>OY720032.1:17468433-17804549 GCA_963082485.1 Eudonia mercurella | reverse complement strand
AGCACTTCAATGCAGTTGAATGTACAGTCTCAATCGTTGAGAAGTCGAATAATTTTGCCAAAAAGTGCACCACCTTCGCCGAAAAGTCCGCCACTTTTGCCGAGAAGTCTGTCGCCTTCGCTGAAAAGTCTTTCACCGAGTAGTCCACAACTTTCGCCGAGAAGTCTACAAATTTCACCGAGTAGTCCACAACTTTCGCTGACTAGTCCAAAACTTTCGTTGAAAAGTCGGAAACTTTTTATGAATAGTCCGCCAGTTTCTTCGCCGAGAAGTCTACCACCTTCGCCAAGAAGTCTACCACTCTCTCCGGGAACTCGACCACCTTCGCAGAGAAGTCTACGACTTTCGCCGATATGTCTACCACCTTCACCGACTTGTCCACAACTTTTGCCGAATAGTCCAAAACTTTCGTCAAGAGGTCGGCAACTTTTTACGAATAGTCCGCCATTTTCTTCGCCGAGAAGTGTACCACCTTCGCCAAGAAGTCTACCAAATTCGCCGAGAAGTTCACCATTTTCGCCGAAGAGATCATCGATGTCGAGCCGATCTTCCAGTGTAGACTCTCAGTCGCAAAAATCATCTCGGTCGACGAACTCAAATCTTTCTGCGAAATCATCTCATTCGGCGAACACTGCTCGATCGGCAAACTCAACTCTGTCAGCGAAATCATCTCGGTCGGCAAACACTGCTAGATCGACGAACAGTGCTCGGTCGGCGAACTCATCTTCGTCGGCGAACACTGCTCGATCGGCGACCACTGCTCGATCGGCGAACACTGCTCGGTCGGCAAACTCAACACTGTCAGCGAAATCATCTCGGTCGGCAAACACTGCTCGATCGACGAACACTGCTCGGTCAGCGAACTCATCTTCGTCGGCGAACACTGCTCGATCGGCGACCACTGCTCGATCGACGAACACTGCTCGGTCGGCGAACTCATCTCGATCGGCGAACACTATTCGGTCGGCGAACACATCTCGGTCTGCCAACACTGCTCGGTCAGCGAACATTGCTCGGTCAGCAACTTCATCCCGGTCTTCGAACTCCTCTCGGCCGGCAAACAGTCCTCGGTCGATAAATTCTTCTCGATCGCCGAGTAACGCCAATTCATCGAGGGCGTCGGAAACACGCGAATCGCCATCACCGACGTTGCAGTCACCGTATTCGGTGTCTCCATCGCCGTCACGTCCGAGACGTTCGTCGTCGCGCCCGAGACATTCGTCGTCGTCGTATTCGTCGCGGTTGCTGTTGACGCCGAGCACGCCGCGCGCGCTTTCGACGACGCCGCCCCCTTCCGCTTCGATGTCGCTACCAGAATTCTCATCATCGTCATCGAGATCAACTACATCGCCAGATAGTTTTATGCGTGCAAGCGAACGCTCATAAAACAGTGTGTTACCGTCAGTACTCTATAACAGGATTGCTTGGATTCAATGTTGAACCCATTTTTACCAAAACAAGTGACTAGTGCAGCGAAGACTATTTGCTTACGAGCAAGTTTATTTAAGTTAACAATATTATATTTATATGTTAATCGATGTCGCAATTTATAAATAAGTAAACAGTAAGAAATAAATGATGAAATACGATAATATATAAAGAATATATAGACCGCGTCACAATACAGCAAACATATTAATAACGCCGTCTGACGATTGTTGTATATCTAAATTATAAATAGTTGTTAAGTCTCAAAATTAATGATTGTGTTGCAATGACTGGAACATTGTTTGAATATCGCTTCAAATGCCTTTTGAATGAAGCTATATTTGGGCACTTAATACCCCTACCTCGTGTTATATTTGAAAGAGTATTTGGTAAGTTATGATATATTAACTAATTAGTAAATAAATATTCGGTTTAAAGAACTTTATTTCTCATTAAGACAATTTGTTGTCACTTACATGAGATATTTCATTGAGATTCTAATTCTGAGTGCAGAAAGTTTTCTTTCCACCCAGATTTTTATATGATACAGAAATATTATTAAGCTTTGACAAAATCCTAGTAACCGTAATATATGTTGTCAATTATATAGATAAGAAATTAAGATTGGCTAGCATGGAGACCTTACATCTGAATTTAGCGAACCCTGCTTGTATCCTAATAGAGATAGAAGTTAACTTAAAATTAAAATTAACATTGTACTTCACATTGTTAATTTTAAACAACTGACACAAATAAAAGGTTGAAAGCATGGTAAGCTCTAATTTAAAGTTTAAATTCCGGTGTAAGTGTTTCTATTACAGAGCGAAATCTTGTAGTGAGTTAGAATACATTGGTAGGGTACAGATCTGCGTCGTTAAGTAAAGTAGTAGACTGTCTTTCCTTTATAAGAAAAGAAGTATTGTATTACGAAACATAAGTACAGTTCTGAGAGAAATATTTGAACATAATTAAACTTTAAGTTCCATTAATTACTTACATGACAATGTTCTTAGAAACAATATTGTTTGTGAATATATAAAACTATTATATCCTTACTTTTTTCAAGACTGAAACTTTGTGAATTGATTCCTGTGTAATCGAATAATAATAAGTACTTAATGAGATACTTATAATTATTTATTTTCAAAGTTAAGTTTTTTCAACTCTGTTTTTTATTTAAAGCTTGTTTTTATATTATTTACTCACCGACATGACAAGATTTTGGTTAAATTTTATTAAAAAAATTATTTGTATATATTTAAATGGAAGTGATGTGATTTCGAATAATAAATAGTATTAAAAATCTGTAGATAGTAAATATAGTGAAATCATAATATTGCATATGCGATCTCTCATTTTTTATTGTAAATAAGTTTTAATGTTATTAGAGTATTGACTCAAGTTAGCGTAAGTAGTTAAATTGTGATAGATAGTTAAACTTTTAATATTTAACACATTTCTCGTTTGTTCATATATTTTTTAAAAATAAATATCTTTAATAATTAAATGTTTGAACAAGCAGTGTCAATGATGATGACGATGATGATTTGTTTATGAGACGAGAAACGTGTTTATACATATATTTTGTTTTATTTATATTTGATAAAGCTATTGCGATTTTTAGCTGACTCCGGTAAGTTGAAACGAAGCCACTGCTTCGATTCTACTTCTTTTAAACGTCCAGGGGGGCGATATTTAAATCTTGCGGTTAATCTCGAAATATAATAATTTTGCACTATTTACAATTTTATTAAATTTATTAAATTATTTGATACATACTGCTTTTTCGAGAGTTTTTGGCCTTAAAAATATTTAAATGCCTTTGAGTTGTATTAAGAAAGAGCAATCGTAATGAATATCATAAAGTGAGTACTTATCATAAGTGTAATTTTGAATGGGGTTCTTACCATGTTTATTACTTTTGAATATTCTACACTTCTCATCAGAAAAATCGAAACACCTTGCAAGTTTATGTTTTGTAAGGTTTATCATAAAAATGTGTATATTTAGGAATATATGTCAAATGTCGTTTAACAGTATATAATATAAGGTTTTCAAATCCTAGTGTTAATGTTCTAAATTCAAATTAAATTTTCATAGGTTTCGTATTTTGTTCAACAAGTCAAAGGCCGGCAACGCGTCTGCGATTCCTCTGGTTTTGTGGGTGTCCATGGGCGGCGGTGAGAACTCGCCTGCTCGTCTGCCTCCTTCTTATATTTAAAAAAAATATATTTAACCCTGTATGGAGTATGAAAGAAATTGATAAAACAAAACACTCTTATTACTGCTTCCATACGATTCTTCATCGATTAGAATTTTCGCTTGTCATGTAATGGCCAAACTGCCAGCTATACAATCATGTGATTTTTTTCATGGAATGAAAACTCTTTTGTGTAAAATTAGGAAAGAAACCATAAAAACGGGGAAGTGTTTCGATTTTTCTGATGAGAAGTGTATTTATAATAAACTTGGTAAGAATCCGGTAAATAATTACTCTAATGCAAGTGACCACGCAAAAGTTATAAAATGAGAATTAGTCACCGGTTTTAAAATCGCGCCTCAGAGTTGTACATTGGACCATTGTGAAGAAAGTCTGAATCTGGCCACTAAGACTATTATCGACGTTTAAACATAGCAAAATCGATGCTCAAATCCATGCGGCATCATTTTTGCGGCCGTCCTCGATACCGTGGCCTGTAGATAACTGATTACACTAGATAGATAGAAGAAAATTAAGTTGTGCATAGCAGCGAGACATTAAAAGCTTTTTTTTTAATAAAACTACTGAGTCTTGTAAAATGTTCAAATCATTTTCAACGCAAATTTTGTTGCGAACAAATTACAAAAACAAATGTTGAAAAAATTTCCACGAGCAGGATTTGAACCTGCACCCTTCTGACATACCGGGTCAGGTGCTCTTCCAATTGAGCTATCGTGGTTCTAACGTGGTTCTAACGTGGTTTTATTTTTACTGAGTCTTGGTCAACAAGAACTATTATTTTATCGTGATAGGTAAGTTATTGGATAGATAAATGAATTATGTAAATAGAAATTTTGATTTTTCATTGTAAATAATTTGTGACGTTCTATTATTTTAATGGACGTTTCCTATGTTTGTTAGATGCTTAAAACAAAAAATGGAAGATACGCCAAAAGCTTTTCGCTACCGCTTAAGTTAAGCGCAATGCACAGAATAACTTGTGTGTACACAAGTAGACTGGCATTTGTTTTGTACAAGAGTTTGTTGCAAAATTAAAAAGCCTAATATCGTCTTTTAGCTGGTGCACAAATACCTCAAAATGAACTAAAACTCCCTTTCATTAATAAATTTAAAGTTATTGAATATATCATAATTATTAACAAGTTTGTATGTCGCTATTTGCGGAAAGAGACAGCCATATATGATGTGTACTTAAATGTGAAAAAACGCAAGATTACGAGAATGTAGTGATATTCATTATATTCATATCTTCCATTCTTTGTTTCGATTACAGCACGTGTGGGTGGTCTATTAAAATTTAACACTTTTGTCTTGCGTACAGGGTGTTTGGTTATACCTGTATTACCCCGAATATGGCAGATATAGTACTGTGAATAGAACCCCGAAAAATTATGAACAAACCTGAAAAGCACCATATGGCAAACTGACAACCCTATGTCCAGCTGATATTATTCTGATATTGGACGTCTATCTTATGGTCCAAATAAAATATAAGTCAAAACAACAACCCTGACAGGTTGGACAAAAATAATGTTATAAGTAAAATACATTTGAGTTTTTGTATGGAAAAGTAAACCTACGTAAATATATGATTTTGCGTGTTATCACGGTGTTCTTATGACTTGGTTGCGTAGCTACGGTTCGGGATTATACAGTATAACCTATTTTCAAACATCCTGTATAATATTGTTTTATCCGGAACTTTTTCAAAGTCCGTGGTCACCGTAGTTAATTTTAAGACGACCAACACCTCTGCCTTGTGGCCACGTACGTTCGAAATGTCAGGATATAATAAGAAATAAATTAAATCGAGTAAATCCGTTTAAAGGGTTGTGTTCGCGTAAATTTTAAATAACAGGCTGTATAGATAAATGGATATAACCATAAAATAGGAAGAGACTGCAGAAGATAAGCTTCATACGAACGCGCTGGAGCAACGCACATATTTATAGCCCCTTTCACAGACACGAAATCACGGAACAGCTCTGGGTGCCAAGTGCGAGTTTCATTCGCCATTCGATCACGTTAACGAACTCAAGTCGCATAAATCAACGTGAAATTGTATGAAAAAATGTTAACTCTTTCCGTATGCCGCCAGGAGGCGCTGCTTCAATGCCGTACTCATTTTCGTTTTCGTAAACGTAATCGAATGAATACGAGCGAGGTATCATGAAGTAAGCGACTTTCTGCAGTCTCCTTATTTTGTGGTATAACTTTCAGACATATGATTACTCGTAGAAGACAGAATGAACCAACCTAGCAATATTAGTAATTCTATTCTATCAATTTGTTTCTACATGCAGATATAAAAATGTCTACTTGATAAAACAAAATCCCCTTTTGCAAAACTACTTGTAAAACGTAACACATTCTTAGTCAAATGATTCCTTGTTTATTGTACAGTCACGTAAAAAAGTAAGTATGTAAAATAATTACGACTGGTTACAACATTTGCTAATAGGTGTTTTCGCATTTCGTAGTTATACTTAAGGGGGTGCCGCGCGGAATTATTATTATTATTATTATTACTTTTACGTATTGTTCATGCGGAAACTGCATGAACAATACGTAAAAGTAATAATATCTAAATACTTATTTCTTCAGAAAATTTGTAAATATAGCACATGAAACAATAATCTGACATCAAAATGTTTGTATTGATATTCCGCAGGCTACTGTTGTCTTATTTTTCATTTAAAAAATATGGATATGAAAATATGAAGACTTTTATTATTTTTTACCCAAAGGCCTATGATTTTACATAAGTAAACATTGTTCCAATTAAATCACCAGCCTACTCTGTACAGATATTAATGTGCGTGCGTATTCGTAGTCGCGCGATTGTCAAACCACTGCCACGCGCCGCTCGCTCGCTATCATAAAGAAACTTGAAACTCGCAGTTTTGCGTCCGCGCGGCACCCCCTTAAATAGATACTTTATAACAATGACAAAAAGACGTCTTACTGCCGTACTCAGAGACGTCAATTAAGTTTTAATGACAATTAAGTCTCTTGCTGTCACTTTCTTATGTATAGTGCTAAATAGAGAAGGAAAGACATTTAATTGTCATTAAAACCTAATTGACGTCTCTGAGTACGGCAGTTAAAAAGTAGGTATAGTAAGTATACTTACTTACTTTATTATATCGAGCTATCATTTTCCAGCTCAGCCGAAAATGTTTGTACATATAATACTTGTGCGTCACTGTAGAATTGCAAAATTTCTGCATCAAAATCAAAAACGAGTCAGTTTTATAAACTGGATATGAAAAAGAATTTAGTGGTATGATCGGAATGTAATTGAAATAATAATTAGAATAATGGATTTGGCCAACTTTTATTATTATAAAAACTTAAGTGAACATTTTGTTTTTTTCTTTGTGTGTTGGTCCCTTTAAGGTCCTCTTCATTGGAACCTGGTTCTGACTTCTCCTGAGAAGATGGTATAAAGGTATCGGCTAGGTAAAAAGATCACTGTAACGAAGCTATTCATAAAAGTCACCATTAAAACGGAGGCTTCTATCCAACATAGATGTAAGCTTCAATACTTCAATCGCCTCTGGTCTAGTGGTTGGTTAAGAGCGTTAAGACCACCGGTTTAGACCCAGAGGTCCCGGGTTCGATTCCCAGCGGGGGTACATGTTTATGTACTCGATTTGCTTTGTAGTAGGGGTTGTTTGCCCGCCTGGCTAGCTACCACCATCTTATCTAAATATGTCGCCATAAGATCAATGTTTGTAGCATTGTGGTCCGGCAGCTAGAGATAAGATAGGCAGGCCTCGGTACCTAGTTGAGGATTCCGGGTGAAGTGCGCTTCCAATTTCGACCTTATCTTTACTTAACGCCAGGTGAAGGCAAAGTGCTTACTCCCGTAAAATATTAAAAAAATCCTTATTCTAGGTAAGTATTGCACTGGCTTGCATCGGCTCAGGAGCTCGATGGCGCAGTGGTTAACGCGCCCGGTTTGCGAGTGCTGAGGTTAAGCAACTTTCGCAAAGGCCGGTCATCGGATGGGTGACCAAAAATGTATCATCTCGAGCTCCTCCGTGCTTCGGAAGGCACGTAAAGCCGTTGGTCCCGGCTGCATTGGCAGTCGTTAATAACCACCAACCCGCACTGGGCCCGCGTGGTGGTTTAAGGCCCGTTCTCCCTATCCATCCATAGGGGAGGCTCGTGCCCCAGCAGTGGGGACATAAAATGAGCTGATGATGATTGCACTGGCTATAGTGTTCGACATTTTAAGCCCAATGTTTGACACAGTTTTCGTCGCTTGGGAAATGTCATAGTATTTTGTTTGTCTTTACAAGTTCTTTCAAATAAAATAAAAATTGAGGCGCAACAAACAATAATTTTTTTAAATACTTTTTTAGGTTTCCGACTTTGCGTTTATTTTTATGTTGAAGTATAAGTAACCTCTTTTAAAAGGAAAAATATGTAAGTATGGCACTGGCTATAGTGTTGGACATTTTAAGCCCAGTGATTGATACAGTTTTCGTCGCCAAAAGCTAACAGATTTCCATTTAAATGTTACGGCAGGTGTAGGTGCAGCTGGTGGTTGGTAGCGTAGCGTAGCGTAGCTCATGCTGAGTGCGGACCCTGTTTGGCGACACTGCATGCAGCAAAGTATGCATAACTCGACAATGTACTGTTTCATTTTGATTTTTTAAACGTTTATAGTCTATTTGTTAATAAATTTTTTTACCAACTTTTCCTTTTAAAAGGGGTTTAAGTAATTTTGTATGGAGGGGTGGGATTTTTTATTTTATTTAATTCATTACCAACATAAAATATACTTCAACATAAAAATAAACGCAAAGTCGGAAACCTCATAGTTTGTGAAAAATTGCTCATATAAAATATGAAAATTTATGAAAAAAAAATTTTGCTTGTTGCGCCTCAATGTTTGAAAACTGCAAGTGTGCATGAGTGTTGGCAAATGAAACAAAACAGTGCAACGTCACTTTTCAAATTCTCTCAAGAAGTCCGCCCGAGGACTTAGTAAAGCCTCACATCTTTACTGAGATACTCGAGGGGTTGGGGGGTATATCATTTCTCACTTCTAATTTCTATCATCATTCATCATCATACAGGAAGGAAATATTGTTGTTTATGTATTACTTGTAAGAAAAATTACTTAGCTAAATGTGCTAATCGCACGAAGCCATCAAGTAAAGGAAAAAAACGTGTCCAATACTTCACCTCAATATATACAACTCTACAAGAATATATTTTTTAAACGTTCTCAAGTCTTGAGAACTACCGTCTTCACCAACTCGGTACCTATCTAATGATATATAGACAGACCCACTATAATACGTGTCACACGTGAAGCGTAAATCATTTTATCAGTCATTAGCTATAGTGCTCACGTATATTATCACTCTAATTGCTTCGTGACGTCAGCGCGTAATCTCGGTGTTAATGAACTGTGCTACATCAAGGTCTTAGATCAAATATTTCACTTTAAATATTATGTGGTAGGTTACTTACTTTACTCTCCTCTGTGAAGAAGAAAGAAGAAAAGAAGAAGAAAAATATTTATTGACACACACCACAAGATACAATACAGTCAAAACAAAGCAAACGTTAATAAGAACTCTGTGGACTTGCGTAGCCGAGTACCTAGCGAAGCGCTCGACCCGATATCTGAAGACCTGGTGGGTTACTCTTGAAACACAATTACAATAATCAATATCCAATCCCAAATTTAAAAAATTAAAATGGCACTCTTAAAAGGGATAATAGCACTACATTGGAATTAAATTGCGCGAAAATTGAGTGAACAAATTATTAGCGAGATTGGGCGTTTCAAAATTGCGAAACTTATCCCAATATCGATACATATTAATCGCATTGGAATTGTATTGAGATTGAGTTTGCGTCAAGAGTAGCCTACCAGATTGGTTCAATTCCCATGGAAGGCAATGTGTGTTGCTGTGCAGATATATCCCGGGTTTGTGATCAACCCGCATGTAGCAAGCGAAGCGTGTTTTTTAAGCCAAATATACCCATACCTAAACTGTATCGTTGACTTTCAATGATGCAGGCCTTTGCCCAGCAGTGAACAGTGAAGGCATACTTGGACTTTATTCTAAAGATCACCAGTCTTATTTCTTATTTGTCTTCTGTTTCTATAATCCATGTATTTCTCATTGATCCGGTTAACAGCCCTGATGTACTTTTGTAGCTTTTATAGATCACTTCGAACTGTAGGTATTCGCTTTACGAACACAACAGATTTAAAGACTGCGTCTAATTCGAAGTAATCGATTTGAGATGTAGGTACAAAAAGTACGCCGAAAACTGTCTCGTCTACGCCGCCGGCCGCTACGGTTCTAAGACAGCCGTGAAAGAGACTGTGCACCGAAAAAGAGGGGCACAATGAGCCATTTCGGGGAGAAGTGATGATCAACAATCTTAAATACCAAGTTCCTAACATTGATGAGATCCGACACAGGACATGATAAAATGTTACCGCTAAAGAAATGAAAAAGAGCGTTTCATTAAATTATCAATCATAAAAAAAAATTGTCCCAAAAAGACGCTACAAATAAAAATATTTTGAGAAAACAATCTCAATACCAAGATGATGGGAACTCAAGAGTTAGGCCACTACATGATGATAGAGGATCTCGTTGGCGCAGTGGTTAACACGCCCGGTCTGCGATTGCAAAGGTTCAGTAACATTCGCAAAGGTCGGTCATCGGATGGGTGACCAAAAATTTTTCATTCCGAGCTCCGTGCTTCGGAAAGAACGTAAAGCCGTTGGTTCCGGCTGCATTAGCTGTCGTTAACAACCACAAATCCGCTCTGGGCCCGCGTGGTGGTTCATGGCCCTATCCATACCCTATCCATTTATAGGGAAGGTTCGTACCCTAGCGGTGAGGACATAAAAACTGCTGGTGATGGTGATGTGATGATAGTAGGCAGAGCGAAGCCTTCACCGAGTGGTTACCGAGAACAAAGTGCCTAGTGCCAGTTAAGTATAACTATTTACTCGGCATCAGTGGCAAGGGGTCGAAATACGCCAAAGGTAAGCCGGGCAAGAATTTACAAATCAGACAATAATAAACATGGAAATAAATAATTTTTTTCACTATGCAACTGCCTGGCACACACGTATATTTGACTAATTGGTGACAATAATTACTGACATAATTATTAAGAATGTGCATGGTGGATCCCTGGAGTGGGATTTCTAATAGGGAAGCCGATGGGAATCTGAATGTATGGATCCTTCGCCGCTAGGTATTCGAACGCGATAACGAAAACGAGTATTGCTATGGTGTTGAAGCCGCTCTTCCTAGTAACAAACAAGATGTAATTTTAACAAAAAAAAAAGAGTTTTAATATTTTTAATTATTTTTGAAACCCTATGGAGCCCTTCCTATCCTAGCTTTGTTAAATCTATATAGGTATATAAAAATCAATTGCTGTTCTTTAGTCTCGCTAAAACTCAAGAATGGCTGGACCGATTTGGCTAAATTTGATTTTAAAATATCTGTGGAAGTGCAGGGAAGATTTAAATGGTGAGAAACATATATAATAAGTAACGGAAAATACAAGAAACGACAATTTAATTTTCCAATACAAAATTATTAGTTTGTTTTGTTATCATGGAAACGTCAATATATAAAAAAAGATTGATTTCGCTGATAAGCTCAAAAATGTTTAGGAGAGAGTTTACTGTTATCTGTTAACGGCTTTCACAGCGTCACCGGACTTTTTTGGGGGCGGCGAGAAACTTAAAGGGTTCCTCAAGCCACACTGCTTGATCACGATCAAAACAACGTCAGAAGGTTTCTAGAGGGAATGGCATCACGCAAGCGTAAGCGTGCTCTCGCACTCTACCAGATTCTCCGAGTAGTTTGGATAGGATTGGGATGGCCTTTACAGGGTTACAATAGTGGTGTACTTACGTTATAAGCAGATGTGTGTCTAAATCTGAGTTTATACCCGAACTATCCTAACTAATAGTACGTACTTAATAACTATAATTGTGAAGATTTGTTAATAGCATATGTCTATTTATTCTCCTTAACGTTAGATGTTATTTGTCTGTAAATCTTCCTAGAAATAAATAAATAAAATAAAATAAAAATAAATAAAATAAATAATATGCGAGAGGAGTTTGTTTGTTTGTTTGTTTTTTGTTACGCTTTCACGCGTATACTATTCATTCGGCCGATAATCATGTTGTAGTTACATAATCACACTAATATTATAAATGCGAAAGTATATGTGTATATTTGTTGCTTTTTCACGCTGCAACGGATGGATGGATTTGGATGAAATTCGGCATACAGATAGTTTATAACCTGGATTAATACATAAGATAGTTTTTATTCCGATATTCCCACGGGAATGAATGGAAACTGTCAAAGCGGTACGAAGTCCGCCGGGTCCACTAGTTTATTATAAATATGAATAAGGAATCTGATTTAGATTTGATTATCTTTATGCTCTGTGAATCAGTTAACATCAAAAAAATACTGAAATACTTACTTACCTATCTTTTATAACAGTCGTTTTATATAAAAAAATATGTTTAGGTAATAAAAACAATGTAAATTACTTTTTATTCCATTACTCTCACTGAGGTACTTATACATTATATATATCCTTTGATTAAGTTAAATAAAAAATATTATTTAAGATTTTAGATAATAAATATAATAGAGCTTTTAGGAATAAACTAGACTTTGTCTAGAGACTCTACTCGACTGTGCCCTACTCTACTCGACTCTATTTTGAGTTAATATAAATTTATAACTACATATTTGACTTCTTGGCGGGAAAGTGAATAGTCATGTCTGCGGTTTTGTTTTATTTTCTAAAATTTGTGTTATGTCGAATTATAATGTGAAATAATGGTGGATTGTTAACCGTTAAGTGTTCGTGAGTGTGCATGAGTGTTGGCAAATGAAACAAAATAGTGCAATGTCACTTTTCAAATTCTCTTAAGAAGTCCGCCCGAGGACTTAGTAAAGCCCCACATCTTTACTGAGATACTCGAGGGGTTGGGTGGTATATCATTTCTCACTTCTCATTTCTATTATCATTCATCATCATCATACAGAAAAGAAATATTGTTTATTTATGTATTACTTGTTAGAAAAATTACTTTGACACTGGCTAAATGTGCTAATCGCACAAAGTCATCAACAAAATGAAAAAAAAAAAAAAACTACATATTTGTATCAGACTATAACATTTATGACTTATAAATGACGGTTGTTTTCTTAAAAACAAACTATTTATTCTAACTCAATTTTTTTAAGCTTTCTCATTATTATATTGGGAAGGCAAGAAATCAAATAGTTTCCAAGAGAAAAGGAATAAAAAAATTACTTCCCATATCCAAACTAGGGTAGCCTAGACTACATTTTGAATAACAAAATCAAAATGATAAATTAGACCAAGGCTTCTAAACAAAATAAAGAGGAAAAAAAATCAAAATGATGTAAAAACGTTATTATTTTCAATTATTTCAATTTTCAATCAATTGAATGTAGAGTACGATTTTATCGATACCGACATTGAAAAACAGAGGAGGCAATGCCTTTTGCCCTAGCAGTTCAGCCTGAAGGTGCTCCAAGCCCTAAGGTCAAAGGACAGGGACCGTCCTTTTAATCTATCTGACCCCGTGTCTGCCCTCTTTATCATACTCCCCTGCCTAGACAGAGACAGAGTAGAATGAAAGAAAACGGCCCTGTAATCTTTTGACTTTGAAACAAAACGTTATGTGAATTCCCAACCCAAAAATTTGAACCGTGGTGGTGACACCCAAGTTTGCAAAATGTTTATAAACAAATTTTATAGTTAGTGTCAAAGTATTTCACACATTGATAAGGTGAAGTCATTTCTTTTTTGCATGCTTGAAAGTTTATTAGCTTTTATGCATTTTATCATATTATTGGATGACAATAATAGTAAATGTTCTATTAATAATAAATGCAGGCAGGGTTCAAAAATATGTAGAGCAAACAAAATCCACGAACGGACGATAAGATAGCAAGCGAGTCACAATCACAACAGATAATTTGTAACTTGTAAATGATTCATGATTACTGCTACCCTTGGCATCATCAGTGCGGTGCCGCACTGGCGCCGCGTCAGTGCCACACACCTCTGTGCAATTCGTACACGAAATGATCCTGAGTAACGTACGACGTCGGAGTCAGTAGTTTTCTTGAATAAGAAGCTTAAAATCATTGAGCGTCCAAACTTGGTGAATGTCACAGTGCGATGACAGACGGCGCGGGAGGGAGGCGCAGCGGGGGCATCAGTTTCGCGAGGAGGCTTCCGCGGGCGGGGTCAGCGACCTCGCCCCCCGCACGGCGGCGGGCGCGCCAATGTCAGGGCCGGTGCAGCCGCGGTCAGCTGACGTCTGGGGACGCGCGGGGGACGCGGCGCCGGCTCCGCCGAGGTGCAGTCGAGTCCCGAACGTCGACGGAGACGTACGCCTTCTCCGCTAACGGACCGCGCTATTAATAGGAACAGGCGGTGGCGCCGCGCGCTACTCTGGCGCCAGGGCTGTCTTCACGAGTCAGGTACCTGAAGTAGCGCGCGGGGCCTCCGTCGCAGCCAGCAAGCCCCCGCTGCCTGAACAGACCGCAACCGCCGCACGCCCATTGTACTTCATCAGGTGCTCTGGTGATTAAGGTTCCAGGCGCTTGTTGGAGTACACTTACCGTGTCGGCGGTGATCATCCGCGCGGTGGAAGATCTAGTGTGGAGCTGAACACGTGGTGAAGTGCGAGCACGTGGCGAGGTGGAGCCAGACCCTGGAAGGTACGTAGCGAGTGGGCGCGGAGACAAAGAGCGCGGTGAGTCAGTCGCTAACCACGGCGCCGGTGGATGACCGCTGCAGGCTGCGCGTCACCCCTCCCGTGCCACCCTCGCACCTGAGCCGCACTCCGCACGCATGCGACTGCCCACATCACATTTGCATTGGTCATCGAACTCCTCACCGAAACATCTCAACAAAAGCAGCTAAAACTGGTTTTCATATATTTTTCGACAGCAGCCGACTGCCGCCGCCTTTTTCCTGTACGATTCTTATGAGCCTATAAATTTGTCTGAGCGTTGTTGTGATGTGTATTTTCAGACGTTAGGATGTTAATCCCAACAAAAGAGTTCCTGAAGCTGAAAGTCTTCGTTGCCAATTATGTCGAAGCAAAAAATTGTGAATTAAACTGTAGAATATTCAACTGTGTGGAAATATTTGTAGACTTGTGTGTAACGCTGGGTTTTTTGATCACTAGGCCAATTTATTCCATGTGACAATCTAAGGGCGTCGCTTGATGTATTTCGCCGACCTCGTCATTACCAAGGTGATTTAAATCGGCGCCGGCACGCCGCGCGCCCGATCCTCACTTTTGGTATGAAACCAACTTGCACTGATAACTTTGCAAATTGTTGTTTGTCGAGAATATCGACTCTATCGTTAGGTGATAAGTATACGTTTACCCCTGAATGTGTTAAAGCGTATCTTGGCCGAGATTTATAATGCAAACAGCCAATAAAAATACAAGTCTCGGGTGGATGACTCAAAGGAATGCGTCTAATTGTCTAAGTGAACGCAAAGAATTCTTCGTGTTAGATTTCAAATTACAGTGAAACGTAACTGGTGACTTTCTTTGTCTGCTTTATAGCCTCAAGTCCGCAAACTTACAGCCTGTCAAAATAATGATCGTTGTGCCAAACCTGCGTGTTATATAGTATGTGTCATGTCTCCTACATGCCTCGCACGCCTCAATTGGGTACCCACTAATAACATGAGACGGCCAGAACGATCGTTAGATTGTGCTAAATGATTGTACCTTCCAAGAATCTTTCAGTCTCGAATTTCCGATATCCACTTTACTATTAGCAAGAATTTCAATTTGTAATATTGTTATTTGTATCAAACGTGCTGATATAGAAAATTGCTAAGTGTCTTATTGCAAAGCAACACAACAAATATGCATTTTAAGACTCTACAAAGGATAGGCAATATAATACATAATTCAAAATTATAACACCCTTAATTATTCAGTCGTAAGGTAAATTAATACGTTTATTTAATTGTCACAAGTGTTTGGAATATGTTTGCAGATTTTTTGATACATTAGTTGTTTTTAAGTTGTCCATTTCTGTAAGCCTCTACATTTTTAAAAGTAGAAGCATTTTTCACAATTCTCTTGTTGTCAATTAACGCTTTCCATTTTTCCTTTATAATTTGCCATTCAAAAGTGAATAGTTATTATTTATTAAATTAATACACTGTCGATAATGGCGCGCGAATCTTATCAAGCCGCGACGTGAACGTGCAGGGCATAGCTATATAGTTGTTTTTTCTGGGTCAAAACGAAGACCGGGTGAGTCACAAAATAAATAGAAACCAGAAGGTAGGCTTAATACATACCGCGCTCGAGCAACACACACATAGCGTCGCCGTCGGGATAGTTCAAAAGCGCGTAAGTATTATTTGGCGAATACCGCGTAAGCGTCAAACACCTGGTGGGTTACTCTTGAAACACAATTGCAATAATCAATTTCCAATCCCAAATCTAAAAAATTCAAATGGCACTTTTAAAAGCGATAATAGCGCTACATTGGAATTAAATTGCGTGGAAATTGAATGAACAAATTATTATCGAGATGGGGCGTCCCGAAATTGCGAAACTTATCCCAATATTAATCGCATTGGAATTGTATTGAGATTGAGTTTGCGTCAAGAGTAGCCTACCTGTTTTTTAAAAGAATGGGCAAGATAGAAAACTAAACTCTTATTTATTTACTTGATAGTTTTACATACCAATCAGAACATAGCAATTGTTTTAGCTCCTATATGTAATAATTAAGTTATTTTCTAAAATAACTACGTAAATCATAAGATAAAAGCACTAACGATGTTTTGCTTTATCCATATTTAAGAGAGTTTGTGCGAAATCCACCAATGCTACTTACGCGGCTTTGAACTATCCCCGACGATAGGCCCTTGCACGGACACGGGTCTCGGAACTCGTTCGGATCTCGTTTGTTTGAAGCTTACTTTCTGCAGTCTCCTTTTTTGTGGGGTGAGTCACTGTGCCAGCTATTCGGCCAATTGTATCGTCCATGACAACTCCACGATCGACTACCGGATTTCTTTATATTCACTTGGGCCATTGGCTTCGTGCTTTGACGATTTGTTTAGTCATAAATCATAGCGTTGTTTCACAGAAGTATCTACAGACGATGTCCAAAAAGTTCTGCTATGTGACGGGGGAAATTGGTCGAATTATGCGTACGCGTATGTACAAGCATCATATTTATCAATGGCGAAAAAATATAAAAAATCGGTCTAAATAAGTGATGTCAAAGAATTTTGTTACCGCCCATTGGCTTCATCGGTAGATGTAGACTTACGAACCGATGGCATAGTAACATTCATTTATGAGAACTACTTGTAGCCTAAGCTAAATAAATGATTTTGAATTTCGTTTAAATTCTTGAGTGTTATACAGTGGTGGTCATATAATTAAGAATGCTTATGTATGTGTGATACAAGATTTTTTCAAATACACTTGCATAATTTCCTCCTTACACATGTTTCATTCATTTTTGTGGAAAATGTTTTCATACTATCGATATATTAATTTACACACATGACTAATTAAAAAACAAAACGGATAAATTATATACATCCAATAAACTTTACACTGATTATAACATGACTACTAACTGGCTGGCCACATAATTAAGAACGCTGAACAGTTTCTTTTTTATTGAAATTTAAATAACGAACTTCTAGTATAAAATATTATACTAGAAGTTCGTTATTTAAATTTCAATAAAAAAGAAACTGTTCAGCCAATAGGCGCCATTGGCGACAATGGGGAAAAATAAAAGTTGCGACAAATCTACTAGGGAAGTCATAATAAAACTTTGTGAAAACAATTGGTCGTACAAAAGGATAGCTGATCATCTGCATTGTTCGAAAACCATGTTTTGGTCATGTGAATATTTCATAATAAAATATAATAATTTCAGAGAGAAACACAAAAAAATATTACATGATTTGTTCAAAAACTTTCTGTTTTATAAATCGTTCTTAATTATATGACCACCACAACCACTTTATATATATTTTTTTAAATTTAGTCTTTTCCAATTGGATTATGGTCAGCGTACTTTTGAAATGGGACACTCTTCATTTTGACTTATGTCAACTAATGCGAACATGCTAATGTATTCCCAGTGGAGTGGATAGCAGGTCGCCAGCTTGTATCTCAAAAAAAATCTTTAAAACATTAAGGCGTTCTAGTTTACCACCTTCTTTTGTTTTGAAATTATTTTCTATCAGTCTGTCTTAAACATTATCGAAATCTGTTGGTAACTTTAGGTTTATTAATTTCAACTCTACTCTCTCGCCGTCATTATAAAAATCAGATTCCATTTTCTTTTGTTTTGAAATTATCGAATTCTGTCGATAAACTTTAGGTTTATTAATCTCAGCTCTACTCTCTCGCCGTCATCACAGAAGTTTATTTAAGTACAAGACACAAAAAAACGATATTTTTTGTAAAATCAACCAATACATTTTTTTACTTTTACCACCAATCATATTAGAAATTGGATCATCTTACTTTAGTAAGTAGTTGTATATTTAATATGGATGAAAACGCTTCTTTTCTTTCTTTTATATAGCGTGCGCAACAGTTTCCATAATTAAACATTTTTACTCTTTTTCCATCCATTAAGTACTTATGTATTGAGTACGAAAATATTGATAACATTATCATGATTATTACTGACAATGTAAAAAATATAATTTCATCAAAAAATCACACTATAAATCAAAGAACAAAACAAAAAAGGAAGTAATAAATTTTTGATAAAATACCAGCAAATCTCTAAATATTATCTTAAATTTTATTATTAGAAGAGCTATTATTTAAATCAGACAATAATGATAAATAGTTACCAATTGGTTTTGTGATCACTAACATGCAGAGCAAGCGTGGTGCCATTAAGCCAATAACTTTAGCGATGACTTGTTTGCAATGACGGAGGCCTTTGACCTGCAATAGGCCACTTTATATCTAGGCCCAAAAAATATAACATAAGAGGCAATGCAGTAGTAGAGAACTCTTTTGCTGGTTATAAAAGTTTGTGTCATCAAAAGTTGTGATCGACAATAAACTATCTAGAATTTTTTTTTCTATTTTTTTTAATTTTTAATTTAAATTAACTTAAGAGCGTTTACGAAGCACGCTAGCGCCGCCAATGAAAAAAAACATATCTAGTAATTAGAGATAAAAAATCAAATTATGCTCAACAAAGTATTTGAATGAAGTAGTTTAGCATTTTTACGTCACCTAATGAACATCTGACATGTTATAAGTTTAGTTAAATAAGACGTTACAGCTAAAAACGGTCTTTTTTAACTATAACGCCGTATTTAACTAATCCATAGCATGTCAGACGTTCATTAGGTGACGTAAAAATGCTAAATTACTTCATTCAAATAGTTTGTTGAGCATAATTTGATTTTCTATCTTTAATTACTAGATATGTTTTTTTTTTCATTGGCGGCGCTAGTGTGCGGCGTAAAGGCTCTTAAACCTAATTACTTTTGAATCATCCAATTTTTTTTTTATTCGAGACGTTTTTTAGCCGTCGAGAAAACGGGCGCAAGAAACTGCACAGCTTTCATAATAAAAAAAAGTTTTTTTTTGTTTTAATCGATCTCGATGCAGGCTCGCCTAGTGAGGAACCGCTAGAATATGGACTATTATTAATAAGCGTTATATGCAAAGATGTTATCCCATAGTTTTAAATCTAGTTTTAAGTAATTCTGGTAATTTGCAGTTAATAATAAACGTTTTTTCATTTTCATTTTTCATTTTCATTTTTTTCATTCGTATCGGGTAAACACTTGGCCTTCAACTCTCCTAGCCTAGTGTAAGTTTTGTCTACTATCCGTATTAATTCGATTACGTTTACGAAAACGAAAATAAGTATGGCATTGAAGC
The DNA here is from genome assembly GCA_963082485.1 of Eudonia mercurella. Lineage (NCBI taxonomy): Eukaryota > Metazoa > Arthropoda > Insecta > Lepidoptera > Crambidae > Eudonia > Eudonia mercurella. Next base: position 17,784,897 of record OY720032.1, on the reverse strand, counting down.
AGCGCCTCCTGGCGACATAGGAGAGGAGTAAAAATTTTGCCATACAAATTCTCGTTATCGTAACGTAACGGCGAATGAAACTCGTACTTGGCATTTGGCACCCTGGTCGTAAGTGATGATAACGCCGAAGGTGGAAGGGCAATTACGCGGATTCCTCAACTAGCAAGAAGTAGCGAACACATTACGCCACGCCAGCACATTACGCTAACACAAACTGTCACATTTTCTCAATGAACTTTGAACTTTGGACTTATATGGCACACGTGTCTGAGTGGTAGAGCCACGCTGCGTTGCAGCACGAAATGGACCGGCTCACAGAATATCGGCGTGAAACAATGGCACTGCGTTGCTGTTGTTTCGTCTGGTGTGTGAAAGTACCGGAGGCCCATCTCTCACCCCCTCCCAATTCCTACTTCCTCCTCAAGATCCAACTTCTTCCTCAAGGCCGGCAACGCATCTGCGATTACTTTGGTTTTGCGGGCATCCATGGGCGGCGGCGATTACTTCCTATCAGGTGACCCGCCTGCTCTTTTGCCTCTTTTTAATATAAAAAAAAAGGTTGAACAGATATTGAAGGAATTTGTCAGTTTTGGATGTTGATATTTATTTATTTATTTATTTATTTATTAGGTACACAAAACAGATAAAAATTAAAAAATAACAAAAAAGCATGATCATTGTATAAGAGTTAAATTTCTATCTAAAAACATGTGTACACATCATGATTAATAATTAGCGTCTATGTTAAAGTTTACCTAATCTAAAATTATATTCAATTAAAAACTAATTATATACATAATAATGGTGAATAATAGAAATATAACAAACTGAAAACTTATTCTAGGTTAATGTTTGTCAACATTTTATTAATAATTGGGAGATGCCGGACATTTTTCTTAAATTCATGTATTTTCATGGAAAATATTGCATATGCAGTGCAGGCGTCTGTAGGTACCTAATTGATTTTTTATATCATCTAAAGTTCTATTCGATTTTAATTGTCAGAGCCTTTCGGTGTAATGTGTACATAATTAACATGAGCACGCTGTCGTTTAGCCGGTGACGTTTGATTCAACCTCCTCAACAAAGGAAGGTCACTCAGCCACTCCGCTTTTCCAAATAATTTGTCTGTTCTGTTTTTTATAATGCTGCCATTTACATTTACATTTAGGCGTTTTCCGTAGTAGCGTACATAGTTGTTCTCTCATATTTATGCGTTCAACTTGATGCAAAGGTGAACTGGTCTGCTTTAGGGTTCCGTGTTTGCTGGTAAAAAAACCTGTTCTTAACCCTAGTTTTAAATAGGGAAAAACGTAGGTTTTTTAGAATTTTATGTTCACTAGTGGAATATATAGGTACTTAGTTGTATAGTTTTGTCATGTTTTAAAGGAACCGACCAAACCGGTGGCGGTGGTAGAATTATGTCAATAAAGAACTAAGTACTTATATATTTTTAGTTACTATATCATACTTTAAATATTTATATATCAGTATATATTCATATTTCCTACTGTTAAAATTAGATTTTCTCTTACAAATATGTATATGACTAAACAAAAGTAAAAGCGTAAAAAGCTACTATTTGAACAACACTATTTGCTTTGGGGATTATGTCATACACAAATACACATAGCCAGAAGTGTTTTACCTGAAGATATCCATATCTGCTTTGTTTTAAAATATGGGAAAAATAGTTATTTTTTAAATACTAATAATGTTCAAAATAAATGTCGACATATAAAAAAAGAATAAGTTTTACTTTAATTATATTTTTTGTGCATATTTCTTACATTGGTTTTATGTTACAATTATGTAGTTATAACTAACTGGCAAATAATGGACGAAAAGTAAAAATACTGTAAGGAATCCTCGCGACACTTTTTTCTCACTCGTCTGGTTTTTATTTTTCTACGTGATTATGGGGCTGTATCTTGCTTGACAAAGGAATACCAACTATCTGGAGCCGTTGACTTTTTATTCGAAGCTCGAGAGTCTGTTTTCTTCTTACAACATATTATAACAAAGGCAGAAGATTCTTTACATTTTTACCTATTAAAATAAATAGTTTACTTATTTGTTTTTATAAATAAAAACCTTTTATAAGCCTTTGTCCAGCAGTGGATATCTTTTTACTGAGTTGATGATGATGATAATTTATAAAAACTCATTATAAGTTAAAATTGCGAAAAAACAATTTAGAGATATAAAATCAAAATCAAAATCTAAATCTTTTTAAATAAAGGTGGGCCCTTGCCTTATTTATTTATATATATTTTATACTTATTATATTTAATACTTATGAGAAAATTTTAACTACTTTTATAAAATGTTTAAAATAATTTGATCATCATCATCATAATCAGCCCACATCAGTAATTTAATTAATTAATTAATTAAATTAAATTTAAAATAATTTATGTTGGTCTAATTAGACCTACAAGTTTGGACCTAAAGCAGCAGACTGTCTCATAGTTGGTGTATTTATAGTGGAGTCGAGGACGGCTGAATGTTACGGCTCGGGCATCCGTTGGGCATCAGCCGTTTAAAACGATAACGATCAAAGGTATAGTTAAACAACAACAACAACGTCTTAAAAAGACTTTTTAATGTGCGTAATCCTTAAATTTATTTAGCTATGCTTCTTGCACCATTCAACTTTAGGACAAATATCTTTTTAAAACGGTAAAAAAAATAGTGAAAAGGAGGGTTTGAAAGGATAATTATCATGATGATAACACTTGAATAATTATTAATTGATAATAATAAAAAAAACATTGTCCTTACTATATTAAAACTATATTCGAACAAAAACGGTTTATTACAGAACTCATACCTAAGCATGTGCATTTGATTGTGCACTCCCCTTCTCGCTGATTAAGAGATCTCTGTAGTAACAGAATCGATTTACAAAACAGTAAAGACCACCTTTGCACAACGTTTTAGAGCATTTCTTTTCCCTCACATTTATAATAATCTGGTCAAAGTGTGTGATATAAAGCATTGTCAACTTCAACTAGTCAAATCAAGAATTCTATCCCTGCTATTGACTTGGGATTACGCTCAATCCGAAGAAATTTTTAAAGTTACGGCCTTATTTGGCCTTCCATCAGGTAGTGGACGGCATTGGTACTTATCACTGCTGTCCGATCCCAAGATTAAATCGCAGGGCTACCTTGAGCTACCTTGAGCCACACACGCACTTAACTCATTCCTACATACATGCACTCCACATCTGCGCATTGCACCGTCCAATAATTAATAAATCTATGATTTGTTATTGTCAGAATCATGCTGTTAATCATAATTGTTTGTAATGAATAGCCACATTGTTACCCTTGCTAACCCTAGAGAATTGACCCCCACGAGCCAGGCCTAGCCTATAGTGTGGGAGTCATTGTACACTCCTGTAACACCGCTTACTATTATTTTTGGTAAATAAACATTTTCATTTTCATTTTTCATAAAATACTTTTAAAACACAAAATACAAATTAAGTATAGGTTTTATTTTGTTATACTCGCCCAAATTATATACTTAGTAACAATAATAATAAAATAATAATAGTGATAAGGATTAATAATTATGTAGTTCTTAATTTGTTTTAAAACATACAACAGATAATGTGACTTATACTGCTGATAATTATTAAATAATTATCATGATGTATTATTATCTTGATAATTTCGAACCTTGGTGAAAAGTTTAATAAAGAAAAATCAATGTCAGGCAAAAACCTCTTATGGCAGAAGTAAGTAGTTTCTATCAGTGAAAGAATTATTAGAATCGGTTCTGTACTTTCGGATAAAGCGGTGTAATTATTACCATTTTGCTTAAGGCGATGGGTAAGGCACACTAGCGCCACCAATAGATAATTTGATAATTACTAACGGACCGGATCTTTTTTTAAACATAGCGTACCGTCCGACAACAGGAAAGCATCCATAGTATTTATTTAATAGTTGTGCACTACTTTTTGTTGCGTGGTTTATTCACAAAACGGGCTATAGCATTTATTTACAAACAATAGCCATCTGTTGGCGTTAGCGAATGAATACAAAAACAAACCTAAAAGTAGTGCACAATTATTAAATAATAGATGTTTGTCTAGTGTCGGAAGGTCCGCAATGTTTGAAAAAAAATCCAGTTTAGCAGTTATCAAATTAAATCCATTAGCGGCGCTAGTGTGCCTTACACTTCGCCTTAATCAAAGCGATTAAAGAGAAGGGAACAACACTCTCGAAATATAATTCTAATTATTTTGGGGCTACATCATTGATGTAACTATGAGTATGGTAAACTTTATTAATACCTACTTGTATTTGCATATTTCTTCTTAATCTTATTATCGTAGTATCGGTATAAAAACATTAAATAAAGTTGACCAGTTCTTCGTTTTTGACAGATCATCGCAAACACAATAACGTAAGATTGCACAATAATTATGTCAGTATTGACATAATTATTGTGCGTATACGTATGTAAATAATGCTACCGGTTCTTGAATCCAGCTGGCCAACACAAAAGGCAGTTCGAAATGGGAAACAAGCCGCAACGACGACAATGCACAATGCCTTCACTGAATGGCGGGTAAACGTCAGGATATTATAAATCCAATTTCCATATTCTTAGTTTTCACGACAGAAATAAAATGCTTTGCGGAAATCAATAAGGATACGATTTAACAATAGCTAGACTATGAGAATGATCTTTTATCAAGTATAATACGTGAAATATATCCGTAGCAATAGTATTTTTTGGTCACGACTAAAGCTTTCGACTTTATCGGTCACCTCACAGAAACCTAAAATATCAAAATTTTTGATGAGAATTCGATGGAATTCTCAATCTTATTTCTCAATGCTATCTGTTTTTGAAGACTATTATTTACCAAAAACTATTATAAAGATCACTAACCAAACTGAAAACAACTCGTTCTCATTTACCTAAACCTGAGTGGAATAAGCCCAGGCAGTATGTTAGGACCTACAGAGTTCCTAAATTGTATTACTTATTTATCATTCTAAACATGAATTACAATGTGTTTAACATACCATTGAATAAAATAATATTAAAGCATTTTTTTAATCTTTCAGAGATAATCATATATTTTTCTAATCCTTTAACTGCCTTTAAATAATACAAATAAAATATGAATTGAGCAGCTTTGTTAAAATTAACAAAATAACAAATAAGTAGGTACAACAAGACCTGAATACAAATCAACGGAACGCTTGTTTCCATTTATCTAATACCTTCAAACGAGCAATTCTTGTATATATACATATAATCTGAATCTCGGAAACGGCTCCAACGAGTTTCATGAAATTTAGTATGCAGGGGGTTTCGGGGGCGATAAATTGATCTAGTTAGGTTTCATTTTAGAAAACGTCGTTTTATCCGTAAAAAAATACCGAGCAAAGCTTTTCATCCAGGTTTTACATAACAAGCGTAAGAGTTTCTAAAAAAATATTATTTCATCAGACCAAACAGCTGTTGATTATTTCCATTCTTGTGTTCATAAGAACACAAGACTGGAATGCCCTTCTGAATGACAATGTAAGTACATTGTTATTCAGAAGGGCAGTGGACTAGGCCGTACCCCAAAAGGCTGAGTACAGACGTCTGCACATCAAACTATCCAAAACTGACAAATTTCTTCGATAAATGTTCAACCATTACCCCATATACATAGAGTTCAAAGTCTAATGAGGAAATTTGACAGTTGGTGATAGTCTGATGTTCTAGCGTCTGTACCTCGGGGGACGACGCAGACACGACTCAGCTTACGAGGGGATCGCTCATTACACGAATTTATTAGACGACGTCTAGACCTGCGGAAAGCTCCTTCAAACAGTTTGTGGAAGTCAGGACCTACCGCTATTCTTATTTTCTGTCATAATATATTTTATTTAGTAAACACAATTTGCAAATTATGTGTCTGTTATTGACAAGAGAAACATGCAAAAATGATTTGGTTGTATTTTTCTTTTAGTTAATATTACTTACTTATTTTAACTTTTTTTGTCGTCTTCTTCTTCTTCAGCCTATAGTCACCCATTGCTGAGTGTAGGCCCTTTTTGTCTTATTACCTCTATAATATATTTAAAAAAAAGCACTAATAAAAACAATTTTGAATAATTAAAAATGTTAAAAATGTGAAATAAAATAAAAATGTCACGGTACCCAAAATGCATTTACTCCATAAATAACTACTTAATCTGATTTCCTGTAAACTGCTAGCTCTTGGGTCCACAGGTGGGTCAATCAACCGATTGACTTTCTTTTTCAATCAGGGTGCCAAGTGCGAGTTTCATTCGCCATAAAACGAGAATTTGTATGGCAAAATGGCCGCCAGGCTGCTTCAATCAATGCCATACTCATTTTCGTTTTCGTAAACGTAATCGAATGAATACGAATAGTAAACAAAACTCACACTAGGCACCCAAAACGAGCGCTAGGGTAACCATACATCCGAGGCTACTAAACAAATAGCCAAGCATTATTATTGGCTGATATTTTTTTTGCATAAAAACTTAATGGATATTTGATTTACTTTCAAAAAAATCAACAGCCGTAAATACCTACTTATTATCAAGTTTTCAATTAAGTTATATAAAGATAAAAACCACATACAAAAAAATAACAATAGAAAATCATACGTTTTCGAATGTTTGAACTTTAAGTATCAATTCCATACACCAAAGTCTTACCCGTAAAAATGTGACAGAGCTTCACTTGTTTGCATATATAATATTCTACTAACATCTTGAATGCCTTTGTTATTCTTGTTGTTAATGGAGAACGTAAATCTATTAGTGGAATATACGCTAACAATGTTTCTATGTCAGTAAATTGTATACATATTCAGGAGCGAGATCGTATAATTCTGCGTAGGTTTTATACTGAGAAGGAGAATCGATGAACACAACTTGGGAACAATATCTCTGGGGCTTATTGCGAATTTTATTTTTATAATTGGTTTTTATGAAAGATTTGTCTTCGTTTTTATTTTATTTCTTTACAGTCGTGGAGAGTAACTTCTTGACATTTCACTCTTTTTCTATTTTAAAATACTTCCATTTGCTTGGTTTTCTGCTTCTGTTATAGTCAAAATGCGACCAGCGCTTTGAAGGCGAGGCCCTCGCCTCGCTTCCTAATATAATAACGAATAGTATCGAAAGCTATAGCCTATAGCTTTCGATATTGCTTTCATATTGCTTTCGAAATGACAAGATGACGCCTTCTCCTCGCCTCGCCTTCAAAGCGATCTAAAGCGAAAGAGTTAGGCGGTCGAGGCGAGGCCCTCGCCTCGCTTCCTAATATAATATCGAAATATAATAACGAATAGTATCGAAAGCTATAGCCTATAGCTTTCGATATTGCTTTCATATTGCTTTCGAAATGACAAGATGACGCCTTCTCCTCGCCTCGCCTTCAAAGCGATCTAAAGCGAAAGAGTTAGGCGGTCGACCCCCAGGCCACTTATAAATGATTGGGGATGTTGTCCCCTAAAGTTAAAATAACGATCCTAGGCCAAATATGATAAAAAACTATTTTCACCAGTTTTAAATGTCAAAGACAGTGTTGTTATAGTATCTTAGCTATAAAAATATTATAACAATTCAATTTTGATACAAGTTACTACTTTTCTATTAACATTTTTAAGTTATTTAGAATAAATATATGATTATGTATGTCTCAGATGACATTTTCTGTAATTATTCTTAAAGTTCTAACTCACATTCTAACTCAATTTTAATTATTTTATTTTATTTTAATTTTGTTTGATTTTATCTTGTTTGGAAACCGACTGTTTTTATTATTTAAGTATCTTAATGTTTTTATTATATTAATTGTTTTTATTTATAATTTGAATCTCAAATAATTATGTTGCATCCATCCAACTATATTTTATTAATTATATTTTTGCACACCATTGCAATGGTTAAATATGGCGCTCTAATATTTATAAGGCCTACATTTTGTACCCATATTTTGCAAATAAAGTAATTTGATTTGATTTGATTTGGTTCTATCGGACATGATTATAGACGTTTAAAAAAACACAGGTGTTCTTTAAATAGACGAAAGATCAACAGTCTCATGATAACAAAACGAAATGGCGCTCAACCAACCATGAATTCGCGGGAATTAAGGGCGACTCGAGGTTAGAAACAATCACAGACTAAATATCTAGATTATAGACGACGCATGTGTCACGTTTTGTATGAAAACCAAGCGTGCTACATTTTTTTGACATACTATGATTTGACAAGCGCTATTTAGTAATGGAAATCACCTTACGCGCCAAATTGATTTAAAAATGCCAAACGATTTTGATAATAAATTCGTTCATCCATTTTGTCATCGATTTATGTCGAAAGCAAAGCAAATATAAATTATCTTATTAAGTTTTATTTTATTATTTAAATTTTATTAAGAGTTTATTACATTTCAATACTTCACGTTGATTACAATAGCATAATTGAAGTAGGTGTACTTGCGTGATCTAGGTTAATATAAGTCTGTGGAAATAATAGAAATATCCCCTCCGGCGATCGACACCCTCTCGAGGGGAGGGGGAAAGAGGGAGGCCTCAGACTAGAGGGCGACCTTCCCTAACGTCCTTGCGAGAGTAAGGTCGCGGGCCACGCTCTAGACAAATAACAAGTGGTGTAGATTAAAATTTATATCACATAAATACCATTTAGGTCGCCAGTTTATCTGTTGCTTATACTAAATGGAGAATTTTATTGTTTGGTTAAACTTCTCAATATATTATTATAATAGTAATTGCTAGCCTACCATTATTCTAGGGTCAGCAACGTTCAGAGTAGCTTATAAAGATTAATTTTAAGAATTTAATAATTTAAGAGATTAATTTTATTATTGGTACACATTTATGTTAAATTTTAGTATTTTTTGTAATTTCAGACGCTAATAAGGATACTAGGCTTTATTGGATTTTCAAGGTATTGAATGTTCTGTGTGTAATTCTTTTCACAGATTATTAAGGTAACTTACTAACATTTGTTCCTAAATCTTTTGATTCACAATCTTTTTGTTTTATTCAGCACTTTGACTGTTTGTATTTCTTTGAAACGTCTTGATATAATAATAATTATATAAAATAAACGCTAGTAAGTAGGTTTGTTTAAATGTGTATTGATTGTTGATCGCGTAAACTTTAGAAAACAAAAAATAAATTGCTGATCTCTGTTATCAAATAACAGCTACACTCTAAAGGTATTTCATTATTTAGCAATTAGTTTAAAATCTTTGTAGAAAATGTAAATTTAATAATATCAAGGTGACTATCCAACATGCGACTAGTATTTGGTAACCCTAGACAACCTTTGTTCGTCTCGAAGTTGACGACGACCGTAGCAATACTTTTTTTATTGCCCTGTGGTAGCAACAAATGTCTAGCCCTACCATGTGTTTGCGATAGGGTACTTTGCGCAACTTTATTCGCCATTCGATAACGTTTATGAAAACGGAAATTTGTATGCCATTGAAGCAGCGTCTCCTGGTAACAAACAAACAAGGAGAGTTAAAATATTGCTACACGAATTCTGTGATCGAAAAGGGAATAAAACTCGCTACCACTTACTACCTACTATGTTGTGACGGTGTTTTGTTTTACAGGAATATTGAGAACGGTCAATTTTGCTGTGTAAAAGATCTGACGCCCTGCTTTGAAGCCAATACCCTTTCATTGTAACAATGACCTGGGGGCCGACCGCCTAACTCTCTCGCTTTCGATCGCTTTGAAGGAGGGGCGAGGAAGAGGCGTCATCTTGTCATTTCGAAAGCAATATGAAAGCAATATCGAAAGCTATAGGCTGTAGCTTTCAATATTATTCGATATTATATTTCGATATTATATTAGAAGGCGAGGCGAGGGCCTCGCTTTTAAAGCGATCGAAAGCGAGAGAGTTAGGCGGTTGGGGGGCTGATTTCAACGATGGAGGCGGCAGCGGGGCAGCTAAAGGTTAGTAACTACTTGCTTTTATTTTATTTTATTTATTAGGACAACCAACAAAACATATACCAGTTAAACTCAAAAATAAACATAAATAAGTCTTAATCTAAGTGCTGTCTTACTTTAAAAGCTCATTTAAATTAACCTAAGTTTACATTAAACCAAACTACAAATAATATTTAAGTACACTGTCTCACTGATTGTGAGACATTTCAATACTTCACGTTTGAATCGATGAACCGTATTATAAAAGATTTGCACCTCAGATCATAGTCTATGATCTGAGATTTGCACCATTTGTCGCTTGTTAAGCAAACTAATGGTAGTGTACTGAGCTAAATTCAATGTTCTGGTAAATGAAAATTTTTTGCTACCTTTCTTATGAAAAGTTTTTTGCGAAATTCTTTTAAACTTCTTTTTTTTTGTCTTTCCTACACTCAAACCAATTATCTAGCCCAAGAGATAAATAGAGATACCCTTTCTTTAAATGACTACAATAATTTTTACCGCAACTATAATTGTCACTAGTAATTGAGAAAGCGTTCAAAAATTACACAAGCTTTACTCGAAACCCCGTCTTCTGATGTATCGGGTCATCAAACTGTTGCGCTGACTTGATTGCAATGATGGGGGCTTTTGCCCAGCAGTAAGACAGTTTATGTGCTTAAGAAGTTTTGATAATTGCATAAATACTTAAATACTTTTCTCACATGAATTGGGTACTCGTGTTAATCCATCATAAATATTAATCCCACACGATTCCACCCAGAATTTGGGTTTACGACTTGGCCAGAATATTTTGGAGGAATTTATAACGGCAAATTTATAGTTCGTCATTAGGAATTTGGGACAAAATAATATCAAATAGATTGGTTTTAACGGATGTCGTCTCGCCAGACATTAGGGCTAGGTTAAAAAAAACATTAAATAATAAAATAAAATAAAATATATTAATATTTAAAGTATTGATGTATGTTAAGGTCATTCATTGGTCCCGCAGACTTTCTTTTCACACCACAGCTAGGGTTGACTGGAAGAGATCTCTTTTAGAGATAAGCTCACCCTTGTATATGTATTTTATAATGTGTAATTCAAAGTGTATTTTCTATGTACAATAAAGGATTAATAATGTTAATGTTCGCGTTAACTAAGAAAACAAGAAACAATTTAAACAATAAAAATCTTTAAATGTTTAAAAAAATATACTTACAAATTATAAAAGCATCAGTGGATAATCACCGCTAGTGAGCGGGATTTGAACCTGTACCTTCTGACAAGCCGGGTCGACCGCCCGTCCTTTTGAGTTGTCATGGCTCTATCTCACACGTGCAAAATTTATAATATTTTAATTTAGTTGAGCAATAAATGCAAAATACATCTTAAAAAATTCATTTAATATACATTTTTTTTTAATTACTAAGTGCAAGCAAGCAAGGTGGAAGGCATAACTTCACAAATTGTAACTATTGTTATAATAATTAGTAAATTGTCTATTAAGGATATCATACATATTTATCTATTTTTCTCGAAACTACTTAGTATTATTTATTATTAAAAGAAATGAGGTATTACCCGCATAAACTTTTATACACGACGTTTCCACTCCATCTTGTATCTTATTCTGTTCTCCACCAACTTGTCGGTGACACGTTTTCCTAAAATACTAATATATGCCGCTGCCGAAACTGTCTCGGCTCCCAGGAATGTCCTTAGCAACAAGGACGAGGGACGCGGGTTCGATACCTGGCGTTCGGCGCGTTCACCCCGACCTTTTACGACCTGGCTCGAAGGACCAACACCTTCGTATTGGATGCCAATTTTTTTTATTAGAACTGTTTTAGCAGTTGATACTTTTTGGAAGGTTCGGGTTTGAATAAAAATTAAAAAACCGGCCAAGTGCGAGTCGGACTCGCGCACGAAAGGTTCCGTACCTATTATTTATTTTCTATTTATTTATTTTATTCTGTTTTTTAGTATTTGTTGTTATAGCGGCAACAGAAATAGATCATATTATGTGAAAATTTCAACTGTCTTAGCTATCACGGTTCATGAGACACAGCCTGGTGACAAACGGATGGACGGCGGTGTCTTAGCTATAGGATCCCGTTTTACCATTTGGGTATGGAACCCTAAAAAGTTTGATTATGGTGATTATCTGGATTCTGGCTGGAGACAAAGATCACACAGATTATAAGAAATAAGAGGAAATCGCGGAAACCTTTGCCTAGAAGCAGGTTATATAAAAAAATATTTAATGAAGATCGAAAACCGTTAATAATCGAGGATGATTACGAAAATCTGAATTCGTTTTACTCAGGCTGTCTGAAAACAGCTGGGGATCGTAAGAAATGAAAAGAAATTGCAAAAACATTTGTACATCACTAATTTAAAAATATATATATCAGAGATTAAAACCGTTAACAACTTAGACCCTCTTTATGCCTTGAAAAGTTTCACAATGACTTTGAAATAAAGGTTTCTTTACGTGACGCACCGATCTAAAATTAAGTTTCTCGTCTTTCCGATCGGAGAATCTTCAAAGTTATAACCTTTTTTACCGCTTGACTTTAGCTAGGCTCATAAATCAACAAATCAATTTATCTAACTTTACAAATTTATCTAACCAAACTTTACAAACTTTATAAAACATTCTTGTTTTAAGATTTTAATTCTAAAATGTTTGATTAAAAAGGTAAATTATTGTTTGATAAAATATTAACTACGCCAGTATTTATTACAAAAAATAACAAATTAAGAAACATATTAACATACACAATTGCACAGAAATTTAAAAATATAAAATCTTAGTTTTTTTTTTATATTTACGGGTAAGCACAGTGCCTTGATCTCACCTGATGTTAAGTGATGATAAGGCCATTTGGTGGAAGCGCACTTCACCCGGGATCCTCAACTAGTGAGGCACTGGCTATCTTATCTCTAGCTGCCGGAACACAACAATGCTACAAACATTGTTGTTATGGCGACATATTTAGATAAGATGGTGGTAGCTAGCCAGGCGGACAAACAAGTCCTACCACCAACCAAACCGAGTACACAAAGATGTACCCCCGCTGGGAATCGAACCCGGGACCTCTGGGTCTAAACCGGTGGTCTTAACCACTAGACCACAGAGGCGGTATCTATGTGGCGTAGCAGTTACTACGCATACTCTTAAACAGTAGTCGGATTATTCATACAAAAATGTCCCTTTCGTCCGCGTTATTACACGACAAAATCCCTTTGTTTGTTTATTTAATTAAATGATTTAATGCATAACGCTGCAATATATCCAAATATTAGAAGGATGGATATTAAGTCAAACGTCTTTAAGTTGTAGAAATGACCTTTAAATTCAATAAAAAATATATCTTTATATATATAAGGTCACTTTTTATCAACTGCAAATATTTTGACAAAACATCTAATTATATCAGAGAAATAAGGCCGTATCGGGATTTAAGAAAAATTCAGGCTAATTTTACTTTTCCTGACACAAAGATTGTAATATTTTTAAAAGCGGCCTTTCTGTCGGTTCTTTTGAATTAAACTAGGGGCACGTGTCCTTACACGTGCCGCTTGGTGAAGGCATTGCGGCCTCTCTGTTTCGGCTTATTTGAATTGAAACTACCGAAAGTGCTTTTTTAATCGAAATGTCTTTTGGCGTTTTCCTTGAAAACTAGCGTATAAAAATTTAACGTTTTTTCATAAAAATTGTTTATATATATGTTGTAGAATTTATCCTCAAAATATTTGCAGTTGATAAAATGTGACCTTATATATAAATCTTCTGTGATGAAATTGAACTCCTTCTTAACGGCTGTAGGGTTACTCTTGAAACACAATTGCAATAATCGATTTCCAATCACAAATCTAAAAAATGTCAAAAGCGATAATAGCGCCACAATGGAATTAAATTGCGTGGAAATTGAGTGAACAAATTATTATCGAGATGGGGCGTTCCGAAATTGTTCAATTTATTATCAATTATCAAAATCAAACATCTTTTTAGTGTAAGGGGAAATCAACCCTTACAATTACAGTTTTTTTTTTTGGTGGAATCCTTTGCCCAACCGTGGAGCGGTTTTATAATGTAATGATAGTTAAATGTTATATCAAACCATCATTTACAGTTTTATTCACACACTTATCATAATTGAAAGCTATAAAATTAATATAGTTCAATTGATTTGTCGATTTATGTGTCGAGTGGTTAGGGGGCGATTATTGCACTGATGACTGATTCTCACGCTATGATATCAATTCCTAGTGCTCCTTTATACTATACAAATATATATTACTATATATTACTATACTTATTATATACTAATATACTAATATATATACTAATATACTGTACGCTCAAACACACTTAAAGATCATACTCACATACAAACACACCCCCACACACACACACACACACCCCTACACACACACACACACACACACCCCCCCACACACATACGCTTTAAATGTGGTAATCTGTCCTGTCCATCTGTCTTATTTTCTTATTTTGTAATTTTAGCTTTTTTTTTATCTACTTTATATTATATACATTTAAATATTATTTTTAAACACTTTAATTTGTTTCAAATCGGTTATTTTCAGTTATATAGTTAATTAGTTTTAATAAATTGTTGAATCATACAGGATGGAAGGCGCTGGCAGCAGTGACACAGTTTATACTACCACAGCTGCCAACGTAAATCTCATAAAATTTTATGTTAAAAAAAAATAAAAAATTGTGTATAATTATTAGAATAAGAGATTAACTTGTACCTGGAATGTTGAATAAAATATATTTATTTATTATTATTTATTATTTATTATTATTCCTTTTTCTCTTATTCAAGGTCATTGGTAACTTATTATTTGTGTCACCAAAACTTCTTGAAGGATATTTATGTTAATAAGTAATTAAGTAGTAAATAATAGCTTTAACAACTTAATATAACTATTAGTGTTGTGTGTGGCGGTATTTGGGAAAATAATGTGACGGTGGATGAAGACTGCCGCGCAAACGGAGGCGCAACATCGCGACAGCATTCAGCCCGTGACCACGGCCGTAGTGACTCGGTCGAAACGTCGTCGGGTATAAAATTATTAGTTTGCGTTAATCCCCGTTTAAATTTTTTTGTTAACTATGAAACGCGAAAGTTTAAAAGTGTATATAATATTATATTTCATGTCACTTTTGATTTCGAGATCACCAGTGAGATTAAAAAATCGCCCTCCTGATGTAAAGTCTAGCGGCTTGTTTATAACTTTGAAGATTGTGCGACCGGAAATAGCTAAATGTAGTTATTTATGTGTGCGTCACGTTGTAGTGTGTGTACACCGTATTAACACACACGCATCATACTCCCTATATAAATTGTAACCTTAGTTATTAGAGACAGATCAATATAGACCTTTAAACCATCAAGTGCATTCTTATTCCGTTGCGCCGAACCACCACCTTTGCAACGTACTGAAATCTTGATATCATTGAACAGATTTTTTATAACAAAACAGGTTTCAATCAACAATTGTATATTTTTAGACTCTTTACTAATTTTGCTGGGTAACAGTTTACCCATAACGCGGCCTGGTTGCCCAGCGAACTTGTATGTAAGAAAATATAACTCGAGAGGCGCTACTTCAATGCCATACAAATTTTCGTTTTGTAAAAGAATGGCGAAAGAAACTCGCACTAGTGCTTTCAACACAAAACAAGGAAAACTCAAAAGGTAACCTTAATAGGTACATCGGACCATCTCAAACCAGTTCGAGCCCAGCTGCACGGTTGTATGAAGATTACCTTCTACAGTCTGCATTCCTTATTTTGTGCTTAAACTGCGTCATCATCATCGTCATCAGCTTATTTTATGTCCCCACTGCTGGGGCACGAGGCACGAGCCTTCCCTATGAATGGCTAGAGAGAACGGACCGTAAACCACCACGCGGGCCCAGTGCGGATTGGTGGTTGTTGACGACTACTAATGCAGCCGGGACCAACGGCTTTACGTGCCTTCCGAAGCACGGAGGAGCTCGAGATAATAATATATTTTTGGTCACCCGTCCGATGACCGGCCTTTGCGAAGTTGCTTAACCTCAGCACTCGCAGACCGGGCGCGTTAACCACTGCGCCATCGAGCTCCTCACTGACTGCGCCCATAGTAGGTTAATCCATAGGTTACCATTAGTGTTGACAGGTCCAGTGTGTCAAATTTCGGGATGGAAGGAAAAAATAATCGGGATTTCAAAGACACAGTCAAAGTAATTTTTTTTATTCAAATAAACTTATGAAAAGTTCTTTTGAATCGTCCATAAATTTTTTACCTTCTACCCATTCAGGACGTCTATTTTTAGCTGTGGAGAAGAATGGGCGCAAGAAACTCCACAGCTTTAATAAAAGTAACGACGTTTACAAAAAGAAAAGTATGTCGTTACTAAATCTTACACATTAAATAAATTTTATACATTTACAATTAAAAACTTTCAAGAGCCCGGAATTACAAACAATGCTTACCTCTATACATTTACTTAACATTTCACTTTACATATTATTTAAAAAAACGTAGGTACTTAGTCACTATATGTACGTACTACTTCAAAACTATGGAATGACGCTTATACCTATACCACAGAGTAAATATACCCCCGGCCTATACAGTGTGCGAGAATTGGAGATTTCAAATCGGGACAGCTACAATAAGTATTAATTGCTGAAAACATTCAGGTTTTTGTGAGTCGTCATGATATGATGAATACAATGAAACTAAAACTAGATAAACTTCTACATTACAAAATTATTATCTGAGTACACACTAAGGAGGTTAGTGAAAAATCGGGACATTTGGCGTCCCGATCAATAGTAAATCGGGACCTGTCACCAGACCTCTGAAAATCGGGCCGTCCCGCGCAAATCGAGACACCTGGCAACGCTTACGACAAATCGGCCAGTCACCGATTCACCGCGCCGGGCGGCGGCGCGGCGCCGCCTGTGTCCACATGTGACGTCATTATTTGCAATACACTCACTTTTTTACACTTTACGTTTATTCAACTAGTTGACAGTCCTCGTATAAGAAAATTATGCGTCGACGTGTTTACTATGTCACTAGGTACCGTAAAATAATAATACTGTTACTACACACGCTGTTTTTGTAACGTTTAGGTATACCTGCGTTAATGTTTCTGACCATATCATCATCATCATCATCAGCTCATTTAATGTCCCCACTGCTGGGGCACGAGCCTTCCCTATGAATGGATAGGGACAACGGGCCATAAACCACCACGCGGGCCCAGTGCGGATTGGTGGTTTTTAACGACTGCTAATGCATCCGGGACCAACGGCTTTACGTGCCTTCCGAAGCACGGAGGACCATATACCTAGGTATTAATGCATAGTTACATACCTACTCAAGTCCTCTCGTCGTAAGCCCACAATCTGATGGCGTTGTGACTTACGACTTCAGAGTTGACTTGAGTGTGTGACATTTTGTACCCAAATTATAAATATATAGAAATTATTATTGCAAATTTTAGTACGATTAACATATATTTCTTCAATATGAAATATCGATAATTCTTGCTACTCTTGCTCATGGATAATTCATATCATTCAACACCTCTTTGGTATATATTGTAAATGTGCTAACTAAATGTACTCTGTGGTTAATATTGTTTATTTATGTATTACTATAATAAAAAATACTTGAAATTGGCTAAATGCTAAACGCGAAGCCATTAATTAAGATTAAAAAAACTTTGTGGTTGACAGACTCTGTTTCTTTTATTGTAGTCTTTTTACATTTCGGTATCTATACTACCTATGTTTTTGTATGCTGTTGTGTTTATTGGCACATTGGTTACAACAAATTTGAACCTTGAAGTTTGTATAAATACACAACACTGTGGAACGAATTGGAAACAATGAGTGAATGAACATATAATTCAAGAGACAGTTAGTCGGGGAACAGGGAGTCGATCATTGAATTCCACCGTTCACTTCGAATTGCCATTCGCAACATTTTCACACTTGAATTACATTTGGAATGGTCACGTTTTCCTGTATTTGTGAACTATTCAAAACTGGGTTACCGACTGAGTTAATTTTATTTTAATTTCATTTCACGCTAAATACGTTTTTTGATACAAACGAAATACCGACAATGTAGGTACTGCTCAGCAGTAACCAGCGTGATGTAATTTCAATTAAGACAATCTTGCTTTTTTTAACAAAAAGAAAAGTTTATAATTAATTTGCTATTATCACCTTAAAATAGATGCGGTAACCCATCCACGGTGGCAGGAACGCATCCAGGAAAAATAAGAATTGTAAAATAATATTAAAACAATCCGAGGAGCTCGATGGCGCATGACTGCCAGAGATTCGTCATGCTTGTCCATCGCTTCACCCCAAACGTGAGTAACGTACGCTCTAGCGTACGTCCTTCTAGGTCACCCGTTGATCGCTGGAGTCTGAACCCGTACGGCGATCATGGAGCAGCAGGTTAATTCTCCGTGGCTTAATTGTCCAGTGACAGGCCCCGTGGTCTCCACTAGTTCGAGATGCCGTTTCCCAGTGTTTAGTGGATATCCCTCCCCGAGGAGCTCGATGGCGCAGCGGTTAACGCGCCCGGTCTGCGAGTGCTGAGGTTAAGCAACTTTCGCATGGGCTGGTCATCGGATGGGTGACCAAAAATATATTATCATCTCGAGCTCCTCCGTGCTTCGGAAGGCACGTAAAGCCGTTGGTCCCGGCTGCATTAGTAGTCGTTAACAACCAACAATACGCACTGGGCCCGCGTGGTGGAAAGGCTCGTGCCCCAGCAGTGGAGACATAAAATGAGCTGATGATGGGTTGTTGGCTCTTAAAATATTGTAAACTTATTTTATAAAAAAATCGACTCCTTGGGTACTATCAAGGGCTGCGACCGACCTAACTGTGAAAATAAATGTTACTGAGTCGACTTTTCGCTATTTTTTGCCGTGTGGCGATGGCGGCGCTGCGACGGAGCTACGTCGAATCGAGATGGCGACTAATAAAAAAAAACAACTAAAATATATCGCCTTTGGCTTTCAAACTGATAAAAAATTTGGGCTGAGATTACTATTTTGAATTGATAGTTTATAAATATGACCGACAAGTATAATATGACAGACGGTATACATGACAGCAATGGAAACTGAGTTATGTGCTCTTCATGCAACGAGAAGTGAGCCCGCTTTACAGCTCCGGTAACCTATCTGGAAATTGGGTTATGGACTATGCTTGTCCACGGGGCATTTCGCTTGAAATACTAGTCTTATGGGTTCCGAAGAAAGCGAGTTGGTTTACTTGCCCAAGGTCGTCCGAGTCCTTTCGTAAACCTATCGGTTGGTAAAGGGTTCAGTATAAGCTTAAAAGTAGTGTATTACAGGGTTGTGTGATGGTATATATGAGGATGGCGCATTATCCCTACGTGCTATTGTTCACGTGGGAGGCCTGTGCCCAGCAGTGGGACGTGTTTATAGGCTGATGATGATGATGATATATGAGGATAAAGTCGACGACGGAAGCGCACTTTACCTGGTATCCTGGAATGTAGAATTGACTCATCTTATCTTGTCGGTACACATCAATGCTGATGCTACTAACATTGTACAAATGACGACGATGAAAGTTCTAGCAACTGAACCAACTGAACGGTATAAAAGGAAAGGAAGAAAGGAACGGCAAACAACAGTATACAAACCTTGCGCAAAACCACGTAGAACAAAAGTTGATTAAATTGTTACTATAAAGAAATTATGTCAATGATTAATTTTCAATTCACTCTCCCAATTTACTGGCCGTCATTAGCATAAACACAAGATATATAAGCCGTCATCCTAAGGTTTTTGAACTCAATGTGTACAAAAACAACACCTTATACTACAACCCCATCGTGCGTATGTGCAGAGTCTACAATGAGACGATTGCTAAATACCCGGAGATTGATATTTTTGGGCAACAATACCTATCATATAAAAGATTTATCAGATTTAATATTTTGAGATGTGAGTGACTATTCGCTCAGAGTATTAAATTTTATAAATCAAGTAATAATTAATTATAATTATTTTGAATTTTGAATTTTATTTCAATAGTGTCTCCTTTTTTTGTCATGTGATGTAATGTAATGTATATATTTTAAATGTAATGTAATGTTTTTTTTTCTCTCTTTATTTAAATGTCGAATTTGGTCAAATTGTGTACATTGTTGGGGGTTGCATCCCAGTATTCCCAGTTCAATATTTTCGATATTAATTGTTGTTATGTAATTTTGGATGTAACCGTTAATTACCTAAGTAAATAAATAAAAAAATAAAAAAAATCAATATCAATATTTACATCGAAACCAAATACTTATAGCACTTGAAGAAGACACGTAGTCAAGTCAAAAAGGTATTTCACAGTGCCATAATTAGGTAATGATGATTTGCTTCAGGTGAAACTCAAACCCGTAGCATATCACAATCACGGCGAAACCTCTTCTTCCTTCTCCTAAGTTGGAAGTCTAAAATTAAATCAATATTAAATATTAATTGCTATCCAAGTGTACACATAATAGTTATTTGTGCAACAAGAGAGCAAAGTCGTTTTTTGCTGCGAGTGCTGATTTTGAATCCTGAGCAAGCGAAGGATTCAAAGATTGAATCACGAGCGTAGCGAGTGATTCTAAAGTTGAATTCTGAGTGTGGCGAGGGATTTAAAGGCACGAGATGCAAAAAAGTTTGCTCTCGTGTAACACACATAACTTTTCACTTCAGCAGCGAGAACACTTTAGTAGATAAAATATATTACGTAACATTATTGAAACTAGAAATAAATATTTACAGGTTAAATATCAATTTTATTTGCAGTGTATACTTAATTTCGTTTGAATACAACAATAAGTTAAACATTCAATAAATTACATTAAAAGACAATTATCTTTTTGCAAAATTTCTTTAGTTAGTACGAGATTCCGAACGTGTTTGTCTTTGAGGTCGAATTCAAAATTGGAACTTCGAAAGGGCTGGTCTTTGTCTCTCTCTCTCTTTCTAATGGCGGGAAAGAGATAGAGTGTGAATGTTTCGAATTGCATGATTAACCCAAGGCTGAATAATAAATTCGCGACTTTCTGGAAAAAAAAAATTAAAAAGTTACTTTGTCTCACTCAGTGTAAACGTAGTGTTAAATTCTCTTTGACTCAGTGAGCAAAATCGCATTTTGCTCACTGATTTCAGGCAGCAAAACCTTCATGTTTGAGCTACTGAAGTGAAAAGGTAGTTATTATGATGACAAATGGAACTAGTCGCTTTATTCCGCCCTTTTCAGCCGCTGCAATGAACCAATTTGGTTAATTCGCACGCATTCTTCTTTATCCTATGTTTATCCTAGAAACAGAAAACATTTGTAAGACACCAATATTGGCATTGTCGCGTAACTGGCTCGCTACCTTGACCTAGCGAGACCTTCACCCTTGTATTATTGGACATAACCCTTCTCAAGGGTTACGTCAAATAATAACATAGCTGAGGACAAAGGAGAGCACCCAGTAAAGTCCAGCATCTTTACTTTTGCTCAAGGGGTTTGACCGATCCGATCCGAATATCCCCGATCCGATCCGAACCCCACACACAGATTTTGCGTTGTGGCCACGACGCGGTTTAAGCTGTTTTTACGCTCAATGAGCGATTTCGAACTTTGAGTTTAACATACATTGCGCGTAGGAAGGACATTGGCATAGTTAAAGTTTATAAGGAGACACATTTATGCATAATATTTGTTACAGTACATTGTATGAATCGCCCCCGAACAAGCAGGTTTTGTTAAAGCTTCATACAAACGTGCTCAAGCAACTGACACATAGACCACTTGCACGGACACGAATTGGACATGACAGCTCAGAACAGTCCGAGTGCAGGTGTAGCGAGATTCCGTATTTGTATTATAAACTTACCTTATTTTGTGGCAAACCGAAACTCACAAGATAGACGCTCTGGAGATGTGGTGTTGGAGGACAATGCTCGGGGTATCTTGGACTGAGTTCCGAACAATGCCTCCATCCTTGATGAGCTTGCCATAAAAGAGCACCTATCCACCCAAGTGCAGTCGGATCCTGAAATTCATTGGGTATGTTAATCGGCGTGAAAACGACTCCATAGAACGTCTTGTCGTGCATAGGAAAGTCGAGGGCACAAGACCACGAGGGAGATCCCCAATGAAATGGACGTGCCAAGTGAAGGCCGTGGTGGGCGTTCCTGTGCACGAATGTGCCCGATTAACGACCGTGTGGTGGACATCGTGCAGCGGGTACTGTCTGCTGCCCAGCCTACCGGAACGTGACAACCACGAGTGAAACGACTAAGAAGAATTTTGTGGCTCAACAGTCTGTTGATATCCAAGAGTAAATGAAACCATTTAAATGTTTGAGTTCCGCAGGCTGACAAGACAAAGGACGATGCAAGCGGACCAGAGTGCGCGTGTGTTCAGTTCCACTTCTACGAGTATGTGACACTAACTCATAGCTTACGTATTTAATGAGCTACAGTCAATCAGTTACCTACTTAATTTTTTTTATAACTGTGCCTTAATGTTAAAGTTCTTGGGTGGAAACATTTTTTACGGATTTACTGGCGTTTTTCATACATGTTTGTACTTACATCAACATTTCATTGTGTTCAAGTGATTTTTTGATATGGACCTCCATATGTAGTTTACCATTCTGTACATTGTTTGTGGCGTAAAATAAATGAGTAACTTAAAAAAAAATCGGGTCTAAGTTTACGGGTTTAAAGTTTAAAAAATATACGTAAGTCATATTATTATGCGAAGTAATCACAACACAATATTTTCCAAGAAATATAGAGTCAACGATATACCGATAACTTAATTGCAACTTTCAATTACTATCGTCTGAAGTGTCAAAGGTTCGTCAGCCACTTATTTATATAATATATAATATAATCATTGCACTGCGCTGTTACTCCCTTTTCTTTTTATAAACTGTTTCATCATCATCATCACCAGCTCATTTTATGTCCCCACTGCTGGGGCACGAGCCTTCCCTATGAGAAAGAGTCATAGACCACCACGCGGGACCAACGGCTTTACGTGCCTTCCGAAGCACGGAGGAGCTCGAGATGATACATTTTCGGTCACCCATCTGATGACCGGCCATTGTGTAAGTTGCTTAACCTCAGCACTCGCAGACCAGGCGCGTTAACCACTGCGCCATCGAGCTCCTCTGTAAACCTCTATAAATCTCCTCTATAAACTGTTTAATTAAAGTAAGTAATTGGATATTTTTAGTGAAGAAGTAGATTTGTTTTTATTAGGTACTGAAGCCAATAAAGCAGCATTAATAGTAGCGGGTCTCGACAGCCTAGCTGGATGACACCTTCATGAAGGAAGACTCTTGGACGAAGGGCGTGGTGTACCGGCGTTTCCATGGTAGTTTGCCCGCCAACACCACCGGACCAGCTTATGGAGGTGAAATGGCTTCAATATAAGTTTTATTTCCTAACAAAATATTGTGTAATTTGTATACAGCTCGACTTTTTTATCACCATACAAAACATCAATATTCATTCGACCAAAATGTATGGAACAGCTGATTATTTCTTTCGAGTTAGCGAGTTGGTCCAATAGAAAGAGTTGTTCGTTTGTACCTCCTCACCGTGCTTGTTCCACGGTGAGGAGCGCTCTCATTATTTTGGACTGCATCGGCTGCTTACCATCAGGCAGGATGTGGTCACTATGACGTGCCAATATAAAAAATAAAAAAATAAAAAAAAAATCACGGAAGTCATCTCAGAAGGTTTGGATGGTGATAAAAATGTCGACCTGTATATAAATCTTCTGTGCGTGTGTATGTTATTGAACTCCTTCTAAACGGCTGGACCGATTTGGATGAAATTTTCTGTGTGTGATCTACAATTGTAGTAGATCTACAATTGGACCCATATACAGATTACAAACTTATCCAAATGTATCCCACCCGTATCCCGACATATATAGACTAACGTCTGTAAAGTATACAACGTGTAAGCGTATCCGATCTAAATCTTGCATGCAGAGTTACTAAATAACTATTCATCATCATCATCATCATCATCAGCTCATTTATGTCCCCACTGCTGGGGCACGAGCCTTCCCTATGGATGGATAGGGAGAACGGGCCATAACCACCACGCGGGCCCAGTGCGGATTGGTGGTTGTTAACGACTGCTAATGCAGCCGGGACCAACGGCTTAACGTGCCTTCCGAAGCACGGAGGAGGAAATAACTATTAACTTTAATTTATTATGCAATTTTTAAATTACTATTTCTATTATGACGTTACATCAAAATAAACAAGTCACAGCCCTAGTGGCCTAGTAACCTCTGTGTACTTACATTTATGATCACTACTACTTGTTTATGCGCGCCTGCCGCGCATAACTTCACTCATTTACATATTTGTAAGCACAGTGAAGCCTTTAAACGGATTTAAATAAGAAGTAACTTAAAATATCTTCTCAAATTATTAGATAACCATTTTATGTAACTATTGCTATAATAATTAGATAATAATCAATAAGGATTGCATCGGAATTTAGCGATTCGTTGCAAACGTGGTGCACAGACGGCCGTCGTATTGAAAAGTTTCCTTTCAATATGGCCGCCCCGCTGCCATCGATCCAACGCTTCGCTAGAGGGCTAGTGTTGCCCCTCTATTCCGAATGAATTCTTGTCATACAGCCTTAGAGTTGCAATTTTAATCAGATGGCGCCCCGCGCTGCGCCGTCACGGCCGGACTGACAATCGCCCGTCCTCGGGCGCATATTATTGTTGTTCTGAAACAGAGAACATTCTTCAATCGTACAGCTCGTCCAGCCTGACGTCCGCTATCATTATTTAAGCAGACCAGCGAAAGCATGTGTCCATTCGATCGTACAATTGTATGAACCGGACGACATCTTTCGGGAACATAATTTTCAGCAAAAACATACGTCCATTCGACTCCATTGGCCCGGACGGTACTTTTCGGTAACCTAGACTCGGAACAGACATGTGTCCATACGATCAGCCAAGCAGGCATGAACCGGACGACAATGTCTCAACAGCGAGTCACACAACGACGCGTATATATTGGGACCAGACAAGTGCATCCTTTCGACCACGTTTGGACCGGACGACACTGTCTCCTCAGCCAGACACAGCACATCATAATCATAATATTTTAAAATCACATAACTATGCTTTCCACGATCATACATACCGACTTTACCCAGAAGACAGTCTCAATACCATGGAAATCAGAGGTATAGAATAACACGTATCCTCTAGTTATGAACTATCCGGCTCAGCGTAAATCTCTACTTCGTGCTGTACCTCCAACGTATCAGGATCAGAGTATACACTTAGGGTATCTGACCCGGCAGTGAGAGTATCAGAGTCGGCTCTTATGGTATCTGACTCTGAGATCACATTGTCTAGACTAATTTGGGACACCCAGTCATAGGGATCTGTATTCGATCGTGTACTCTCAGAACCTTCCGGCGCCGTCACGGTCTCCTCGTCATTCATTAAACTATCCGCTATTTCAAGTAACCCACTATACCCCTGTGGTACTAAGCGCAAGTTCTCATGTGCGTATTTATAAGTGCGATGTGAACCACTAACACTCGCTAACTCATAGCGGTCATTTTCTAACACGCAAGTTATAACAAATGGACCTCTAAACTTTCTTTCTAACTTAGTTTGATTGCGTTCACTGTTTTTGATAAATACGAAATCACCAACCGAAAGTGGCTTAATAGTAGTGCGACCTTGATTAAAACGTTCTGCATCGGCTGCAGACGCCTTCTCAATATTGGATGATGCGTTTTCTCGTATTGATACGAGGTCTAACCTACTTTCTTCTGCTGCAGAACTCGGTGGGGAAATTTTTGTCATACCTAAAGATTGTGCATGAATTCCAAACATGAGTTCTGTCGGTGAGTACTTAGTGACTGAAGATTTAGTGCTGTTAAGAGCTAACTGAATGTTGCTTAACTCGTCACGCCACGTTTTATTAGGATCATTTTCGACAATTGTGAGCAAACTTTTCAAAGTACGCATGACACGCTCAACTTGTCCGTTTGCTCTACTTGAACCTGTCGCTATAAAATGTAGATCGATTTTATATTCAGCACAAAAGTTTTTAAAATACTGTACTGATATAGCATTGGCCCTGGTCAGCGATGATACGCTTTGGCGCCCCAAAAAGACAAACTGCCCTTTTTAAAGCTCCGACGGCGCTAGCTGCGTCTACGGATGATGTATGTTCCAATAAAACGTATTTCGTAAACGCATCAATAATAACCGAACAATATTCTTTCCTATCGCTCTTTCCACTGAGTTTTCCAGTAAAATCAATATGGATCGTATGCCATGGAACAGATCCTCGTGTTTTTCTCTGTAAAAAAAAGATAACCAAGCACAGTATTTCCCGTTCGGTCTATCCTGACCAAACAACAATTGACTCTTACATTTAGCTCCACAGTAGGCACTATAATAGGCTCTACAGTAGACTCTGCAGTAAGCCTCACAGTAGGCCCTACATAAAGCTCTACATAAGTCTCTACATAAGTCTCTACATAAGTCTCTACATAAGTCTCTACATAAGTCTCTACATAAGTCTCTACATAAGTCTCTACATAAGTCTCTACATAAGACTCTACATAAGACTCTACATAAGACTCTACATAAGACTCTAACTTATTTAAAACTGAAAACTAAACCTTTTCGATTTAGAAAGATAACAAATCAAATGTAACATAACAAAAGAAAAGTAACTAGACAATCCGAATCCAAACTAGATAACCAGGTAACCAGGGCCATTAACTATTCGTTGCACAAATCAAAAGTCACTATTTACAAGCTATGTAAGCTTTAAAATCACCTCGAGTTACCCCTCCAATGCCACGGCTCTCACAGCCGAACAGCGATCCCAGTCGCTTACGCGTGTCCATCTCAGTGGAACCATGCTCACGTCTGCATCACCCTCTGACTACACACTACTGTCCTGATAGACCACGACCTCCGCCAGAGCTAAACACGCACCGCGCACCCACGGACTACTTGAGTTTCCTCAATAGACACCGATTTCTACCGGGCTACGACTATGTAATAGCTACTGGTATGGTCGACAATCGTTACGGCCATTAGAGCACTAACTCGAGTTCACACAACAACTTTACTCATTATCAATCGGGTCACAATGTACCTCCACCTCAACTTCGACTGGTACATGACCTTCTGGCATCCCTGTTAATCTATAGTGTGTGTATTTGTATGTTCGCTTAGAATTTAATGCTTTCAACGTATCATAATCATGAGCTACCTCCATCAGGTACCCGTACACAGCTCATCATTTAATAAACTACTGGCTCTCTCTAATAAACCCTCATGTCTATGGGGTACTAAACGTAAGTTCTAGTGAGTCTACTTCTAATGCCGCAGTTATAAAAAAACGAGTCTCTAAATTTATTATCTAACTTGGTTTTGTTTTGTTCACTATTTTTAACCAAGACAATCACCTGTAATAAACTTGTCCAGCTGTAATAACCAACAGTACAGTACTAATAACATTAGATTGTCCAGTAACTCTCAATGTCACTTCAGTAAGTAAACGTTTTCCTCTGGCTATTTGACTTTTTTTTTTATCATAGAAATTTCTAAGCATTATAAAATAATCATAATGAATCATGAAAACATCACCAGAAACATTCAGCGTCCAGCAGGGTTGCCGATGCAGCACAGGTCTGTTTACCCGATGACGCTGGTTCACGTTGCTCGCCATGCTGCCGGTGTCGGTGTCGCTGCTGCCGGTTGCACCACAGTTGCTAGTAGCGCCCTTCCCCGCGCCCCGCAGTGATGGTATGAGCGCGTGGGCACATATTTGCAAAAGGATCCGTGCCTCTAAATCTGAAACATAACACCAGGCGCGTTTGGTCGATGTTTGACAAAATAATTAGCACTAAAAATAATGGAACGATTACATGACCTTTTATTATCCTTGGAGAGGCAATCGGTGCTGCGATGTCCCAGTTTCCCACACAAGTAGCCGTTTTGTTTTTGTCCTTTAAAAAGCTTTTAAGCAAGGCTTCACCGAGCAATCACTAATGCAGTGCACTTTGTACATTTTTCTCGGCTATACACTCACATGGAGAATGTAGCAATCCATACGTCGACTGTAGCTACGCACGCGTATAAACTCCGGTAATGAATCTCCTCATGTGCTTTCTGAACTTCAAGTAACGCCATCCAATTCTGATTTTGCTGTTCCAACATCCGTTGTCATTTACGATAAAACTTGGCATCGTTTTCTTTTAGTTGTTCGCGTCGATTACATCCTTAGAGCAAAGGTTACATCCCACTTCTGATGTAAGCACAGTGAAGCCTTTAAACGGATTTAAATAAGAAGTAACTTAAAATATCTTCTCAAATTATTAGATAACCATTTTATGTAACTATTGCTATAATAATTAGATAATAATCAATAAGGATTGCATCGGAATTTAGCGATTCGTTGCAAACGTGGTGCACAGACGGCCGTCGTATTGAAAAGTTTCCTTTCAATATGGCCGCCCCGCTGCCATCGATCCAACGCTTCGCTAGAGGGCTAGTGTTGCCCCTCTATTCCGAATGAATTCTTGTCATACAGCCTTAGAGTTGCAATTTTAATCAGATGGCGCCCCGCGCTGCGCCGTCATATTTAATTTACAATTGCATGACAAATTAAAGTCAATAATTATGTCTTAGTAACAACACATACAATCTAAAAAGAAGATCTAAATTGGGTACTATTTGGATCTTTTCATTTTTACCACTCCTTTCTGTTACACGTTGTATATTGTATTTGCCATCTCGACATGTTTGTTGCCTGAAACATATTTTAATATAATAATATTAATATTAGTTTAGCAAAATATGGAATCGTTAACAGCCTTGTCAAAATCCTAGCCTCAATTATCCACTTGATATTTGGTTGTTGCTAGGCGAAAACAAAATGGACCGTCTGGCAAACGCAGCATAATTTGATGCCTCTGTGTTAGGCTCTGCTCAATTTAACACTGCATTAGTTATGCTTAAAAACTTTTCGATTATTTAGCAACTCGGCGTACTATAACAAAAAAAATTTGAATATTGTGTTTTAATTGAGTAATTATCTTTTCTTCTAGTGGTTAATTTTTGTCACTTTTATAATATTTATCAATCATTTGTTACTTTTAGCATATCACATAAAATTGCTTAATACTGTACCCTATGTGGCCGACGACTGGTTAATGGTTATTTTATTGGTCACCGACACAAGTCCTGGGTTTCATTTCCTATATAAAAATATTAGGTACCTATATTGTTTTGTTGGTTGGTTATCTTATTTATTTATTTATGTATAATTTATGTACACACAAACGAATAAGAAGGGATAACATAGTAAGAATAGGGGCGCTGCTTATTTTACATTGAAATTTCTTCCAGCAGGCCCGTAGAAGGAGAAGACACAAAGAAAGGTACAAAAAGTGTGCACAAAAGAAACAAACAAAGTATAAAATAGCTACGACACAAATTAAACATACATACAATAACGATAACTCACTCAAGTGGAAACTCTTACACTCTTTAAGTAACGAGGTCAAATCCATGAAGTTGAATGTTACCTTTCAAAGACAAAACTTTGCTCAATTACTCACAATACTCAAAGGTAGCAACTGGAAAAATATTTTTTCAACACAACCATCAATTAATAAAAGTAAACTCTACAATAGACGGTAGCTTTTTGCACAATTTTTAATCACTCATAACATCTTGCATAATTTTTAAATTTTTCCGTATAGAGGTGTGAGTAAATAAGCCATTAGCAAGTTAATTAATGCAATTAACGGGCGGGCATGGTGGCGAGTGATGTAGGTACCGTGGACGCACCAAACCACTCACTATTTCTAATCTATTTTCTTAATGTCTCTCGGTATACATCGCGTTTCGAATGCAATTGAATATTTAATTCCATATCCATCAATTATTTGATTTATCTTGTATAAAATTTGAATTCAGAACAACTTACTTTATTTTTGTTTTGTTTTTCATTTTCGTGTGAACTATATAGAGCTGTAAAACTATAAATCGTTAATCACTTACGTATGCCACAATATAATTTCCACTCATCTTTAAAAAAAATAAGTAAAAAGAGTAGTAGCAACTCCATAATTATACTCTATTGTAACTGATAGAAATCCAACGACAGCCGAAACACGAAGTTTGCCGAGAGACATTAAGGAAACTGTACGTCCATACACACGCTTCACGTCCTTTTCCCTAAAAAAGGGTAGACAGAGCCTCGATATCGCCATCAAGTTTATTTGAATGAAGAAGTTTTGACTTTAGCTTTGGAATATAGACATAATATTATTATACTAAGATTACAAAAAATTTCATATTGTTTTAATTCTGCTGATTGATAAGAAGGTAAAGGTCGAGCTTACCTATTAATTACATACTTACGTATAAATGTAACTTCTTCTCAAACTTTGTGGTCTGCAATGAATCATAATTATTCAATTGGTAAGCTTTATAAATAAAATACTGTAAACCCATAACTATTAAACGAGATTTCCAACCCATGAATGCTAGTTTCAACACTAAGACCTATCAAAATTATTTTTAGCATGTGCGTTGGTCTTAAAATTATGTTATTGTTGTACTCAAAGTCGTAGTTAGATTTATATACTTACATATTATTCTATATCAAACGTGACTAGGACAGAAAGAGATGGCGAAAAGGCTATTCTCAAGAACCTTGGGAGGCCAAATCAAAGGTTAACGCTGTAATGCGCGTGAGTTTCACTCGAAGCCTAACGAGATAACTTTGACCGTAGATATAGATAGAGCCTCCAAATAATGTCATATTACGTGTAATCTTGACGAAAAAGCTCCAAGAAGAAGAAGAAGAAAAACATTTATTGACACACATACTTATAAGGTCACATTTTATCAACTGCAAATATTTTGAGGATAAATTCAACAACATATATAAACTATTTTTATGAAAAAACCTTAAATTTTTATACGCTAGTTTTCAAGAAAAACGCCAAACGACATTTCGATTAAAAAGAAAAATAAAGCACTTTCGGTAGTTTCAATTCAAAAGAGCCGAAACTGAGAGGCCGCTCTTAAAAATATTACAATTGTAGTGTCAGGAAAAGTAAAAAAAAACTAGCCTGATTTTTTTTAATGCTAGGGCCTTATTTCTCTGACATAATTAGATGTTTTGTCAAAATATTTGCAGTTGATAAAAAGTGACCTTATATACACAACAAAATGAATATTAATAAAATAAAACACAGCACAGAACATGTAAATAAAATAAAATAAAAGTAAATAATTAGTAAATTAATAAAGTAGTAATTTAAGTAAATTCCCATCAAATTAAACTGGAAAACACTACAATACGAACTCTTAATACTGATTTAGACATTGAAAAAAAATATATTACCGCTAATATCGGTACTGGCCGCCATTGTTTGATTACTTCGACTCTGTTGTTAAAGTATGTTCTGAAATAAATAAATCATGGTTATTATTAGGACTTCGAGTCGGATTTGGAGAGCGTAAGTGGGTTTCTGCTGATTCCCCCCGTTGCTGATTCCCCCCGGAACGATTTTATAAAAATATTGTTTAATTTCATTTCCGATTCCCCCCGAATTTTAGAATTAAGAACAGTCATGTAAGCAAGTCAGTGGTCGTCTTTCGGGTGATATGATGATTACTATGATGAAGTAAGAAAGTAAGTCCCGTGGGCGTCTCTAAAGGCGAGGACCTAGGCCTTCGGTCGTCTAGACACTGTTATTTACCGTGTCGAGGGAGAGGGAAATAGCGCCCGGGCACATGTCTGTACCTGGTGAAACACGCGAGTAAACCGGGTCTTTCTTGGACCTACTTGCGGACCTACATTAGCCCGCATGTGGAGTGTATATGGATGTGTGTAGCAGTGGGACAAACAAGTGGTTCCAGCTGCTGTAAGTCTCAAGTTAGAAGAAAGATAGGTAGGTCCTCAGTGGTTGAAGATTCCGGATGAAGTGTGCTTCGTTCTTTGGCCTTATCGTCGCCTAGCATCTGGTGAGATAAACGCCAGACGTTTTAGTGCGACTTACTTTAAAACTCGCTGTACACAGTTTAACATTCATTAATTCACGATGTCATTCATGAACCTAGTTGCTATGATGACACCATTTTAAACTGACTTTCATTGTGTAAATTCGAATGAAGGAAAAGTGGTTTTTCCACGTACGAAGTTGACCTTGATTTTCAGATGGTGCGGGTTCAAAACACTCTCAATGAATGTTGAATTTCTGTTGAATTGGAACCGACGAAACCGAATTAAATCACGAAACTATCAATCTAACGAGAACTCAGCCGAATAAAACTTACATACAACAGCCGCGCGTATTAGGGCACACAAATGTTTATGTATCACATTTTTGCATGTCTGTGTGTATTTATAGAAGTGGGCGTCGGGCGAAGCGACCTTGTGTTCGAGACGGTGTGAGTACCACGACACCGGGTTTAACCGCAACTCTATCTGACAAACAGTTTCATTTAGCATACATCGTTGTTTTTGTATGGAGTCGAGTTTTGTTAGTTTGTACCGAGCCGGCGATGTATGCGTGCTGTGGCGTATCGATTGCGTGGTTGTTAACTTGGTGCGTAGGCTATGGACATCGCTCGCCGCGAGCCGGCTCGCCAATTTCGCGCTGATAAGTTCATCGACTCGTACCGTGGATGTAAGATGCGTGGATGTGGCGTTACATGCGGCACATTGTGGTCGGAACAAGGTTAGATGGCTTAAATATAGCAAGCATTTTGTACTGGATATTTAATTGCAACAATCAACTTCGATGTAACTAACAGACATTATGCCTTCGAATTTTGTGTTAAGAAGTCTAGAAGTGTAATACCTTACCTACTTACATGCATAACATGTGCAATCGACTTGTAATTTTTTTTGGGAAACTTATATAATCAACAGTCGCATTTTAAAATAGTTTTTCTCCCGAAATAGATCTCAAACTTGGTCTTTTCTAGATTACCTGAGGAATTTCTATAAAGTTAAAAGAATAAGGAAGGATTAGGATAAAAAAATTGTGATTAAAACTAAATAAATATTTCCTTCATCATCATCATCATCATTAGCCTACACTAGTCCTCCAAGTGCACTCCACTGAGAGACGAGAGTGGCCGCAGATACCTATTTCTTTATTTTTTATTAACTGTTAATTGACGATCAAAATTAATTTTAAAATAAAAATTGCCGCTTTCATCGTTTGTAATTTATATCAATTTGAAGCAGTTACTGTTTAAAATATGACGGATAGCGTAATGAGCGTATTTAGCGTATTTGTAGAATTCGTTAGGTACACTGTAGAGTAAGTATTTACACATATTTGATTAATGTATTTGTTGATCTGTCTTGTTTCAATGTAACTTTTAAATAAACTCGGACATAGCACATCCAAGTTCACCACAAATATTTACACAACACTAATAGTGATACGGTATTTTATAAATCACAGCCAAAATATGTGCGGCTGCCAACATTTAGATACAAGCGGTTTTATAAATCTACGTTTATTTCAGTAGCATTGCATTCATACGAGCATGTGGATTTAAACGATAGTAATATTTTATATATTTTTGCATTATTATAGAATTTGTAGTTAGACTATGCGCTAATGATGCCTTTCTCTGGTGGTGCAAGCGTACATAGAGTACGGTATATTCCATCTAATCGGTACTTATGAAAAACTCATAAAATTAATTTATGGCAATATTATCAGAAATCAAATCGTTTTATATATTTATTCAGAAATCAAATACCTGCTGCACTTACAGCAACGCCAAGGCGTGCAACAGTTTTGTTTCCTTTACATTTAAATATATACCTATATGTATAATCCTGCCTCAAAAGGATTTGGGTGAGGCTTTTGCTCAGCAGACAAAAGAGGTTAATAAAAAAAAATTAAGTAAAAAGCCTTTTTAAAAAACAAGTTTTTATTTAAAAGCGCTAAAAAGAAAGAAATAAACTTTTACTTTAAAACATCAACTTATAACGTCATTACACAATTTATATGATATAAAAGGTTGTCGATGAACTGAACATGTATATCTGCTTCAAAATTGAGTTGCAAGATTCCACCCGAACAAGCATACATACATACATACATACATACATACATACATACATACATACATACATACATACATACATACATACATACATACATACATACATACATACATACATACATACATACATACATACATACATACATATATACATACATACATACATACATACATTGCAAGTTAAAAAAAAGTTTGTAAAATAGAAAAAGTTACAAACTACAAAAAACCTTTATATCTATCTAAGATATAGTTGAAAAGAAACCAATGAGTCAGATTGATTGTCTCCTGTAATCTATATAATATACTAATATTATATAAACTAATATTATAAAGAGGAAACCTTTGTATTTTTGTATGTATGTTTGCAACGAATAAACTCAAAAACTACTGAGCCAATTTAAAAAATTCTTTCACCATTAGAATGCTACATTAGCGCTGAATAACATAGACTATATTTTTAAAAAATGTCCACCCGTGCTAAGCAGGGACGGGTCGCTAGTAATTAATAAAATAATGAGTGTGATTATGTATGTATAAACATAGTAAATACTAGTTATACTACACAGATTCATTAAACCCTTTTAAGCACGACCAAACATGCCTTATCCACCGCCCATCAACTAATCAAGCACCTTCGTGCGTCCGCGTAGTTGTGACACCCACATAGAGAATCAATTGTTGTCGTACGCGGCGCGCGCGCAGCCGGCCTGGCCAACGTCGCACCAGGATAATTGTCTATACATTTTACACAAAACAATTATCCTTGTACAGTACCACTTATTATGGTTTACTAGCGGTTGCTCACTGCCCAGTGGTCAAAATTCGACGAAATTCGTTAAACCGGTTAATTTTTCGGGCTGAAGGGCTTGTAAGCATGGCCACGAAAAATCTTTAAAAGAATCTTGACTAATATATAGATTTAAATCATCTGCATTTTACTATGAAGATTTTATATAAATGTTATCTTTGTATTTTTCCTCCAAATGAACTTTTTCTGCGCCAAATCTCACACTCCTGCGCGCAATGTGCTTAAAAGGGGGGTATAAAGCTTTTCTTCACGTATGTATTTTCAGCGTAATCACCACGCTTGCCAAATGCAGGTCGGTGATCACAAACCCGGGCTATATAGGCATTGAGAACCCTGAAAGACACTTTTCCCGACCGAGAAATTGAACCCCAGGACCTCTGGACATAGGGCCAAGCGCATTGCCGCTCAGCCACCGAGGGGTTGTTAGATTGTAATGATAACATGATTTCAATGACAAAAGTCTAATCTTTACTTCACTCACAGTAGCTTTACCTCTCTCTGTCTTCCCGACTATATATCCCACATGGTGGTGGGGTCAGCCTTCCTTACCATTTTCCTCCACTTCGCTCTATCCTCGACATCCTGTTCTGTTTCCTGGCAGTCCCTCATGTCTCTTTGCACTACATCCCTCCATCTTGTCTTGGGTCTGCCTCTCGATCTTGGACCAGGGACAGAAAGATGCAGTGCCAAGTTTCCAACGTAGTCAGATGGCCTCCTCTTCACATTTCCGTACCATCGCAGCCTACTTTCTTGCAGCTTGTCGGCTATATCGCGGACGCCCAGGCTTTCTCGCACGTACTCGTTGCCAATCTTGTCGAGCCTTGTGACGCCACACATCCACCGATGCATCTTCATTTCAGCAACTTGAATGGCTTGGACATGCCTCTGGGTGACGGTCCACGTTTCACTTCCATACAATAGGACAGGCCTTATTAAACTTTTGTAGACCAACCCTTTGAGTTTTACTGGCATCCTTCTGTCACACGTCACACCAGTAACTTCTCGCCATTTGAGCCACGCTGCGGCTATTCTGTGCTGAATATTGCATTCGATATTTCCAGACCCGTCGATCATATTTCCCAGATATTTGTATCGATCACACCTTGCAGCCGGTTGTCCATCGATGATAATTAGACTGTCGTCAAGGTCTGCTTTGTTAAATGCTAAGAACTGGGTTTTCGCGACACTCAGCACTAAGCCCCCGGATTGTAACTGGCACTTTTGTTGTTTCCATAACAAAAGTGCCTCTTGCAATAACTCACAGTAGCTTTACCATTATTCCTTTTACAGACAGAGAAGAAAACCTTTTGAGCCAGCCAACGTGCATCACCATCTACCCAAGCGCGGATCCAGCACTCAAAAACGTTACGGCCACCCAAAAATCGGCCAAGTGCGAGTCGTAATCAAAATGTTGACTTCTGAATTTGGTAAGGTTTTAGCTGTGAATGTGTGCGTGTGTTGTGTGCTGATCTACGTTCAGAATCACACACGCACACGGTTCATTGCTAGTTTTTTTAAGGATTGAATATAACCGAGAAACATTTATTGGCCTTCACAACACATAACAATAAAACATACAAAACGGATACATAATACATACATTTACATTAAAACTCGTCCAGTTTAAAAAATACAAATAGCACAAAAAAATTCGATCTCAATTAAGGTTGTGGGCATGCCCACTGTGCCCACAACGGTGGATCCGCGCTTGCACCTACCTATCACCGTCTTCATGGAAACTTGTCACCAATCGCCTACGTTGTCAATCCTGAAGTTTCAACTCTAATAATAACTCGATTTTCTCTAATTTGCCGTCAGACTACTACTAGACGCAGTCGACTATCATTCCATCCACATCACCTTGATGGATGGCGGTCTACTACTGTGCGTTTGTTACGAAATTTCTTGCCTCGAACTACAGTGTTGTGGAACCAGCTCTCGGCGGCGGACCGTTACGACCTTGGGCCTCTTCAAGAAACGAGTCTGTTTCTTCCTCAAAGGCCGGTAACGCGTCTGCGATTCCTCTGGTTTTGCCATGGGCATTTTTGTCCATGACCATATATCGAGTTTCTTACGGAAGCTTATTTGGGGCTAGATAATTGGTGTGAGTGTGGGACACACATATTTATTTAATTATTTTATTACTTTCCATCAGGTGACCCGCCTGCTCATTTGCCTCCTTCTTTTATAAAAAAGAATACTAGGTGGCTGGCAATAGCTGGATGAGAGTAGTCGCGAATTGAGCTCAGTGGCGTGCACTTGTTGCAACTCCAGCAGGGGACTAATATTCGCTGATGATGATTAATAACCCTTCTAACCGGAACAAAGAGATGCAATATGTGTTGTGTTTACTGGCAAAAATAGGTTTTGAATAGGATGAATAGATAAAATAATCGGATTCTAGAGAGGTTTCTATGACCAGACAAACACAAACATTTAAAACTAAATGAGTGTACTGCAGGTGCGGTTAAGGTTTGTGGTCTATACCGAAAAAATATGACGAGCGAGGTTCAAGCTATCTTGACGAAATTGGTTTATAAGGTACCAATTTTTTGAAATTTCGGCTTGCTTCAGTCTACCGGTGACGAAGCTTAGAAACTACTTGAAAGCAAAACTATCGCACATCCCTGATATTTTTTAATTAAATCTTATTTTCTAAGTTCTAGGCATATTTAAGTATAACATTTATGTTTCTGAAAACCTTGTTTTATAATAACGTACTGATTGATACCAAAAAATACGGAAAAAATGTGTATTTTTAGGGATATTTTTACCTTGAAACTGAAATAAACCTAAATTTACGGCTGTACGATATTTTTGCTCTCAAGTGTATATTTGGTACGTTTATTGTTTATTTACACTAAAATATATAATAGTTTTGTATCATAGCAGACTAAAGCACTGAGGTTGGTCTGGAATGCTAGAATTTCAAACATAAAACTCCTATTCTCCTATGACGACATCAGTATAAAAAATAGGATGTAACAAACAAACTACTTGCAGCGAGAGATTAAAACATAGCAGGGTGACATTTATTATTAAATATTTATATAAAATACAGTGAAAAAATTAAAAGCCCACCCGACCCAGCCAGGACTCGAACCTTTGGATAGATGGCACTAATCAAAAAGCAGTGATAAAATTCAGCGCTTACGTCAGCCTTCCCGGTAGCATAATGGTCAGTGCAGCCGCCCGGATTGCGGAAGACCGAGGTTCGATTCCTGGCTGGGTCGGGTGGGCGTTTAATTTTTTCACTGTATTTTATATAAATATTTAATTCAGCTTAAGTATAGCAATTAACACTCAAAAGTAAAAAAAGTAAAAATTTATTATTAATACTTATTATGAAACTAGTTTTTAGCTTTTTTTACATTGTATTCAAAATCGGGATAGCCTTGACCTCCAATCTCACAAGCACACGTCTCTATGTTAGAGCACTTATAGGGTATTTTCTGATATATACTGCGAACACTGTCCAGTGCTCTTACTGTTGAGAAATTTGTTCCGTTTTGGACTGACAGTATCCTAGGGAAATATATGACGTCATAAATCGTCGTCATTTTTGTACTATAAGCACTGGCATTTTCGAGGTAAGGTGCTCTCAGTGCTTTGATCACGTGATCAACAGCGTCCAGAAATAATGACATAGATGACAGCATGGATGATAGTATACTGGACTGCGTTCCGTTTTAAACAGTAACCGGTATAGCTAACTATAAAGGAACGGCTTCGCAGTATACCAAATTGACGTCACACCTTACAGTGCTCGCAGTGCATATCGGAACATACCCATAGTGCTTTCTGAGCATGAAGCAGCTTAACCTGTTTTAATTTGGCTATCTATGCAGGGACGTAGCTTTACAAAAGTTTAATACTTAACTTTCAAGAATGCAGCCCGAAAGTGCAACCCACTGAAGCCATCGAACTCCTCCCATGTACTGCTCAAGAAATCGTTCATACGCCTGTAGGTCAGACTATCCAAATTTTTTTTATTACCTCATATCTCCAGAACAGCTGAACGGAATTAGGATAATTTAGGATTTAGGATAATTGAGATATCGATGTCAAAGTTGGCCAACACCAGGGGATGCTTCAAGTACGCCGCCGCCAAAATTTGGAACGACTTACCGCCGCCTATCCGTTCTACACTTTCTCGCTCACTACCAACCTTTAGGCGTAAATGTCGAAATTGGCTACTTCATAAGCAATCCCTGGCATCGGCCTTAAAATATGTCTATCAATGATATGATTAGTCACCCGGCTCCTGTTTGTAATAAGTGGATTTTTGTGTACATGTGTATTTTTTTTTTTAAATGTGTAATATCGTATGCTGTCCGCGTCTTTTATAAATAAGTAATATAAGTACTCACCAATTATTTCATTGTTATTGGTTATGGCAGAATAGCAGAGGCTGCGGGTCCCCTGCAGCCACTGAGTCATAGACCTTTTTGTCTCAACGTTAAGTTATGTTGGTCAATGTATTTTTATTCTATTTTACTGTGTTTGAGACAAATAAACAATTTTTTATTTTATTTATTTATTATTTATTTATCGTTAGATTCGTCTTAGCTGCCCAAGTGTTCTTAGATAGGTGACGTTAAAAACAAACATGGCGGCTGTGCAACGCCATTGGAGTTGGTGAAATACAATTTTTTTTTTCGAATATTGTAATTGAATATTTTTGATGCAGTCGGATGCATAAAATTTAATGATAAGTCAAATCATTCTCACTTCGTGCGTGCCTCCGACTGTGTGTTATGTATGATGTTGCATAAATTGAATTTTTATCTTGTTCCGGCCTTTTCAGTTGATTTTCTATTTAGTTACTTATTATTTTTTAGGTAGGCGGGTTTTTTGTTTTTTTTAATGTTCGACCATATAAAGTTCATAGTCTATCGAAGAAATTTTACAGTGTGCGGTAGTATTATGTGCAGGCGTGTGTACATTGTACAACGCACACGATTGAATCAATAAAACGTATTTTAATGACTTTAATTAATTCGACCGGCGCAAATTTTTCGCTAAGATTTTTCCTTAACTACTCGAAGTCTATAAATGTCACTTGCAATTATTAATTGGTGTTATTCCGGAGAATAATGTACTGTCATGCGGTTTTTAATAATCGATTCTGTTGTTTTTAGAGTTTCGTGGGTATTTCGGAAGGAAAAAACGAGTAGGTACTCCTTATAGACTTAAGACCCTTTTTCTCAGGAACAGATAGAGGTATCAAGATGAAACTAGAGTTAAATACTAAGGTCTACGGTCCCTTGGAAGCGTTAATAATACAAACTTTTAAGTCGTCGATCAAAAGATTCTTCTTATTAGCATTTCTCTTTTCAGCGAAGGTTGGACAGCGTCAAAGCCATTTTCACCCTGTTTACAGCTGCCCGGAACAATGAGCCGGTGCAGCCGAACCATTCACATATGTTTTAAAGCCAGGAATGCCTTCTTCTGCCAACGTTTCTTTTGCCGGCTATCTCGCCTTTTATTATTCGCTGGAGCAGGTTGTAACTAAGATTTCTCATAATATGACCAAAATAACAAAGCAAAATAACAAAGGAGGTGAAGAGTCGAACTTCACCTCCTTAACGAATTTGAGCTCTTTGCCCATAACGCCTTATTACACACGCCTGCACCCCAAACTGTCAAATTTCCTCAATAGACTTTAAACTTTATGTATATAGCATATGGTTGAACATTTAATGAAGAAATTTGCCAGTTTTGGATAGGATAAACATGTGCAGGCGTAAATCTCAATATTGTTAACTTTGGGTACACCCGCATCGAGTCTTATATTTTAACCGCCTCTGTGGTCAATGGCTAAGACCACCGGTATAGACCCAGAGGTCCCGGGTTCGATTTCCAGCGGGAGTTACATGCTTGTGTACTCGGTTTGGTTGGTGGTGGGGCTTGTTTGTACGCCTGGCTAGCTACCACCATCTTATCTAAATATGTCGCCATAACATCAATGTTTGTAGCATTGTTGTGTTCCGGCAGCTAGAGATAAGATAGCCAGTGGTTCACTAGTTGAGGATCCCGTGTGAAGTGCGCTTCCATCATTGGCCTTATCATCACTTAACATCAGGGGAAATCAAGGCACTGTGCTTAAATAAAAAAAAAATTTCATGCTCGCCTGTAAGCGTCCAAGCTTCTTCTCCGTACAACAAATCAAAAGATACAGGTAAAATATGTCAAACATTTAGATGTTCGCGAACCAGTCGATTAGCATCATGAAATGAATGAAGCAAGGTCTTATTCCTCACAAAATCCTCGGTCAGCCTGGGTTAGCTAATCAACTAATATGAGAAACTAAAACTAAATCTGTTTTAAATGGTAGGTACTAAATTTTTTAACAAAATTACATTTTTATTTTTATTTTTCCTTAATTAGATAATTAGAAAATAATTAATTTAATAAATAAATACAATTTTATAAATGTGAAACCCTCCATCTTTGGTCTTTAACGTTAACTTTGGCCATAACCGGAAAATAACTAAATTAATTGGCAATACTGAAACGATGTGAGATTAGGCCTAATTTTTAACAATAGTAGAAAATAGACTATGTTTCTGGTAACACTAATTGTTAGTTCCATTGCTAACTTCATTCAGTTGAATGACAGCAGTTGACAAACACTTAGTGGTGAACTGTGGACCAAATTGGGCTCTCGTTATTTTTGATGGTGAACAAACAAAATGGTGCCTAGGTAAGTAGTTTCCAGCTATGTTATAGAATGATGTCAGAGGCACGTTTTAATGTGCATTTTGAATAACAACAAGTCTTTTTTATGTGAGAAATGTGAGCGGCCAATGTTACAAACAGCGCCCCGAAACTTGAGTTGGAAACATTGGCCGCGTTCAAATATGCACTAGGGTTGTCACGTAGGTACCAGTACCTACCTAATTTTATTTTCTGATAACATTTTTAGGAAGCGAATATTGTTCAGTTTTCTTTGTAAGTAAATGTTGATATAGTAGGTTGGTAGGTATCTGAAATTAAATTACTTAGAAACTAGTTTTTTCTTTTTTTTTTGTCTAGTGAAATACATGTTATACAGGTACGGTCTTGCGTGGAGTATTGCTCGCACATCTGGGACGGTTCCGCAAAGTACCTTCTTGATGCCTTGGACAGATTGCAGCGTCGCGCTGTACGCATTATCGGCAACGC
Source organism: Eudonia mercurella (assembly GCA_963082485.1). NCBI lineage: Eukaryota > Metazoa > Arthropoda > Insecta > Lepidoptera > Crambidae > Eudonia > Eudonia mercurella. Next base: position 17,742,732 of record OY720032.1, on the reverse strand, counting down.
AGATGTCACAAATACTCTTAAATCTCTGCAATTACGTAGAGATATTGCGTCACTCAGCGTGTTGTACCGCTTATACCATGGCGAGTGCTCTCTGGCAGAAGAACTCTTTGATCTTATCCCACCTTGTCCCTTCCTCCATAGGAGTACACGTGCTGTTCTCCGGAGTAACCGCTTCACTGTCTCAAACATTCCACCGCGCACTAAGAAATTTGGTGACTCGTTTCTTTGTCGCACCTCTAAAACATGGAATAGTTTGCCAGCACACGTTTTCCCTCCTTCCTATGATATGGGGTCATTCAAACGAGGCGTGAAGACCTTGTGGGCCGGCAGAGTGAGGGTAACTGACGCTGCGTTGTTCTCACGCTGCACCAGTTGTCGTCGCATCTGGATTTCATATTCACTTAACATCAGGTGAAATGGAGTCAATTGCCGTGCTACGTATAAAAAAAAACACGTGTACCTATAATATTGTATTTACATTAAATTCATTTGGAAGTAATAGCTAAATAAAAGGGTAAAAACATAAAATGAATAGCTTTAATGAATCAGAGTAGGTACCTAAAAGAAACTCAATTTATTTCATTTGATATAAAAAAATATACCTATGCACATACCTACAACCTGTCTGCAGTTTTGGTGGACTGTATTGTATGTTCTTTTATGTCTGAAGTTTTAGAAGGTGTGACATAGGTTCGTTTGTTTATGTTATAGAAAACCGTGTTGTATTAGTATATAAAGCTTACTATTGTTATTTATTTCAGGGTTAATAACAATGCAAAACCAAGAAAAAAAGGAAGAAAATGTCGGAGACGTCTTGGAGCTCGTCAGTACAAAAACTACTCTAAGGAAATGCTTGAATTAGCAGTTGAGATGGTACAAAATAAGCAATTAACTTCGCGAGAGGCTGCACGACAGTTCTCCATACCAAAACAAACCATTTTGAACAAAGTCCACAAATTACATGACAAGCCTGTAGGATGTCCAACACGACTGTCTCCACAAGAAGAATCTAAAATTGTCAAAGTTCTAATTGCCGCCGCTGAATTTGGTTGTCCGCTTACTAAGCTAGACCTTCGACTTGTAGTTTTTCAATACTTGAATAAAAATGGCCGTCAAGACTTGTTTAATAGCCAGCTCCCTGGAAAAGCTTGGATCGACAATTTTTTGTTGCGACATGTTTCTGATTTGACCGTACGCAGTACGCAAAATATTAAAACTGCCCGTGCGGAAAAAACTGTTGAAGATTTTATGGCATACTTTGAAAATTTGAGTGAGACTTTAAAAGATATTCCACCCTCAAATATATTAAACTTTGACGAAAGCAATTTGAGCGACGACCCCGGCTCTTCCAAGTGTATATTTCGGAGAGGCGTAAAATATCCGGAAAGAGTGATGAACTCAACAAAAGGAGCAATATCACTCATGTTCTCTGGAACAGCGGATGGAGTAATTTTACCGGTTTATGTTGTTTATAAAGCCCTGAATTTATACACAGAATGGATACAGGGCGGGCCTCGGGATGCCAGGTATAATCACACCAAGTCAGGTTGGTTCGATCAACAAACCTTTGAAGAATACTTCAAAAAAATTGTTCTCGTTTGGGCGAGCAGCTTACCTGGCAAGAAAGTTGTAATCTGTGACAACTTATCGAGCCATTTAAGTGTTGACGTCATTGAGTTGTGCGAAAATCATGATATTAAATTTGTGTTCATACCCGCGAATTCGACACATTTGACGCAGCCCCTTGACGTGGCCTTTTTTGGGCCACTCAAGAAGGTGTGGCGAAAAGTTTTGCTCCAATACAAAATAGAGAATCCGCGCCAAACATCGCTAAATAAAAACCACTTTCCAAAACTACTTAAGACTTTGATGGAACAGATCCAGCTAAAGGACTCAAATAATATTAAAAGTGGTTTTAAAGCTGCCGGAATATGCCCACTTAACGCACGCGCAGTGTTGAAACGAATACCAGAATATCACGAAGATTTGGCATCGTATGAAATCGACCAAGCTTTACTCGATTATTTAAAACAAACTAGGCAACCAAAGCCCCTGAAAGTAACACGAAATAAAAAAATAATAACGGAACCAGGGAAATCAGTGACACTCAGTAACGTACATCAAATAAACGCACCAAAATCAACGGTCATCGGAGATAGGGTCAAGAAATCCAAGAATAATAGGATCAACACGAAAAAATTAAAAAAAAACAGTTCCAGTGGTCAACAATATTGAACATAATATTAGTGAAATAGACAAGCTTTTGAATGAACAAACTGTACTAATAGAAACGACAGAAAAATCTTTTACAAATGACATCGAAATAGAGTTGACACAATTATCCAATAATATATATGAAGATGACATTACTGAAACTAATATCATGTTATTAAATGAACAAACGGGACTTATAGAAACCACGGGTAATAGAGACCTTACAAATGAAATTGAAATGGATCTGATACAATTATCTAATAATATGTGTGAAGATTATGGAACTGATATTGATATGTTTTTAAATGAACGAACGGGGCTTATAGAAATTATAGGAAATAGAGACCTTACGAATGACTAATTATCCGATAATATTTGTGAAAATGACGCTGCTGAAACTAATAAGTCTTTAAGTGATGAATTGGGGCTTCTGCAATCGACAGAAAATGTATACCTAAATAATGACAGTAAAATGCACAGCCAACTAATAAAAATACCCGGAAATAGAAACAATGAAACTAAAATAAAAGTGCTCTCAGCAGTGAGTCTACCATCAACTTCAACAGGAATAAGATATCAGTCGGCATCATATTTTAGACCACACGTTCCGTACTACGACAGCGACGAAAAAGAAGATAAAGAGAACATGCAAGAAGAAATACTAGTCCAAAGAAATGATAAAAAGAAAAAAGAGAATATTTCATTACTATCTAGAGAAAATTATAGCGAATGCGAAGAGACAAATATAATGATGACGATAGAAGACAAAATATTAAAACAAGAAATGGAGCCTGCAAAATCTTATAAAAAACCGAAAAAAGGACGTAGACAAGTACTAGTTCGAAACAAAAGAAGAATAAGTGACAGTGAAACAGACATTTCCGAGAAAATTTCATACAAAGAATCATCTGATAGCGGAGGATACTTATCTGAAGATCTTGAAGATGAAATCGAAATAAATAAAAAGAGGAGTAATGAAACTCAAGAACCTAAAACAGAAGAAAATGAAAATCTACTGGAGCATGTAGCTCAAAATGATATCCAAGTTAATGGTTTTGTTTTGGTGAAATTCGACACAAAAAAAAATGTTAAACATTATGTAGGACAAGTTAGAAAAGTCGATGGAATCTTAGTGACAGTAAATTTCATGAGAGAAAAGAAAAATAATACATTTTCATGGCCTCAAGTCAAAGATGAGTCTGAAATGTATAGTTTCGACATTGTTAAAGTATTACCCAAACCTATTGACATGCGGCGGGGTTTATTAAAATTTGACGTGGACTTTAACAGGTTTAATGTAGCTTAAAGGTTCAAAGAAAAAGTTAAAGTCAAAGAATACTTTTTTGACTTATTATAAATACTTATAATATATTTTTTTAATAAAAACCCTAGATGACAAAGACACCAATCTCGCAAAAATGATTAACTACTTTATTTGTTGATATTTTTTTATAATTTTAATGTGTAACTAACTATGTCAACTACTTTATAATGAAAATTCAAAGTGCCATTTAGATTAAGTAAGTAAGTAAGTAACATGTTAGTCTGATTATATGACTACATTTTAGTTGATCTCATTAAGTTAAATATGGTTGTTTGGTTGATTAAAAATATTGTTACCTAGGTAGGTTAACTCATGTTCCTGACAGATCTTCTAATTCATAATGAAACGCCAAAGTGCAATATTATTAAGTTAAGTAGTAGGTACCTAACATGTTAGTTAGTCTGAATATACAATTACATTATAGTTGATTGATCTCATTAAGTTACCATGTATGGTCAATTAATAATTAATTATTGTCAACTTGGTTAACTCATGTGCCTGACAGACCGTCTAATTTTTAATGAAACGTCAAAGTGCCATATTCTTAGATTAAGGGCCGGATTTTCAATAGTCAAATAGCGTTTATCTGAAGAATAAAGTATTCCAAGTTTGAATTTTTCCATACAAAATTTTGCTGTTCCATTGATAAATAATTTATCTGACTATTGAAAAACCTGCCCTAAGTAGTAGAATTTAAGTTAGACTGATTATACGAATACATATTAGTTGATTGATTCATTAAGTTATCATGTGTGTAGTTGATTAAAAATATTGTTAGAACCGCTAGCTCATCTCAATGCTAGCCATTTAGGACGAAATTCCTTGGAAGTTTTATGCACATTTTACGATTGGTTGACCAATTGACAGGTCTCTAGAGACAGTAGCGCCGCCCAATCGGATATTTTTGTAACTACCCAAATTAGACCTCATTAAATACGTTTGCACCATAGAAACTGCGTTTCGATTTCTTTTTTGACAACCCTAGTTTCTAAAATCATTTGTATGGAAATGTGCGAAAATGACATGGTTACTTTGGCCACGGAGCTGTACAGTGACAGCGGCCACATTATAAGTTCCTTGTTTTTTGCATGTCATCCTTGGCCAGATTTTTAGTATGGCTCATAATATTAAGTAATTGGGAGCTATATTTCAAATTATACAAGCAATGGATAATGTTGGCAGAAAGTGGAGTTTACTTTGGCCGGCTTTTCAAATTATCTCAGAGGTATAAAATAACTTATTATTTAAAGTTTACTTTAGCTTGGCTATTAGCGATTCGTGTATACTTCATTTGCAGACCATAAAATATACACTTTATTATATTTTTATTTAGTGTGGCAACAGATTTTCTAAAAAAAGTGGCCAAAGATGGAGGATTTCACGGTACGTAATAAGTACTTAATAGCTAATTAATTAATTTACAAACTTATGTCTGAATAAATGGCACAATTTAGGGCAATCATTAGAGCAATCATGCAATTAGTAATTTCAGACGTTAGTTCATTAAAAATTGCGGAATGTGCAAATAGACGCGTGTCTTCCTTACCAGTTCTATATTTAGACGGTATACTGTTTTGGTCAATCTATTGTAACTATCTATGTATCTATGTATTTAACAATAGATTCTCATAGTACAAAAGGGTAATTTCAGCCATATTTAATAACGAAACATCCTCAACCCCACTTATTACATAAATATTCGTATAAATAAAAATAAATATTGTTAATATATATTGTCTAAGTTAAGTCATAAACAAAAGTGTTCTGTAAGTTTAATTTATTGCATGCTGTGTACACTAAATTTAGATTTTTGTCTTGTTTTAATAAGTGGAATATGTTTGTATGTTTTTGTAATGACATTAATCTGTCAGTGTACCGTTCATAAATAAATAAATAAATAAATAAATAAACTATATTAATCTTGATCCTTGGGGGAGGCCTTTGTCCAGCAGTGGACGTGTTTTGGCTGAGATGATGATGATGAATCTTGAACATTTGGGTCTACATCTTGTACTATTATGTATTCAGTGTCTATATCCAAATCCAAATAATAATAAATTCGTTTATTTTCGGGCAACAATATATAACAGGCCCATAGATAAGTATATACCTTATAAACCAACATATACAATTAAACATACCCATATACAATTTTTGTTATTAATATAAAACTTAAATCTATGTTAGTAATTATTTCGACATTTTCGGCGACATGTTCTTGGTAAAATAGTTATGTTCTATAAACTAATCCTTTCATCATCAGCTCATTATATGTCCCCACTGCTGGGGCACGAGCCTTCCCTATGGATGGATAGGGAGAACCGGCCATAAACCACCACGCGGGCCCAGTGCGGTGCGGTGGTGCCGTGGTACGTGCCTTCCGAAGCACGGAGGATCCTAAATACAAATTTAAAGCCAGTCAAAAGAACCCTAATGAATTAAAGAGATCGTTCTACTCTTCTTATACAACTTCTTATCAACTTCTGCCAGCCATTTGCTAATATCGTCGCTTTACATAGCTGAAAGGAGTCCGCCACAACATTACTGAAACGCGTGCGATTCGCAAAAATAATTGCAAATTTACTGTAAATGGGATAATTTTAGAATCATCGTTCCTTTTGTTTAGAATCCTTCTAAACTGCTAAATAGTTAAATATGGCAAAGTTGAGTACAATAGTTTTGGAACAAAAATGTAACATAGATGTAGTGACAAATTAATAATCATTATTCAGTTCCTAGAACAAATTGAATTAGGTACCTACCTATCATACATGACAAAGAACTTCCATTGAGCAAATACAATTAGAACATAGTTTGCAATTGCGGTAGCCGGGATAGGTACTGCGTTAGTCTTGTACAAAGTTCAATGACCCAGATTGCTAAATTTAAAGCGAAGATGCCACACTTATAACCCGTTTAAAAAAACTACGTCAAGAGAGCGTACTAACTTCCAGTAACAGCAAATTCTTCAAAGTGACTGAGTGGACGAGCGAGAACACATTTGGGTTATTCTCCTTTTTCTTAAATTATATTTCATTACGCATAGGAAAAGAGCCATTCGGCGCAAGCCGCGAATTGGCACGCTCGGATTCACTGTGATGTGTTCACAAATTTACGGTTGTATGGACAGATAGTATTTTTATAATTAATTTTAATACTAAAGAATCTATACTAATTTTATAAAGCTGACGACTTGTTTGTTTATTTGGTTGAACGTGCTAATCTCAGGAACTACTGGTTCGAATTGAGTTTTTTTTTTATTGTTCATTTATTGACGAAGGCTATCATCATATATATCGCACTATGACTACTTAATAGGAATGAAGCAGCATTAATTTATATGGCAAAACAACGTTTGCCGGCAGCTATAATATTTATAAAACTGCTCCAGGTTAATAAGATTTTGGTAATGTCTATTTTATAAAATAAGTAAATAAATACTACATAAATTGTATAAAATAATAGGCCCTTTTAGATTTCGCATGCCTTATAGATAAAAAATGGAATTTAGGTGTGAGTATCATCAATATATTAAAATCTTACTAATTGTTTGCGGCAGTTACCACATTTTATGCGAAATACTAATAGTTACTGGTCGTTATTTGGAATATGTAATAAGAACACAAAAATAAAAACTTTTTTTTATTAATTCAGGCCTAAATAATAGGACATGGGGGTTTGTAGGTTTGCTTTACATATAGAGCAGAGAAGTTTTACATATTTTAAGTTGATAATTAATCCGTTTAGTTTTTGTTGGCCGTTGGCTTTGTGAAACGCATACCGCTGTCCTACCAAGTTTTTATTTATGTTACGATTAAATTAATGGATAAGGAAAAAAGAAAGAGATAGTTATTAAATAAAAAGAGCTTATTTATATTGTCACATTGCTGAGTAAATGTTACCATCATAAAAATAAAGTTATCGCTACAATTGACGGATGGGTATCGCCGAATGCTTAGTGATCACAAACACGAGCTACCCATCGAACAATTCGAAACAAGCAAACTAAGAATGGAACCGAGGACCTCCAGTTCGGGTCGCGCACTATGCCACTCGGCGGCTGAGGTATTTTTTAAAACTGCTTATTCTTCTCTGAAGAGTCTAACTCATAGTAGGTATATGATATAACAGGCCCGCTCGACTTTAAATACTGATCACCAAATTCATAAAATCATAATAAAATTCATAAATATTTTTTTAAAAGATAATCAAAGAATGTCCTTAAAAAATGTATGGAAAGCCAAGACTATGTTCACCCTACCAAGAAAGACGTAATGACGTCACAGCCGCGCGTGTAACTCGCTCAGGCCGATGGCCTACTAAGGCCCTAACGACAACGACACTATGATAGGTAAAAGGAAAAGTCAAGGTTCAAGCATGACCTACTCCACTTCCATTTAATAGTTACATTTAACTGTAGCACCTCACAAATTGATAGACATTTTTAATTGTACCTACCTAACCAATGAAACGGAAATTAGCTTTGTTCTAAATTTGAATTTGAATCGTTAGGGACTGGTCGCACACGGCGATGGGCGACTCGTGTAAAGTATGTATGTACAGAGTGCGAGATTTTTTATAGATGCTAAAGTTTTGGTAAACTTTAACTCGATGGAGTTTAACCAACTAGGTTAGCGGCACCGGTGTTCGATAGTAACCAATGATTCAAAACTCAAAATTATTTATTCCGTTTAGGCTACAAATAGCTCTTGTGAACGTCATTATGCCATCGGTTCGTAAAGTCTACTCTGGGCGTGAGGGATACCTTGTACTGAGAAGAACTGGCAAGAAACTCAGCAAGTGTCAAGCTCTTTTCTCCCTTACATCGTCAAAAATATTGGAAAATGCCCTATCATAAAAAGACATTTTCCATTACAAATAAAACACAAAATATTAAGGACAATCACAAGATGTTAAAAAAAACAAAAGAGGAAAAAAAAAATAATATAATAGACACTACTTTCCTTTATTAATTAAAAATAAGAATCTATCATAATTCGATAAGCGTATTGTGATTCAACAGACTTTTTGTGGTATTTATTTATGTTACAGCTGACCCGGCGGACTTCGTACCGCTTTGACAGTTTCCATCATTGAGTTAAATATATATCAATGGTTTCCATGACGACAAAACAAACAAATCATTTTGTATTGGAAAATATCGCATTCACAATACTACCTATATTATATCTATATAATCTAGTATTGAATTTTGAACAATACTTAAAACAAAAAAAAAGAAACAACTTAACTGAACTTAAAAAAAAACAAAGAAATAAAAATAGCAAATTAAAAATAAATGCCTATAAATAAAAGGTGTCTTCCAACTGTGGGCTCATGGGAAAACGGTCCCAAGAATGCTGGCAACATTGCCATTGGAAAATTAAATTGTCGTTTTTAGTTTTTTTGAATATAGCCTATGTTACTCAGCGCTATATAATGTAGCATTCTAATGATTAAAGAATTGAGTTTATTCGTTGCATACATACATACATATGTACATACAAACATACATACATACAAAAATACAAAGGATAAGTAGGTACTTTTGTAAAACATAATGTAAGCTCCCTATTGTCTTTTTATAATTATAAGGGCCGTAGAGCCGTGAAAGAGTCTTCGAGTACTCAGGGTCACGCCCAGCGATTGACGAGTGTCGAGCAGTTCAGTGGGTCGTCGGTCACATTCCATCTTGTGATCAATGGAATTACTCCAAAAGAGAGAGACAGCCTGCAAAAGATTCATCCTAGGTCCTAGGCTACAGGCTCCAGCATCTGGCGACACGCTGAAAAGAAGGTTATTATATCTGTGGCGGCCAGTATCCATAAAGAGGATTCCTATTGGAAAGGAAAGATTATCTTTTGTCGTGGTGAGAGTGTGTGTCTATACCTAATCCATGGCCATCCGCTAGCCTCAGAACGTCTGGAGCACGCTGAAACATCTTCGTGCGTGCTCCTTCTGACAGATCGTAGCTAGGGTGGACACTGGTAATTGCGAAACCGGTGGTCCTTGTCACCTTATAGTTTCTTAAAGGGAATGTACAGTCGGTGTTAGTGGGTAGACCCTCCTTCTCCCGAACCCCTGTCAAAGTCCTCAGGCGTTTGGCATTGTTGGCAGGGATGCTGGAGCTAGAGAGGAGAACCCACACAACTATTGTCGCCCATTGTTCGACTCCTATAACTGGTTAACTTATTTTTTAACATGTCTGTATTTTTTTATGTGTACAATAAAGTATTTTATTCTATAACCAACCGCGCCTCCCCGGGCGCGGTGGTAATCAGACGACCAGTATTCCACTGTATGAAGAAGGGTGTGTGTGTGTGTGTGCGCGCGTGCGTGTGTGTGTGTGTGTGTGTGTGTGTGTGGGTGTGTGTGTGTGTGTGTGTGTGTGTGTGTGTGTGTGTGTGTTTGTGTATACACGTAGAGTCATTAGTTGTGATAAATTACGTAATTCGTAACCGTTATAAGGCGGTTAGTTTGCCTTAATATAATCTGTCAATGTTGATCACCGACCAAGTTCCTGTTTAGCAACGTACTACGCGAGGCGAGCTCGCACGTGCCACTGTTCCAGTTAGGAATCGTGTGGCTTACAATGACCGGCCCGTTTATCAGTTCCTTTTGGTCGAGTTTAGCTGACTTACGCGAATCGAAGATATTGAAACTGTTATCTTAATGTTTGTAATGTATTTCTGTTTTTATTGTAATGACTGAATGGTAATCATATTTTTTTAAAGTTATGAGACTTTATTTGCAGCTTTAAAGAGAGATGTACTTAAATTAAAACTTTTAATTGTGTAACATTTTGGAGTAGGTAGTATTTGTTGGTTTGTTGTACTTAATAAAATAAAATATTTTTACTATTTTTTTACTTTTAGGGAAAACTTACGATCGCAATAGGATATACTTACTACAAATATATCATAGTTTTTAGGTATATAAAATATGTCCCAATTCTGCAGTAGGTATCTACGCCAGATAAAAACCACATTTATTTAACCAAAAAAGTTTTTTACCGCTTGTGATTCTTATTGCTAGCAGTTCTAGGCTCAGGCCTACCAATATACTCGTATAACAGCACGAGAGAGATCAGGTGGGTTACTCTTGAAACACAATTGCAATAATCAATTTCCAATCCCAAATATAAAAAATTCAAATGGCACTCTTAAAAGCGATAATAGCGCCACATTGGAATTAAACTGCGTGGAAATTGAGTGAACAAATCATTATCGAGATGGGGCGTTCCGAAATTGCGAAACTTATCCCAATATCGATACATATTAATCGCATTGGAATTGTATTGAGATTGAGTTTGCGTCAAGAGTAGCCTACCAGGCCACAACCCAACCCACTACGCTCGCTGGCCTAATGCGGGCCGGCCACACGGTCCAAAGTGATTACAATAACAAATTTACTTGCTTTGACAATATTTCTAGTATAAAAATAAAAATAAATTATTTGTTTATTTGTCTAAATACATACAATAAAAAAAATTACAACGTACATTGACCAACATAACTTGACGGTAAGACAAAAAGGTCTATGTCTTCTGTTATTCTGCCATAACAAATAAAAATAAAATGATTGGTGAGTATATTACTTAATTATAAAAGATGCTGTCCGCAGCATACGAAATTCCACAAAAAAAATACACATGAACACAAAAATCCACTTATTAACCCTTATAAGACTTTAAAGCGTTGACAACGAGTAACGTTTGTTGCAAGTGTGCTTCCTTTACCTTCCTCACCTTCTTTTCATTATCATCATAATCAGTGTCAGTCTACTGCTGGATATAGGCTAAACAAATAGGAACAGATAAAAATAGGCTAAAAATAAAGGCTGGACAAATGTTCGTTTGCTAGCTCATACGTATGACTTAGCTCGTTTGCTCGTTACATACAGAATGAAAATTTTACAGTAACTAGTGTTGATAATTGATAGTTCAACAAATGCGAAAAATCTGTAAAGAGTGACTTATCAATCACACTCACAAATTAGCGTCATACATGATACGCTTCCACGCGCCATGTATGAAGCAACCTTCTTGCCGTCTCTTTATTTTGTGTTACACCACAGACCATTAACATTATGGGTTTCTGCCGTTGCGTTGGTTACAATATGTAAATATATTGATAGTAATATAAACAAAGAAAGTAAAAAAATATAAATATGAATTTGCAATCAGTGTTAAGCTCCGAAAGCTCCTCAGCGGCAGCGTGCCAAAGAGACAGTCATTCAGTTGCAAGTTTATGTCCGAGCGATGTGGTACAAAGAGTAAAAGCGTCAGGGCTCAGGAACACAAGAAAACGTAGTTATTACTTGTTCAGAATACATTTCTGCTGCGTATACAAATCTTGGAAGTGAAATACCGAGCGCAAAGCATTGTACGTTGAACAAATTGTAGAGTTGCACGTGTAAAATCATGTGATTGGCAGTTGACAATATTCCACACAACGCGACAGCGCAGCGTTACGAGAAATGCAGCTGCCTATCAGTGTCGCTCTGTCTGACCATAAAATATGAGCCGTCATGTACTTATAACTATCCAAAATTGCGACTTAAAATAGCAGTTGTGCATGGTGATTATACTTTCGGATGTTTTACACAATTAATGATCTTTTAAGCTCATCGCATGTTACAGTTCAAAATATAATATGTTATCTTTAAGTAGGGCAAAAACTGTTGAAAAAATTTATTGATGTGTAACATCTTTCCGCTCGCCTACTATAAATACAATTTGTGGAAGTGATTTCGTAGAAATGTGACCGTAACAGTGTGATACTGCCGCACAATTTATGAACGCATTAAATACAACATTACGATCTATTTTCTCGAAACTGTTCACATGTTCTTTACTGAGTTCTTAAATTGCGCGGCAGATAGGATGTGTCAGTGTGACAAGTCTTCTAATGAGAATTAGAGATGTGTAACATTTAACATCTCACCTTTTAAAATCAATATTACAATAGAAAATAGATTAGAAAATTAACAATTACGTATATTTTTTTAAAAATCATAAAGAGAATGCAGTAAATACTAATTAGAAGACACTTGACATATCAAAATGATGACACAATATGTCACTTAAAATAATAATATATATATATTCGCTTTTAGTTAATTAATATTTGCCTCATAATACATAGTTAGCAAATTATACTTTTTGCACTGGTTTTATTATTTTAGTTTCAAAATGCATGCTCACTGTTTATATTTTATTTACGTAATTAAGTTACTATGCAATTTCTCATTAAGTGAAATGTTAATTTCTTTTGAGAATAAAAAATTTCTTTAACCTCAGAAGACACTTGACATATCAAAATGATGACACAATATGTCACTTAAAATAATATGTCTTATTTTTATTATCGATTTTAAATGCACGCTCCCTGCTTCCGACTCCGTATATTTTTGATGTGTAACATCTTTTCGCTCGCCTTCTATGTATACAATTAGTGAGAATGATTTCGTAGAAAAGGGACGGAAGTACGTAACAGTGTGATCCGTAACAGTCACCAGTGATCGACACTTTACATAATAGTTTAAAAACATTAAACATTCATCCACGCACATACATCATCATGCAGAAGGCGGCAATTCTTAATACATGCAGGATTGTCCGAAAGTTTTTGTCTTCTGAATCTCAGTAGATAAATTAAGTTCACACTCACTAATAAACATTCAGCTTTCACACTCGCTTTCGCACACACGACAATACTAACACACTTAACTTCCTATACTTGGCAAAAGCCCGTAGAGAAAGATAATATACCTCTTTCTTAAACAGAAAGTAAGAAGAAAATCTACCAATATAATAATGATAATAATATGAACTTTATTTGCACACCAAAAGCAGATACAGACAAATTGTAGTATTTATGTCGTTGTCTTTAGCCGTGTTGTTCGGCATCACACCTTTAGCAAATCGCAAGCTCGGCTCAAACCCACGGATTCGAGCGTTCTGCGCGATCGCATGCGTGTCATTGCTCCCGCGCGCACGGTAACGCACCAGATTCGCACCATCCAACGCGAACATTCTCCGACATAGTAATGAATGATTATAGCCATTTAAACCGCAAGTCTGACTGCTTGTGGGTTCAACTTTTTGACAGATTGGTTAAACAAAATGCTCAGTGTGACTCTAATTCTCCATTCGAGATTTGTAAGGCATTGAAGCAACGCTTCCTGGTGAAAAACGAAGTTCTCGTTTTGTTATTATGATCGAACGGTGAATAAAACTCGCATGGTCAGGGTGTCTTGTGAGAGTTTCAATCGTCTTTCGATTCATCATCATCATCATCAGCCTATAAACGTCCCACTGCTGGGCACAGGCCTCCCACATGATCAGTAGCACGTGGGGGTATTGGGCCATAACCCACCACGCTGGCCCAATGCGGGTTGGTGGGTTTTAACGACTGCCATCTTACGACAACAACCGGGACCAACGGCTTAACGTGCCTTCCGAAGCACGGAGGAGCTCGAGATGTTTTTTTTAATTGGTCACCCATCAGGCGACCCGGCATTGCGAAAGTTGCTTAGCGGGCAAGATCGCAAGCCGAACGCGCTAGCCGCTGCGCCATCGAGCTCCTCCTCGTCTTTCGATTACGTTAACGAAAACGAGAATTTGTATGGCAAAATTTTGATAATAAATAACAATATTACAGAGACAACCGGCTTGTAAGTTGTAGCTGAGAAAAAAAAACATACTAAGACAAATAGTGAAAGTAATAATAACAAAAAAAAGTTTTTTCTCTCCTCGTATTCCACCAGAAGTTCTGTGATAGAAATTCTGTGATTACAGTGTGTCCCTAATACAATAGGTATGAGGGACACAAAGTTAACGAAGTTTTTAACATGCATGATTTGTAAATTTTTCAATCATACAAGGTTTATAATATCTACAAATTAACTTAAAAAAAATATTCGTGACACCATAGAAAACTGAACAATTTCAGTTTGTTTATATATAAATTAGCCTTCTTTATACTAGGTAGGCACCTACCTATGCCAGACAGAATTGCTAATGAATCAAACCAACTGCAGCCGACCAAGCTTCTAGGGCATAGGGCATCGATTTTGCTATTTTAAAACTGTCTTACTTCTCGTACCCAACCGTGATTCGGTGGCCTGATTTTGGATGGAATCTATATTACAGGCCACTAACACTTTTGGAGCTTTTTGTATATCTATACTAATATTATAAAGAGGAAACCTTTGTATTTTTGTATGTATGTATGTTTGCAATGAATAAACTCAAAAACTACTGGACCGATTTAAAAAATTCTTTCACCATTAAAATGCTATATTAGCGCTGAGTAACATAGGCTATATAAAAAAAAATACTAAAAACGACAATTTAATTTTCCAATACAAAACAATTTGTTTGTTTTGTTGTCAAGGAAACCATCTCAATGATGGAAACTGTCAAAGCGGTACGAAGTCCGCCGGGTCAGCTAGTCTCAGTTGAGCACTAAAGAGTTAGGTGAGATCATACTTCTTTTATTGTTCCTTACGGGAAATAAGCACTTAGCCTTAATCTCACCTGATGTTAAGTGATGATAAGACCGAAGGTGGAAGCGCACTTCACCCGGAATCCTCAACACTGAACTGGTTATCTTATCTCTTAACTGTCGGAACAACAATGCTAACTAACATTGATTTTAGCGACACAATATTTAGATCAGATGGTAGTAACTAGTCAGACGGAGTTAAAACTACCACTACCACCAACCATTTCAAGTACCTACAAAGAACATGTAGGTATCCTCCACTGTAATGGAACCTTGGAGGGTTTGAGACCGGTGGTTTCCCAGAGACGATTAAAACAAGCATAGCGTCGCCTAAGTTCTAACACCGCGGAAGTCCAAAATTTGTCATTTTGACTTTTGCATGTCATTCGATAGAGAATCGAAAGACGCACCTCTAGACCAATCAGAAACAGGGTTTTTAACCAATAGAAGCGTTTTATTTTAAAAACATGTGTATAGAGGTACCAGTTGGCAGCCGACTCCACGCAGCAGCAGCAGACGACGTGTCGTCGCGATACTACTGCACTGGTTTCTATGTTTTCTATGAAATTGCCTCCGTAGCTAGCGACACGTCGCTCGGCGTCGTCGTCATAGAAATACATAGAAACCAGTATGTCGCGACGACACGTCGTCTGCTGCTGCTGCGTGGAGTCAGCTGCCAACTGGTACCTTCATGATCGCGATATATAAAAAGGTACGATATTTTTGCTCTCCTGAAAATGTGTCATTATTGACTTCCGCGCTGTTAGAACTTAAGCGACGATAGGTACTTATACATAAAATGTTTTATTACGTATACTATCACATCGGTACTACTTCCTTAATCCTTAAAAGTACCTACTTGTAAAACAAGTTATACTTAATACGGAATAAAGAAACGAAAGTAAAACTTTCTTAGTTGGTAACTTTCGCTCGCAGTTTTGGCGCAAACGACAAGTACTTTAGACATTGTTAAGAATAATATGTAATTCAATATCATAAAATAATAATAACCTGTACCTATATATCGGCAAACGTAGTGTTGTGTGGATGCCACTAGGTGGAGCAACACTATCTTCACAAGATAGCTGGCAAGAGCTGGATGAGAGTAGCACTTTGAGAGGCCTGTCTAGCAGTAGATGATGATGATGATAAATATGATGATGATGACGATGACGATGATGATGACGATGTAAAACTACAGGTTAAAGCGTTAGTAGCCAAACGGAGAGGCTCAGGTCAAAGTGAGAAGTTGTGTAAATCGATTGTATGTTTTAACAGTTTTCACTACCGGTTTTATAATTTACTAGCTGACCGGCGGACTTCGTACAGCTTTGGCAGTTTCCATGACAACAAAATAAACAAAATGTTGACAGTTTCCATGACAACAAAGCAAACAAATCATTCGTCCGCTTAAGAACACCCGTATCCCATGATGGACCCCTATAGCAGCGCCACCTACCGGGTCCAATTGTAAATCTAAACCATTCTCGAATCCACTTGAACACACATAGAAAATTTCATCCAAATCGGTCCAGCCGTTTAGAAGGAGTTCAATAACATACACACGCACAGAAGATTTTTATACAGGTCGACATTTTTTATCACCATCCAAACCTTCTGAGATGACATCCGTGCTTAGCTCTCCCATTGGTTGTCTGGAAGAAACAGCTGTAAAGCGATAAGACCGCCAATTTGAAAGTTTGTAATTTTTTTTAATTCATGTATGTTCGTTGTTGCAATAAAAGTATTATCTATCTATCTAAAGCATAAAAGACACGCGGTCATCGCAGCCTCTGCGATGGTCGTGCGCGAGTCAGACTCGTGACTCACTTCCGAGTCGGATTCCTGGTGGCCGACGATGACGTCACGGGGTGGCGTCTGCGCACCCGACGGCGCGTCGCTATTTTAAACGGCATTCCATATGTGAATCGCGCGCCGTAATTGGCCAATGTGCGTGGAAAGAGAAGGAATGTTTAGTAACGAACTAGGCCTATCTAGGTGATAGATACGGCTAGCATCAAGATCAATGCGACATTAAGTGATCGTGTAGTGTTTTCTTAATAGCCATTTTACGTTCCGATATCTATACTAATATTATAAAGCTGAAGAGTTTGTTTGTTTGTTTGTTTGTTTGAACGCGCTAATCTCAGGAACTACCGGTTCGAATTGAAAAATTATTTTTGTGTTGAATAGTCCACTTATTGAGGAAGGCTATAGGCTATATTACATCACGCTATGACTAATAGGAGTGGAACAGTCGCTAATTAACGCGGGTGAAACCGCAGGGCACAGCTAGTCCCATATAAATTTCAAAGTCCTAGTTCTTTCAAATTAACAGAACTTTGTTGAGTTGCAGCTTAATATAAAACATTAAAAACCCTTCGTATTTAATTAAATTAAAAAAAAAATAATAATTTGTAAACGGATTTGGACGGGTTTAGTGCAAAGTCTAGTTTAGTGGAAAATTCTATAACGTGTTTTCTTTTTTCTTTTAATAAGATAACTAATTTGTTTATTTTTAGGACAACCCAAGATTGAACATCAAAACCCTGTCATTTGAACACAAGGATCTTGATGCATCACACTTTGTTCCTAGCTAGGAGTTGAAGATTGAGAAAGATCTCTCTTTGAAACGGTTACGCTGAAAAGTTTTTTTCCCACTTTCATAAATAATAAAAAAAAGCCTTTTATTTCTTACTAAGAACTAACAAAGCATGCCTAGTTATATTTAAACTATGCTAAATTCTTAAAAAGTAATTACAAATAAATACATTAAATTATTTTTTTATTAAGTAAGAACCCCTCGTTCTCGAAGGTGAAGACCTCCTCTAGAGATTTCCAAGTGACCCTGTTTTTCGCTATTCCATCCACTGTTTGCCAGTTACTTGTACGATATCATCTGTCCAACGGGCAGCTGGTCTACCTCTCTTCCTAGTGCCTGATGGCTAACAACCATCTTATGACACGAAACTCTAGACATCTATTTATAACCCATTTTATGACCCATCCGGGGAACACCCAACACGATATGCAAAAGTTGCTTAGCAGCCACGTTCGCAAACAGAACGTTGCAAAAACTCTACTTTAACCATTTTCCACTCATAAGCCGGATTAATAATTATAATAGTTTTATGATCTTAGCAAAGCATACTGTTAGAAGATCGTCATGGCGTTGGTCACGATTTATAGGTAGTGTTGCTCGCGTCACGCGCACGCTACGGTCACAGTTGAATTGCGCGCGCGCACTCATTGCGCACGCCCTTCATTTATGAAAAAAAAAATGGCAGTCATTACGCGGTCGCGTTAAAGTGCTCAGCTTTTTTACACAACTACTACTACACAAGTTATACTCTATTTGCAGCCAGCAGCAAGCAGTCTTCCATAACAAAATATTCAATCATAGACTGTAGTGTAGTAGATACGTCTGATAGTCTGTGGTCATCAGCATGAGACGGCCGGCGCCGGCGCCGCGCCGCCAGAGGCAGGCGAGAGCTTTGTTTTTATATTTCATATCTTTTAGCGTCTTTGTTTGAAAAAGGCATGTAAACAAATGGATTTTAAATCTGAATATATTTTTAAAGTAAAGTATATTGTTCTTGTTCATGTGCGGTGACCACAAAATAGGGATTTTTTATTATTTCGTAGCCTATGTTACCCGGAAAAATCTAAGGATTTTTACAATACCACATACATCTATGTAGTTACAGACAATTGAAAGTTAAGCCTAGTTACGGTAGAATAAAGAAACATAAACAGTTATTACTCATATGTTATGAACTCTGAAAACATCCTTCTGAAATCTCATTTTCTTTGGCCAGTCTAAAGCCTTACACCATTCGTAACATGACTCCATACAAAGTAAAGTAAATAGCATAGAACTGTCCCACTGCTGGGCAAAGGCCTCCATCATTGGAATCAAGTCATCGCTACAATTGATGGGTAATGGCTTCATCACCACGCTTGCCAAATGGGGTGGTGACCACAAACCCATAGCTTATTACCCATAGCAGTTTCCACACTTCCCGACCTGAATTGAACCCGGTACCTTTGGCTATCAGGCCGAGGACATTGCCAATCGGCCACTGAGACGTTCTTCCTTGACTTCACAAACTATTTCCACAAAAAAATCATAAATTTCCACGAACTAAGAATAACTTTTACCTTTAATAATATCTAGATTAATGTAAGAACTAGTGCATAACAACCGCTAACATTTAATTAAACCATAATAATATAAATAATAAGCATCTACATAGGAGAGTTACCGGTCGGAGTAATAAAGATATCACAATATTCACTTAATCACTTACATCGACCTAACAACATATTTTTAATTAATAGTGATCATGGATATTTAATTTTGATTAATTATAATGCTGTGATAACTGAGTGGTATAGCGCTCGGCCCGACACCGGACGTCCTGGGTTGTCCGGATGTATACTGCGACAGCCGCACTAATTAATAGAAAAGCCTGAATAACAGTAAAAGTGGTTTATTGTTTTCTTACCTATCATCATCATCATCATCAGCTCATTTTTGTCCCCACTGCTGGGGCACGAGCCTTCCCTATGGATGGATAGGAAGAACGGGCCATAAACCACCACGCGGGCCCAGTCCGGGTTGGTGGTTGTTAACGACTGCTAATGCAGCTGGGACCCACAGCTTTACGTGCCTTCCGAAGCACGGAGGAGCTCGAGATGATACATTTTTGGTCATCCATCCGATGACCGGCTTTTGCGAAAGTTGCTTAACCTCAGCACTCGCAGACCGGGCGCGTTAACCACTGCACCATCGAGCTCCTCAACCTTCTTCTTACCTATATATTTTCTGTATTCCAGTAACCAGCTTGAAATTGTTATTTTGTAAGGCCAGTGATTTTGTATGAGTAAGGGTCTACATACTGTCTGCGTCACCCAAGGTGCAGTGGTACCTTAAATGAATTTTCAATTTACAGTAAATTTTCTTCTAAAACAGCTCCTCGGTTAACAATACAAAAAATTAAGCCAATACTCATCAATTGTAGCGATGACTGATATCAATAAAAGAGGCTTTTGCCCAGCCGTGAGACGGCTAATAGGGTATACATCAGCACACGTTTTTCCCACTACCCATGATATGGGGTTCTTCAGACGAGGCATGAAGAGGCACCATGTGGGCCGGCAGGGTGTGGGTAACTGATGCTGAGTTGTTTTACGCTGTACGAGTTGTCTTCGCGTCTGGACTCCATTTCACCTTAACATCAGATGGAGTGTAGTAATTTACCGTGCTAGGTAGTTATAAAAATATTTTTAATAAATAAAATACAATATTCTAATGGAAATAAAATTGATAAATTATATTTCCATTAGAATATTGTATGTTATTTATTAATATATACTTCCATTTTTCAATTTTGATGTTACTATAAGGTTATATGACATCGCAGAAAATTTTGTATACTGATTCCTGACCTTCAGTATGAAGATGGCACATATGATAATGATATATGATGATGATGCTACTCAATTTTTATATTTCGGGCATGCTGTCTTCACCTTTAATAATAGTGACATGTGGCTCTCAAATAAATAAATAAATATAGGCTATATACCTACTATAAGAATTGTTTATGATGAAAATTGTTTTTCCTCGCACTAACCAAGTGTAAAACACTAGCGAGTGGTCGCGTGCTGGTCATCCAATTAATCAGAAAAACACATCACGGGCTGGCGGCGGCGCGCGCGCCTTTTTTCCCGCGCATACCCCACCGGAAACGTATGCGCGCGTGCGCTTTTTGCGCGCGATGCATCCATTTATAATGGCGAGAGCAATGGCCGTTTTGCAAATTAATCTAGGCTAGTTGATGATGCACACTTATAAGAGGATCGTTAACGATTAATGATTGCAGTCAAAACAAAAAAAGCAGATTTTTCTTTTTTTATCAATGCTGTTGACCACCTATGGCCATTACAGCGTCAGCGAACATTTTGCAGGCGGCCAGAAAGGGTTAAGAAGTGTAATCGAAACATCGTCAGAGGATTTCTAGAGGGGATGGCCTTGGCATTACGCTACTAAATTCTTTACTAGATTTTCCGAGGAGTTGGTAGGATAAAAAGTGGAATAACCTATAGGCGCCCCCTTAAGGCTAGGATCCCGGCTCAGATTGACTGGGTCGTGGAAGTGGGCAAGAAAGGTTGAGCGTAGGCAAAGTGATAGCTAGGAATCAGAACCGAAGGAAGAGGCAATCAGAACCGTTTTGAAACGTCGTAGCTACAAGTTACTACGATCGATGTAACTGCTAGTAATTTGTTGCTAATAAAAGTACTTTAATTTTCTTTTCACTTTCTTGTTTTCATTATGTTGAATAGTTAATCAAACACTAAGGCGTTGAGGAGCTCGATGGCGCAGTGGTTAACGCGCCCGGTCTGCGAGTGCTGAGGTTAAGCAACCTTCGCAAAGGCCGGTCATCGGATGGGTGACCAAAATTTTATCATCTCGAGCTCCTCCGTGCTTTGGAAGGCACGTAAAGCCGTTGGTCCCGGCTGCATTAGCATGCAGTCGTTAACAACCACCAATCCGCACTGGGCCCGCGTGGTGGTTTATGGCCCGTTCTCCCTATCCATCAATAGGGAAGGCTCGTGCCCCAGCAGTGGGGACATAAAATGAGCTGATGATGAAGGCGTTTGCATCTTTTGCAAAAAATGTTGATCGTTCAAAATTTATAAATTTTTTCTTTCTCTCCCAGCTCACGTTTTTCCTCCACCCTACAACATGAGGTCCTTTATACTAGGTGTGAAGAATCAACTTGCAGGTCGTTAAGGAAAGGACGAACGGCTATTAGTGATGCACAATTGCACAATCCTGCTCCATAGGTGTCTTTGTACTAGGACTCTGCTAATCACCCTGCTTATGTTTAACATCAGGTAGCGCCGGAGTCATTTGTCAACTTGATTATTAAATCTATCTAATACCTTTATACGAGCAATTCTTGTATAAATGTATATACAAGTCGACTTTTTTATCACCATCCAAACCTTCTAAGAGTCTTCGGGAGTCATCTCCCGTGATACAAACGAACAACTCTTTCTATTGGACCAACTCCCTAACTCGAAAAAAAAAATCAGCTGTTCCATACATTTTGGTCGAATGATTATTGATGTTTTGTATGGAACTTCAAAAATTGTATCACGCGGGAGTCATCTCAGAAGGTTTGAATGGTGATAAAGAAGTCGACCTGTATATAAACTGAATCTCGAAAACGGCTTCAACGATTTTCATGAAATTTAGTATGCAGGGGGTTTTGAGGGCGATAAATCAATCTAGCTAGGTTTCATTTTTAGGAAACGTCGTTTTATCCGTAAAAAAATCTCAGTCATCCAGGTACTAATTATAAAGTTAGGTACTTATCAAAATAGATTGCACTGTCTGCATCCTAATGAAAACTGCATCGAATGCTTTTGAATGTGAGATCAAGTAATAATTTTAATAAATATTGCGTTTCTTATAAAACAGATACCTAAGTGGATTAAAATTAGATGCAAGAAGCAACGGTCAGAGTTGTTTCAAAATATAATACCGTTATGACATATTATTCAAATTGTTTTAATGGCATCAATCATGTACTTATATAAGCATGAAAGTATGTACGTACGCGAACCCGTTATAACAAAGTGAACATAATTATCTGAATATAGTTAATACGTAGGTATTATAATTCAAAATAACATGACAACCAATTTGAACAACACTTTTATATTATCAATAAATTAGAATGTAGGGATAATTTGTATCTACAAAAGAGACCTTTGCCCATTACCTAGCTCTTATATACGGAGTTATGGATCTCTGTGAAGGTTAAGTTCAGACATCTTACGTAGGACTCGAAGGGTCATGCCGATGTCGACGAACCGTTGACTTTGCCAAGGTGTCTCGCCCTCCGACTGAGCGTATAACTAGTCGCCGAGCGAATTTATAGCATTAAATCTTTAACAAAAAATTAAAAAAAAACAAAAGAGAGCGCGAATAAATGAAAGAGAAAATGAGTAGGCATTAAGTTTTTGCTTCTTGTTACCAGCAATTGCAAAATTTTCTTTATTCAGATATCTGTATTGATAAATCCTTTTAATTGAATATAGTTACATGACATGCTACCGCATTAAGTATATGGTACAACAATTATTAATTAACGAACCTAAGCCATATCCTTTATGTATAAGAAGCATTTATTCTGCAATACCAAGGGTTTGGATTGCATCCGGTAGATAATACTAGTTACTTATTTACTCCATAGGCGCAGGGACCCAAGGTGAGTTTGGCCTCCGATACGAGACCTCGCCACTTTCCCCTGGATAATGATTTTGATGGTGGATAATACTAGATCAAGTAAAAATAGTAAAAAATAGGATAGCTATATTATTCATAAACAAAACTTTATTAAATTAAAGTGTCACAAAATCCACTTCATTATAAAATACCTATGTGATTAATTAAACCAGTAACAATTAAAGCAGCTATAGGTTTTCTGTGATACATGCAGATGTAACATCTTAATCTATTGAGTTGAGAAGACAAAGCAGCCTTCAGTCATTATCAGTAGTCGGAATAGGTAGAGCAATTTACCTAAAATTACCTAAAGTTGGAGACAAGAACGATAACGAGTGGTTAAAACCATTAAAACCAATAATCTTTTATAGAGATTGTATTAGAATGATGAACTATGATGCACAAATTCATTACTCGTACCTAATTAATTGTGACGTCATAGTTCGTCATGTACGAGTTTGATTCATTAATTGATCCTTTTGATCACTTTACAAAAAGTTTAAAAAAATGTTCATAATTAAATTATTATTTAAAAAATGCCAAATACCTATTTCAAAGAGTTGTTACTTGATATCGACAAGGCAGCTTACCTACCGCCGCGCCGGCGAGTAAGCGACGAACTATCGACTATTTTCTCGCTCAAGAAACGTACAATAGATATAGATCCTGTGTCAATAAAAGAGATGCATATATAAATAGTTGATCGCTGACTGTTCACACTGCCGGCGAGTACTCGCTTTACAGTTTGCCGCTGAGCGACACTCGCTCAGTGATACTCGCTTGGCGCACATAGAGTGCGGATCTGAGTTCTAGGGATAGCTAACATACATACTGAATTCAGAACAATTATTTGAACTATCATTGTTGTTTAGTTCAGACGACGACGATGATGTATCTATGTTATAATAGCATTTGTGTAGTAGCAGCGGCAGTACGGAAAAAACGGAAGAAAAAAAGAAATACTTTGAAAAAAGAATTTGGATGGAAAATATTAATTATTTCAGAAGAGAATATCTACAGTGTATTTAAACTATTCAACGAGTTGTCAAATGAAGATTTTCGTGCATATTTAAAAATGACAAGAAAGCATAAAATAATAACGAATTCGGTAACTGTGTTTCTAATATGTACGATATCGACGTGACAAAGTCACGATGATTTTTCTTGTGTAACTGGAACGACAGTCACGGTGATTGAAAAATAACGACTTTGCTCCATGTCTACAGGACTAGGCGAGTAGCGCGAGTAATCGCCCATCGCACAAGAACACTCGCTTAAAGCCCAGCGACAAAACTATCGGAACTACAACTCGCTTGTCGCCAACTCGCTTCTAGTTTCTAGCTCTACTCGCTACTCGCTCATCGCCGGCGCGGTGGGACACCTGCCTAAAGTACAGGAGTGTTTATTTATTCATTTGTTTATTTATTTGAACAACCAACAAGATCAAACATTAAACATGCTAGTAACTTACTTACATTTAACATTTTCTAAGCTAGGTGTTGCCTTAATTATATGTTGCCACGGCCTGCATACGAATATAATACTAAGGGTATCGGAAGCTGATGACCAAAAAGAAAATAATACAATAATAACTAAATCTAGTAATTTGGAAATATGATTTCACATTTGTTACATGATAATACGAAGTTTAAAACAAAAAAAAAACAAAACCAAGATACAAAAATATCATTTCACCTAAAAGACCCGAAGCTTGGTTGACATAAACAATGAAAGTTTTGGAATTATTTGTGTATAAACGAGGTATGATGAAACAATTTGTGGGTCGGCAAGGTGAGGACGGCTATTGTGGTTGTAGCACACACCTGCTGTCTTCACACTCCACGTGCTGTCTTCACATCTGGACTCCGCTTCTGCCTAACTCAGAGCCTCTCTAAACTCTGCCAAGGGGATGGCGTGACCACGAACGGTGTCATTTGTCTACTCATGGATAAAAAAAAACTGCGGTCGTCACCATCCCTATTGCTAAGATCCATATTGCATCTGCACCAATGCTGGGGATACTTGTGCATTGTGTCGTGACGCACGCGATCGCTTTTTTCACAGGAGCACCGGACCGAGTGACGGCGAAGAAAAACGCGGAATGAGGTTAGCCCGACAACGGAACATTTGTCGGGGAAAAAAGCGAGGGTCAGCGCCCGCGCAGCTATTCAGCCTTTCAGGCTTTTGGAGATTGAACATTTCATCAAATGCGCTGGCGAGATGATATGAAAAAGGCGGACTGATCGAACGACGTGCCCAAAGACACAAAGTTAGGATGCATGGCGTAATATGAGGAAGGCATAAACGTCGAAATGACTGTAAAAGGCTAGAACAAAAAAAAAAGGAATAGCTCTGCTGGGCCAAGGTCCATTGTTTATTAATTGTTTAGTAATTTGTACGTATGTAAAATCATTAAGGAGGAGCGGGGCTTCTCAAAACAGGCCTTAAAGCTTAAAGAGAAGCTCCAATCCATTGTTTGTAACGTTAAATATTGTCAATGGAAATAAACAAAATTATTTATTAAATTTATTATTTATTTATTATTGTAATCAAGTCGTCGTTACAATTGATGGAAATTGGCTTAATCACCACGCTTGCCAAATGTGGGTTTCTGATCACAAACCCGGCTTATCCATGGAAAATATCGAAACACACTTTACCTGACCTGGGGATTGAACCAAGGATCTACGGACATAAGGACGAACACTTAACCACTCGGCCACCGATGCGTCTTAACGCTTAAAAGAAGAAGAAGAGTAAATATCCAAAGCCTTATACTGTACGGAACAAACAATGTTAGTCAATAAAAAAACTTTTGCAACATGAAAAAAGACAAAGTGTTGAAAAAATTCCATGAGTGGGATTCGAACCCGCACCTCATATACGCCGGGTCAGGTGCACTACCAACTATGCTATCATAGCTCTATTTGGCGTTTTGCAATTGTCAATGCGATTTTTTTTATAGAATTTGTATATTACGGCGAATGGCGAAAAGGCGAACGGGAATGGCAAACTATGACGTCACTATTGATTTGTTTCAATAGAGTGTTAATAATAAGAAAGGCACCCATTCAATGTCAACTACCGTCACTAACATCCACACAACAGCGGGTTCAAATCCTGCTCGTAGAAATTTTTTCAACGTTTTGTGTTTTTGTAATTTGTTCGCAACAAAATTTGCGTTAAAAATTATTTGAACATTTTTAAATATTCATGCTTAGTTCAAATTAAAAATAGGTCAATGTTTAAAAGAACTGTTAAGTGATATCGTTTATACTATTTAAACTATCATGGTCACTTGCAATAGAGTAATTATTAACGGGATTCTTACCATGTTTATTATTTATGAGTATCCGATATTTCGGCACAGTTGCATGCGCCATGATCACGGAGTTACTGAAGTTAATGCGAGCAATTTCGAGTGAACAATGAATTAGAAACCGGTGGTACTGGCATAGAGCGCAAAAAACGACTAAGGAAGAGGGTAGATCGTTTTGTCTGCTCATAAAAAAACTCACCCGCATAACTTCAGTAGCTCCGTGATCATGGCGCATGCAACTGTGCCGAAATATCGGATACTCATAAATAACAAACATGGTGAGAAACATCATCAGCTCATTTTATGTCCCTACTGCTGGGGCACGAGCCTTCCCTATAGACGGATAGGGAGAACGGGCCATAAACCACCACGCAGGCCCAGTGCGGGTTGGTGGTTGTTAACGACTGCTAATGCAGCCGGGACCAACGGCTTTACGTGCCTTCCGAAGCACGGAGGAGCTCGAGATGATTTATTATTGGTCACCCATCCGAAAGCCTTTGCGAAAGTTGCTTAACCTCAGCGCTCGCAGACCGGGCGCGTTAACCACTGCACCATCGAGTTCCTCCTCTGGTAAGAATCCCGGTAAAAATAATTACTCTATCATACACTGCTGGACATTGGCCTCGTAAGCATGCCACTGGGGCCGATCTTTGGCTCATCTTTTCCTAATGCAAACACCAACTGCTTAATTGGTCGTCTATGTCTTTTGCAGCGTGACCGGGTACCGGGGACCGGGACGAAATCGAAAAAAAACCTGGAAGGCACCTCTAAAGGTCATAAATTCAGCTCGAGCTCGAGTCTTCCGGAGAGAAAATGTGAAGAGACTGTATACTGTATGGATGTCGTCTCTTTGGTATCACGATCTATGGTTTGGTTGCTATGGTGTTGATACTAGTTATTCTTGGTCTGTCAATATATATATTTCCTATAATGCTATTTTTGTAATACTTAAAACTAGAATAAAACAACGTTTTATTTGCTTTAACCAAGCTGTCTATTATTCTTATCGTCTTAGAACTTTTCCACATTACAAAAGTTCATAGAAAAAACAACCTATTTACTGGTATAGAGTATAGGCCTCTGAAAAGGCTGACCTCGATCTCAATAGATCCCGAAAAGTCAGTAGGTGCGACTATAGTGTAAGTGTGTGGAAATCCATCTGTTGAGGCTTATCTCTAACTCCAATGGAGTGCTAATATCCAATCTACATCTAACTTATCATAAAATTGCTAATTTGAATACATGTAGGTAGTACATTTTTAGTGCTACTAAATAACCTGTATTTTAGCCATTGAATATGTATACGTATGTGTTTTAAATTATATAGTAATAGTCTTCCATCAAGGTAATAGTTGGAGAAGTGACTTTATCTTTTACAAAACACAACAGGACAACACCGAACACGCTACCACTCACGCCATCTCGTGAGCGATTCAAATACTAATTACAATTATAGAAAAATCAGAAAGCGATATGAACATAAAATGGAAGTCGTAATAGCATGTAAATTCATGAAAATGTACCTACGTAAAATATAAAACATGCAAAACAACAAGTACAAACAGATTTCTGAAACTGATATGAATACAAAAATATTTTACAGCGTTGATGAGCTCAAACCTAAAGTCATAAACTACGTAACGAGTCTGTAATTGATGAAATGCGACGTGATAGAGTCACTTGATATTTATCATTAAAACATGGTAAAGATCAAGTCAGTAGAGTAAGTAACCACTAACCAGGACTTCTTGGCGGGAAAGTGAAGAGTCATGTCTGCGGTTTTGTTTTATTTTCTAATATTTGTGCTATGTCGAATATTAATGTGAAATAATGGTGGATTATTAACTGTTAAGTGTTCGTGAGTGTGCATGAGTGTTGGCAAATGAAACAAAACAGTGCAACGTCACTTTTCAAATCCTCTCAAGAAGTCCGCCCGAGGACTTATTAAATCTTTACTGAGATACTCGAGGGGTTGGGGCTTAGACCATGGTTGGGGGTATATCATTTCTCACTTCTCATTTCTATTATCATTCATCATCATCTTAAAGGAAGGAAATATTGTTTATATAAGTATTTATTACTTGTAAGAACTACTTTGCACGTGGCCCAGACTAGCGCAGGATCGAGGCGAATGGCACAAGCAAAGAGAGTCCTATGCCCAGCAGTGGGTCGGGAGGGGCTGATGATGATGATGATGATGACTTGTAAGAAAAATTACTTTGACAAAGGCTAAATTTGCTAATCACACAAAGCCATCAACTGAAGGAAAAAAAACCACTAACCATAGAGGAAATAATTGAGTGACGTTTGATGACATGACAGTAGAGGTGGTTAATATATCGCATAGCGCCATTATTCTAGCGCGCTGCCTGTATCCTTCGCGTATCGCGTACTATGTATGTAAACGCGTTGGCGCACTATTAAGTGGCTATACGCTATGAATATCGTGAGTTCACCTGCAGCAGCGCTGGCTGGCCGGGCGGGGCGGGGCGGGCAGTCAGTCGTCGCGTCACGCGTGCGCGCTAATGCTATCGGACGCTCTCTCTCTCTCTTTCTCTCGCAGCACGTTAGCTCGCAGCACCATTAGACCATTTCGCACGCAATCGGTTCTAGCAGTCGCAACACGTTAGGTACCTACGTTTCGCGCGCAATCGTTGAATTGAATGTAAGATTAGTTAATATTTTAATCAAGTAAAAGTATGGGATACGGACTTCGTTAAGTGACTCTGTCTGTGTGAGATAGATAGCAAAAAACAAGATACCTAATAATCTAAGACCTAAATGTACCTAATTTGATTTTTGTACATATTATAAACAATAACCAATGAACTTTCAAATAGTACGCCTCTAATTGATTTACAATTTACACTAATGTTAAAATCGTTTTCCCTCCTTCCTATGATACGTCCTTCAAACGAGGCGTGAAGAGGCACCTTGTGGGCCAGCAGAGTGAGGATAATTGATGCTGCGTTGTTTTCACGCTACACCAGTTGTCGTCGCATCTGGATTCCATATTCACCTAAATCAGGTGAAATGGAGTCATTTGCCGTGCTACGTATAAATAAAATAATGTTTGTATCAATTATAGACAGTCCTAAGCCTGAAAAGTATGAAGAGGAGTTAATTGGTTTGCTTTATTTAAGACTAAATGTGACGCATTCAAAAATAATATTTTTGTATAGCACGCTGTTTGTCCAACGACCGATATGTAATGTAACGTGCTACGAGACCTAGCGTGCTGCATGATTAATCGCGCCTGTCGAGCGCCCACGCGCTTCCTAATTCATAGCACGCTATAATACAGCGTATTTTTAGCGTGCTAGAAATTTATAGTTTATAGTTTGTAGCGTGCTATCGTTTTAAAGCTTAGCCGTTTCGAACAACTCTACTCTACATGACAGTGACAGATTCAACAGCTGTAACGAATGCAAAAAAAACATTTTAAATTGTAATTGTTCCGCAATATCAGCCCCGCGCGGTTGGAGGTTTGGTTTTACAGGCTGAATAATGAACAAAGTTTTATTCACCGTGGTATTACTGTTTTGTAGGTAAGTATCATGATATGAGATGCCTGAAACATGATCCAATAGTTTAACTGCCCATGTTTAGAACATTGAATCTAAGCTTTCAACTAATCGTTGTTTCAGTGTAAACAAAGCACAGCTGCAGGAGTATCAAAACAAAGATGTGCATGCTTGGGATTTGTTGATTTACACCCAACAATGGCCGGAAACTGTTTGCAAGGAATGGGTGCACCACAATCCTTCACATACGTGTACAATGCCTAAAAAGGAAGACTCTTGGGCCATCCATGGCATTTGGCCGACGAAGCTTGGTACCAGGGGACCCGGTTTTTGCAACAGGACATGGCTGTTTGACCCAGAGGAAATCAGGCCTATTGAAACAGACCTTATCAATGTCTGGACTAACATTGAAGCTGGTAATTGTAGCATGTTTGAAATTATTGAAACTGTCATAAAGATACAATACATCTTATCTTGATTATGTGTCCATTGAACATAGTGACTAATTTACTAATGATTTCTTTGAAGTCAAAGGTGTTCCACAACTTCCACCCGGGCTATGTATTGAAAAATCTGAATCACACTGCCCTACCTGGAAATTAAAGCACCTACAGATGTGGGGTTAAGTGCTTTGTCACTTAGTCACTGAGGATTTACAGATTATGTATTAAATGTTTAATATAATAGTTTTATAAAAAAATTACTGAAAATATGTGCAATAGAATCCCATTTTTATATATTATTGCTTTTAATTTATGGTTCTAGTTTTTATAACTTTTTTATAAAAAAAAAATTACATCCCCATGCAAGTTAGGCTTAACAGGTAAAAAGGAGGAGAATTCCTAGTAAATTCACCTTTGGTGTATCCTCTTTTAGTAAACAAGATTGTAATATTGCTGTACCATGACAATTAATAATGCCTACAATTAATTATACAGGTACTGGTGTATACTCTTTCTGGGCCCATGAGTGGAACAAGCATGGTACGTGTGCAGCAGTGCTGGAACCTCTCAACTCCCAATACAAATATTTCTCTAAAGGGCTCAGCCTTTTCAAGGATTATGGAATGTCTAACATCCTGAAAGCAGGTGGCATTGTACCCAACGATGACAAAGAATACAAACTTATTGACATTTACAATGCAGTAAAAACAAAATTAAAGGTAAATCCTTCTATCCAGTGTAGAGTGGATAGAGGTAAACAATTCTTGGTAGAGATACGCATCTGTTTTGATAAACAATTGAATTTGACAAATTGCGATGGTATTGAATACAGTAGAGAAGTAGCTAATGTTCCTATTATAACCAACTGTGAGAGCACTAGCATCCTCTACCCGCATAATAAACTTCCACCAAAGAGAATTTATGTGCAACTGTATAAACTCATTTCTTGGCTGCAATGGTTCACATTGTAATCTAAGTTTAAAAATAAAGAAAATTAAAACACCATTTAATTTTATACAAATTGGTTTTATGTATTCATTGCCATTCATATTTTAGTAGCTAGTCCTCAAATATTTGACACTACCTGTAATGTTGGAAATGAGGTGTTAAGCACAAACATGACACTACTAAATCTTGAAACAGCAATAGTCAATAACATTGAGTTTTATAATCAACACAATTGTGTTAAAACTGTGTCATCAGTTTTTTAGTTTTATGGATTGTTGAGTCAAAGTGTTTTGTAATTAAAAAGTTAATTAATGAGTAAAAATATAATTAGGCCACAGACTGCATACCGAGCTACAACAGATTGTTATATAAATTTTATTATGAACTAAATATGTCTTCTCAATAGTTTAAATGGTAGGAAACCTTGCTCAAATTCTGTTCATGGATTTTTGTAAATTAACTATTGAAATATAACTTACCTAACATTAAAAATGCAAACTAAGTACTTAACTTAAAAATTATTTGGATGAATTATTTAGTATTTCTATCAGCGCCATAAAATTTTATGAGATAGGTATTTGAATAATTTGAATGTATATCGCTACAAATAAACTGTTACAAATTATTTAAAACATGTGTTTATCAGTTTGTATCTATTTTATGTGCATTTGCACTATGTATTTCGCTATGTAGTAAATTAACTCATTTTAAGTTCATTAATTTAGCAACTTTTCTTTTTTCTGTGGTATATAATATTAATTTAAACGTAATAGTAAGTAAACAACTGAGGCTATCCTCAAAACGCCAATTCTTGTGGCGGTTCAAGGCCTAAATATACAGACGTTTCTAAGTATTAATATATTACTGTTTACATAAAAGCCTGCCATGGTAGTGCCTGTATTGAAGATTTAAATAACTGGTAGTATTTTATACTTTGTGATTCATGTACTTATTTCAATGATAGTAATAAAATTAAATAAAACTTTAATAATGAGTTTTCATTTTCACTTTAAAGGGAAGACCTTTATCTGCAACCCTTTTGAAATCCGGTACCAGATGACACGAACATTGAATTTTTGTTCTGATGTGTTTTTGACCAAAGAAAAACTATTATTTCTTCTCTTTTTTCATTCAATGCCAGTATTTTTTGACCTCTTGTGTTTTACTCTAACAACACCATCTCACTTTCCTTCATCAAAGTTTGTGGTCAATTGAATGACTATATTTAATAACAAGAAACTTCGATCACCTAACGAAGCAATAAACATATAGGTTTATAAGGCACACTAAGTAAAAAACAGATAAAGTACATACACAGACTTTATTTCCATTGAGTTATTGAATAGTACACTAATTTAAATCTTTATGCCTCATCCCATTTACGCGAATTAATATAAATCCAAACACCCACGCGGGCACTACCGTAATTAATTAAGTTATTGGCCCTTCGAGACTATGATAACTGCTGACGGCACCAGACCTGAAACAATTAAAACATGTTAGCTAATACAATGTACTCTGATGTTGATAACGTTTTAAAATTAGTTTTGATCGTTTGGAATACCGTTAATTAGGATTGTTAGTTAATAAAATTATTAATAATTTTTAAACTTGAAAATGTCAAAAAGTGGACTGGACTTAATTATCGTCAGTTAAAACAAGCTATATGGGATCGCCGAATATGTATATTGATCTCCAAACTTCAGTATGAGAAGATAGCACTAAATGATGATTACACTTTAAAACTTTCGCGTTCCTATGGGTCTAGGAACTAGGTATAGGGTAATACTACTAGGAACTAGGGTATAGGTATGGTATAATTTAAACGGGTATTAATAGAGACACCGTTAGTGTTGTATCGCTACCGGTAGTTGGCAAAATAATGTGACGGTAGATGAAGAACTTCGCGACAGCAGTCAGCCTGTGACCACGGCTGGTGTAACTCGGTCGAAACGTGGGTATAAAGAAGGTATGATACCTTTTACTAATCTATACTAATATTATAAAGAGGAAACCTTTGTATTTTTGTATGTATGTATGTATGTATGTATGTATGTATGTATGTATGTATGTATGTATGTATGTATGTTTGCAACGAATAAACTCAAAACTATTGGACCGATTTTAAAAAATCTTTCACCATTAGAATACTACATTAGCGCTGAGTAAGATAGGCTAAATAAAAAAATAAGGAAGTCCGCCGGGTTAGTCAGAAGGTTAGGACGGTCATGAGAAGTTAACCTGTATATAACGGTGATTCATTTAGAGGTACTTTTTTGTTAATCGATTTTTTGACAGATGAGTCGTGTTACTCTATCATGGTATTTTTGTTCACTATCGTTTGACATTTCATCATGGAAAGATTTAGCCCGCCACAGCGCCTACAAATTGTTCGGCTGTATTACGAAAGTCGAGGAGCTCGATGGCGCAGTGGATAACGCGCCCGCTCTGCGAGTGCTGAGGTTAAGAGGGGGTATAAAGGTAAATCACCAATCGTAGATTTGATTTTAACACTAGAAGATAAACCACGATTTACCCGAAAAAAATATCATAGATACTACAGCATACTTGAAAGGGACTGGCTTAAGCGAAAACATAATATATTAAAATTTTATCGATAAAATAAAATCACAAACTTACGTCTACTTTTCAACTAGAATCAATTTATTTTCAATTTGACGCATATTACTGAGCCAATATTTTAACACATAATATCAAATTATATTACCGAGCGACTGTATTAGCGATTTGAAAAAAAAATGTATATTTTACGAGTAAATAAACTAAAACTAATTCGGCGCTTACGACATTCTTATTCCGTGCAGAACGCTCCAGTCTGTCGCACCTGACCCGAGGTAACAGGCATGTTTTGTTTCATCGATTAGTCGCGATCACTCTGTTGAGACGAGAGGACTGTGTTTCTGTGCTCAGGGCGCCGAGAAAATATTTCGTTAAAATAAGATATTATTATCATAATATTGTTATTATTTCTTTTCATTGGTGATGAGTAGTCTCACCTTGAAATATCGACCCTTACGCATTAACTTTAGAGCTCACTATACAATGTATTAGAAGCGCTGAAGCAATGACGGCGACGCGGGTACCGGGTATAGTATATGCAAAACAGAACGATGCTTTTGACCACTCGTATTGGTGGCAGTATGTATAGTAATTTTTTTTCACAGTACATACATAATTAAGTTGAATTAGCTATTCTGGAAGTATTGTATCATACTTCGTATATTACCGTACAAACTTGTGATTTACAATTATTTTGTATATCAGAACTGCTGCAGCTCGTAAATGTCGTAATATCTCACAAGCCGATGAATGCTATCCGGTCAAACTCGTACGCAAAAATCTCTCATCAACTCTGTTAGTTCGTTACAGTTGTTTAATTTAAAGCTATTCATATATTTATTTTTATAAAAACCATAGAATGTAAACATAATATTGATTTTTTTATATGTTAACACATGAAAAGTCTGTCGTTGCTGACTGTACAATCCAGCTCGAAGATCTCGTAGATCTCGAAGAGCTCGCAGATGAAATGCCTCGCGATACCTGAAAAATGAATGTAAAAGCTTATTTCTATAAAAATGAACTTGAATTTGGTCCAGAATTATCTTTTCAAATATTTTACTAAATGTAGGTAGCACAGAAATTGGTCTAAAGTTAGTGGGGTCAGATGTGCTACCTGATTTGTATAATGGAATTACTTTACTGTGCTTCATTAGGTCAGGAAAAACACCACAGTCAATACATTCGTTAAATATGCAAGCTAAAACTGAAGCTATTGTCTCAATAACGGATTTAGTGACGTCAACGGAATTACCCCACAAATAAGCAGTCTTTTTTTTATTAAGAGTGTTAAAAGTTTTAATTATATCTCTAAAATCAATTTTTTGAAAACTAAAATGGTTTTCACTAGGTTTGACATTTTCCTTTAGAACCGCTTCAGCTACAGTGGGGGACGAGTCCAAAGTCTTTGTAGTTGAAACTGGAATATCAGTAAAAAACTTCTCAAATGCCGCAGCAACATCAGCATCAGAAGTTAAAATTTGATTTTCGAAGCTCAATTTGTACTCATTGTTACGACTTTTGACATTTCCAGTTTCACTATTTATAATATTCCATGTCATTTTTATTTTGTTATCACTTAGCTTAATCTTTGAACTCAGGAATTTTGCCTTTGCTAATCGACATACTGTTTTAAATAACTTAGAATATTTTTTGACATACAATTTGAAATCTTCACTGGTGTTATAGTTGCGTTCATCATATAGCTCATAAAGTCGCTTTCTACTTTTGTGGATACCAATTGTAGCCCATTCACTAAAAGTAACAGTACCACTAACCGAGATCATCTTTGGAATAAAAGTTTTATTAAATTCTAAACAATATTTATGAAAGAAATCATTATAAAATTCATTTGGGTTATCATTATATTCTACATAACATAATATTATCATAGAGATTGTTTTGAAGCGTTCTAGACGACCTGCAGTTTTTGGTACAACAGTGATAATCTGTTTCTTCACTTGCTGACACTGATGTGGAAGGCTGACCATTTGGCCACAATGATCAGAGTCTAGTTTATTAATAATGAGTTTACAGAGGTACTAGATCAGTGTATATATTATCGATACAAGTGGCCGAAGTGGCAGTTATTCTAGTCGGCTCCAAAAATAAATTATTCAAATTATATGATTGAAATAAATTTTTAATTTTGATAGAACCTGTAGACTTTTCTAACAAATTAATATTAAAATCACCGCAAACAACTATCTTTTTACCTACATTGCGGATTTTATATAATGATTCATCCATTACTTTTTCAAAATAATCATACAATGCTGACGGAGGCCTGTATACACTTAATACAACAAGTCGCTCCAGCTCCACACAAGCTATTTCTATTGTTTGCTCAACCGAGAGGCTCATTATGTCTTTTCTTTCCTTTAATTTTAACTTCTTATCGACTATAATTAAGGAGCCACCATGAATTGAATTTACTCGACTGAACGAACTACCTACCAAATGATTATTAAAATTGAACATGAACTGATGATCTTTAAGCCAGTGTTCAGTAATACACAGAATATCAACTTTATTATCGTTCATGAACAATGCAATCTCTGGATCTTTGCCCATCATTCCTTGAATGTTTTGGTGAACCATACTGATTGACTGAACATTTTTAATAATTGTAGGTTGAGACGGGCTTTTCTTAGAATTAATTACACATTTATTTAAAATATTACCAAACATTTTGCAAGAGAATTCCTCTTTTGTCTTATGATTTAATTTAAAATCGTCATTAAAGAAAAGCTTTGTAAAAAAGCTTATTATAAAGTGTCTGATTACATTCAAGACAAAACAGCATGGGTTAAAAATGCTTCAATCACCCCAACAGGTATTTCTAATTTAAAATATTGTTAAGTAATTTTAAACTTGTATAACTTGATAACGGCATATAATTTTGTAAATGTCGTTACTTATATTAAAACTGTGGAGTTTCTTGCGCCCATTCTTCTCCACAACTAAAAAATAGACGTCCTGAATGGGTAGTAGGTAAAAAAAATGTTTGGACGATTCAAAAGTACTTTTCTAAAGTTTATTTGAATACAAAATATTTGACACTTTGACTTTGACTTTGATTACAGAAAGTCTGTTTATCTTAAGTGTAAACAATATTTTAGTTTTTTTTACCATTAAAAAAACAATAAAATTTTTCATTAAATTTCAATAGTAAGTTCTATAAAGATTGTTACATTTTAAGACAAGTTAGAATGAACAGACCTTAAATACATAATTTAATGCAAAAATGTTTTAACTTACCTTCTTTCTGTCTGTTCTTTGCAGTACAGGTACAAACCAGGGAACGAATTCTGAAAAAAAAAAATGTAAACCTATGAATCTATGTAAATAAAGCGATATTTTTGTAATAAAATTAGACTTCTTTTTTTTACATTGTCGACACTCTTTGAAGAAGAGATATAACAGTAAGAGCATTTACACACGAGCAGCACTTTGGTATCAATAGAGGTAACTGTAGCGTCGGATGGTAGGCCTTTGACCTTTAACGTGTCGACAGCAACCGCTGACTGTTGCAGTTACTTCTGTCGATAGCAAAGTGCGACTGAAAGGGATAATCTACATGATACAAAAAATAATCTACATAATACAAAAATGCTTAAAGATTTCATGGCACCTACGCCTTTATAAAATAAAACAATATTAAATATTTAAAGTAGCAATATATAATAAAAATATATGATATCATTACTTACCTTTGCGTATTATTTACCACCAGCAAAGAGTATTTTAGTGTTTCGAAGTACAGCTAGGTGATCCGACTCGCACTTAGCCGGTTTTTATCTGATTATTTTAGGTATACTGTGCGCGATCGCACTAAACACGAGTACACACGAGGGAGCGACCTGCCAATCTGTTGCGTTGGCCGCCACGCCGTACGCACGGACGAAAGCGGGGCGTGAAAGGGGCGCGGGTGGAATCTGTTTTTTTTCTAGGTTTATACGCCCTCTTAAGCAACTTTCGCAAAGGCCGGTCATCGGATGGGAGTAGTGTATATATGGTTATTCTTCCTCTCAAATACTAAAAACCAATTATTCAATCTGTTTATACGTACTGCTTTGAATAGATCGAGCTCAACCGAGCTGATGGGTCTATTGAGTTATCAGATAATGGTATGATGGAAGAATAACCATAATACACTAAGACCACAGATCACTTACTTAGGTCTCAGATGAAGTACTGACCTGCTTATTCTCTTAAGTTTAAATGAGCAGATCATGAGCATTCATAATGATAAATATTAGCTAATTAAAATAATCGTAAACCTACTACCCACAGTGCAGTTTCTACTCACAGTGAGGGCGCCTCAAGTAGATCGCGCCGAACGAAGATTATAAAATGTAAACATGATATCTTGTATCATTTATTTGATTAGACCACTTCCTAATAGGGTTGGTTACAGTGACATACCGTCAGACTATTCAGCTCAGATAATTTTTGTAATAAAAAGTATGTATCAAAGTTTATTACAAATTTTTATACAGATATAGGTGTAGGTTCCTAAAACTAAGTTTTTCAAAATAGTAAAGTGAAAAAGAACTCAAGGTATTTTTATGAATTGTAACTATTGCTGAAAAGTTATCCTAGGTACATATTAATAGGATTTTGTGAGCATCTAATCGTCAAATAAAACAAATGCTGAATGGTTCGGTACTTAGTAGTTTATTTAGTAATTTAGTACATTATTTTCTATTTTCGTTATAAGTTCTTTTACACATACATAGACATCATCAATATAACCACTCTTAATAACATGTTGTACACAAATATCAGCTTTACACTGACACACGCCTGCATGTCCTTTCGAAGTAAGATCACTCATTATAAGGTCATACATTTCTATTTTAATTAATTTCATGCCCCCCGTGACCGGTCTCTTAATACACGAATATAATATATTTTCATCATTGATTCTTTTGCGACTCGTACTCTGAAGATTTATATCCATCGGAATAAAATTGAATAGTGATTCTTCGCTGTCCTGAAAAAATAAAAAAAAAGCAATTATTACATAACAATATCAATCATAAATAAATAAGTACTATATTATATTTTTTAATTGTATACTTACGCTCATTTAAATGAGTGTTTTACTTTCTTGAAAGCTTCGAAGTGATTAACATTTTGATAGTATCTACACCGTGAATTTATAGACAAATTTTTTGATAGTTATAAAGTTCAAAATCGTAAAGATACATCATTTTTTACAAATAAATATGTAATTTGCTGACACAATGGAAAAACTAGCAATGATTGTGTTCGTAACCTACTTGCCAAATTAGGGTTTCTGCAATGTATTCTTCAGGATCTATTATGGATTTTAGCGGAGTCAGCTTTTATGCACATGCAATTATCATATCGACACACAACACACACTATAAAATTTGTTTGAATAAATACAGACAAGATTTGGATGGAAGTTATCATTCTGCAGTGAGCAAGCAAGAAACTAAGACTGAAAAAATATATAAAATAAAAAATGTAAGTACTTTTTTAATATAATAAAATTGTTCTTAAGAATTCGCTGTACCTACCTACTAATAAACTTTTCTAATGTTTTTTATTTATTTAAACTTTATTGCACACAAAAAGGGTCCAAATGACAGACTTAATGCCATCAGGCATTCTGTCAGTCAACCAGATATCTGATTTTATGGCTTTGTTTTTTTTTTATAGGTCGAAGTCTATGCCTAATCTCAGTGAGGAGCTGTTCCCGCAATCAGATGAGGAATCGAACTACACACCAGCGGTCACAGGAAAGAAACGTGTCAGCCATTACGCTGGCGATGCAAACCGAGAGCATGATGTTCGTGTAAAGAATGAAGTCCAAACGTAAGTTTTATACTTATAGAATATTTTATATTCAATATTTTTTACAAAACATTCATCTATTCAAAATTTGTCTAGGAGCATTATGCAGCTTATTTTTAATGAGGTTCTTCTATTCGCAGATTACCATCAGACGACGAAGTAAAATCAAATAAGCGGTTGAAGAAAAACAAGCCGATTATCAAAGCGATCCCACCACCAGCTCGAGTGACGGCGGCGGATCTGTTCGGTGAGGAAGACGCAAACGAAGAAACATTGAAATCATCGGACAGGGGTAACTATGAGATAGTACCTCTGCAATCCGTTTTTATTAATAGATTGGCCACAGGGGTATCGAAACAAGTGATACCAGATAAACCTGGCACTCACTACGTCGAAATAAAAGTGTACAAAGTGTCTGATATAGAGAGAGTAGCACCTGTAAACAGGTGGCGACACTCTGTCGCCGCTATTAAATGTAAAACGGATACAGATAGTGTCTTGTGGCAACATCTCGCCAATGTGGTAACCGCCACACGAAAAGAATTTCGCGGGGTGCCTAACACATATTCATCATTCTTCAGCATGCAGGTGTAGTATGATAAATAAATGTGTGTCGCAAGTTACTATTTGTAATCGATTAATCGATTATACTCGATTATATTGATAAAAATAGTATCGATTAATAATTAAAAATAGATTGTTTAGATAATTTGGACCCCTATCACTATCGATTAATAATCGATACACTATCGATTGTATCATAGAGTTATTAAACTTATTATTATATTCTCTCAATGATTGATTGTATTATATTACTCATTATTAATAATCAATAAATACACTTTGTATCCTAGAGTAATTAAACTTATTATTATATTCTCTCAAAGTGATTGATTGTATTATCTTATTACTCATTATTAATAATCAATAAATCAATTTAAATTTACTTGTATTTTCTTTTCTTTACAGTTAAGGTGACCAATACCCGAGGGCCTATCAATTATGAGCAAATTGTTAAATGTGATAAATGTGAGATTAGAGTGACGAGGAATCAGTATCAATATCATTTGAAAACCGAATTACATAAAATGAATTCTTTGATTGCTACTGAATTTGACAATATTTATATCATTAAGACGGCGCTCAAAAATCGAGTAATTAGTTATTGTATTAAAGCTAAAAATAAGATTTATTCAATACCAGAACATTTTTTACATGATTGTGAAACCGATATATATAGAATCGCTGATATTACTTTACAAAAACACAAATGTCTTAAGATACAGTTTGAATTATTTGCATTTTATTTATTACCAAAAACAAAAGTAAAGCAACTGAAATCATTTAATACGAAATATGAAATTATACATGACATTAGTGAATTGAAAGAGATATTTAAAATGAAAACAATTGAAACGATGAAAAGAAAGCTTACTGAATTTGAACACTCCGAGTCTGGTTGGACATTTTTATCACTCAGTCATTTAGAAATAAATATAAATAAATATTGTCCTTTGCGAGGAGGTACATATATAAAACTGCCTCCTCGCGTGGGTAATACTAAAAGCTGTATCAATGTTAAAAATAATGATGAGTTTTGTTTCCTTTGGAGCATCTTAGCTGGGCTTTATCCATGTCATAAAAACTCAGATAGATGTAGCTCCTATCCAAATTTTTCAGATATATTTAATGTAAATGGAATGAAATTTCCTCCATCATTTCATGATATTAAGATCTTTGAAAAGAATAACCCGAATATAAGTATTAATGTGTTTGGTTTAGACAAAAAGAATAAATATGTAACTGGACCTTTATTTAGGGCTGTTAATAAAAGAATTAATCATTTTAATTTATTATATATTGAAAACAATGGAAAAGGTCATTACTGTTTAATTAAAAATCTATTGAAATTAGTACGAAGTCAAGTAACAAAACATAGAGGTAATATTTATTTGTGTGAAGCATGTTTACTGACTTTTAAAAGTGAAGAAAAATACAAAAAACATTACTGTTCCAAAGTTTTACAAGTATTACCAAAACCTGATACTTATTTAATGTTTAAACATTTTGAAAGACAGCAAAAGGTTCCTTTTATAATATACGGTGATTTTGAGAGTTTATTAGAAAAATATTCAGATAATTCACAGAGCACGAGCACTACCAAGTTTAAGATTCATAAACCTTCATGTTTTGCCTACTATATATGTTGTTCATTTGATAGCTCTTTAAACAAATTGGTTTCATATCGAGGTTTAGATGCAACAGAAGTATTTATCAAAAATTTAATGGAAGATGTGAAATATATTAATGATTTGATTAAGACTAATAAACCAATGACGCAATTAACCGAAAAACAGCGAATTGAATACGATTTGAGTGTTTATTGTCATATTTGTAAACATTTTTTGTTTGGTGATAAAGTTCGTGACCATGATCATATTACTGGCGAGTATAGGGGGGCCGCTCATTCATACTGTAACCTTAATTTCAAAATATGTCCATTTATACCGATGGTGTTTCATAATTTATCTGGCTATGATTTACATTTATTCATAATGGAGCTAACGAAATATGATGGTTCAATTAATGTTATACCAAAGACTAAAGAAAAGTACATAACGATCACGAAGTCATTTGAAATGAATGAGAACAAATCCTCTGTACAAGTGAAATTTATTGATTCTTTCTTATTTTTAAGTGCAAGCTTAGATAAGTTGAGTAAAAGCTTAAACGATGATGATTTCATACATACTTCAAAATTTTTTACTACTCCCAATCAATTTGGGTTAATGAGAAAAAAAGGAATTTATCCATATGACTACATGAATAGTTTCTCGAAATATGATGACAAATATTTACCACCTAAACGATTATTTTATAACAGTTTATCAAAACAACACATATCTGATAGTGAATACACACATGCCCATAATGTTTGGGATCAATTTCATATAATTGACATGGGTGAATACACTGATTTATATTTAAAATGTGATGTTTTATTATTAACCGATATATTTGAAAACTTCAGAACCATGAGTTTGCATTACTATAAGCTAGATCCAGCGTATTATGTTACCGCACCAGGCTTTAGCTGGGATGCGATGCTCCTTTATACTGATGTTCGATTAGAGTTGGTGTATGATCTTGAAATTTATCAAATGTTAGAAAAAGGTATTCGAGGTGGTTTAGCACAATGTACGTTGAGACATGCTCAAGCTAATAATAAGTACTTGCCAAATTTTGATTATTCAAATCCATCGAGTTTTTTAATATATCTGGATTGTAATAATTTGTATGGATTTGCTATGATGAAAAAAATGCCGATATCTGATTTTAGATTCTTATCGTCTGAAGAAATGAACGATTTAAATATCGAAACTATTTCGGATGATAGTGAATACGGATTCATTTTAGAAGTTGATTTAGAATATCCTTATTACTTACATGATGCTCATTGTGACTTGCCTTTTGGTGTTGAGAAACTTATTCCACCAGGTAGTAAATCGACAAAACTTGTGGCAAATCTATATAATAAACACTGTTATGTAATTCATTATACACATTTAAAGGAATGTTTGAAACAAGGACTCTTATTAAAAAAAATTCATCGCGTAATAACCTTTAGGCAAGAAAGTTTTCTGAAGAAATATATAGATTTGAACACAAGTTTGCGTCAGGCCTCTAAATCTGATTTTGAAAAAGACTTTTTCAAGTTATTGAATAATTCAATCTTTGGTAAAACTATAGAGAATAAGCGAAAACAAGTGAATGTGAAACTAGTATCTGAATGGGAGGATAATAATAATGTAACAAATAAACGTGTTGGTGCTCGAAAACTAATTGCAAAACCAAATTTAAAATCAGTATCAATATTTTCAGAAAATTTCCTAGCTATTCAGTTAGGTCTAGAAAAAATTACTCTGGATAAACCGATCTATGTGGGATTCACAGTATTAGAGTATGCTAAAGCACATATGTATCAATTCCATTATAATTTTGTTAAACAAAAGTATGGAGAGAATGCTAAACTTTGTTATACTGATACCGACAGTCTCTTATATTTAATTTTTACAGATGATGTGTATGAAGATATTAAGCATGACATTCACGAGTTCGATACCAGTAATTTTGATAAAAACAATCCCTATGGAATCCCAAGAGTAAATAACAAAATACCTGGCTTGTTCAAAGATGAAATGGGGGGCGAATTAATAACTGAGTTTGTAGGATTAAGAGCTAAACT
Source organism: Eudonia mercurella (assembly GCA_963082485.1). NCBI lineage: Eukaryota > Metazoa > Arthropoda > Insecta > Lepidoptera > Crambidae > Eudonia > Eudonia mercurella. The sequence continues at coordinate 17,698,493 of OY720032.1, read as the reverse complement.
TTACTGTATTAAGAGTACTAGTGAAGAGATCAAAAAGGCTAAAGGTGTATCTAAGTCTGTAACAAAGTTTTTAAATCTAGATCATTATTCAGATTGTTTATTAAATGATAAAGATTTAAAATGTAGGATGAATACTATTAAGTCTTTGAAACATACTTTGTATTCACAAGAAGTGAATAAGTTAGTATTAAATCGAAATGATGATAAACGTCAAATACTACCGAATCAAGTTGAAACTGTAGCATGGGGTCACTATGCATACATTTAGTTATAATTAATTGTGTATTGCATTGTTTATCTAGCACCTATTGATAACTAATAAAATGTATTATGCTTAATAATTACGGTGTTTTATTTTTTTACCTCATGATTAATTTTATTATAATCGATTTCTATCAGATCTTATTCGTTTAGTCTAGAGTGGGGCACAATATCTATAAAATGGCAATCTAGAAGCAATAATCATCATTTGTGTATAATGAAGTTTAAAAAACAACCGCTAAGCTTGGACGTTAGTCCTATTGATGTTGAAACGAAATCACAGTTCATCAAACATAGTGCATTGTTACCTAATAGCATTCGTTGTTTGATTTGCGGGCCATCTAATTGTGGTAAAACGAATGTAATGGTTACTTTGTTGTTACATAAAAATGGTCTTAAATTTAAGAACTTATATTTATACACAAAAACCCCCTTTCAAAGTAAATATTGTTATCTTAAAGAAGTGCTTTTAAACGTTCCTGAAATCAAATATTATGTATTGAGTGATGATTGTGAAGTTATACATCCTAAAGATGCATTGCCAAACACGGTTATAATATTTGACGACGTGGTTTGTGAAAATCAGATCAACATTCGTAATTATTTCACCATGGGAAGACATAATCAAATTGATTGCTTTTATCTGTCACAAACATATTCAAAGGTGCCGAAACAGTTGATTCGTGATAACACAAATTTATTATTACTCTTCAAACAAGATGAAATTAACTTGAAGCGTGTATACAATGAACACGTGAATTCAGATATGTCATGGAATAAATTTAAAGATATTTGTTACGATGTTTGGCAAGAGAGGCATAGTTTTTTAACTATTAATAAAGACTCTGAATTAAATAAAGGTAGATATAGAAAAAATCTTGACACCTTTATATACCTATCCTAAAATGCCATATTATCATTTGCAGTAGATAAGTGAGAGCGAAAAGACAAAAAATGAGTCTTAATATCAAAGAACAGATAATCACATCATCAGACAACATAAGAAATAAACTTAAGCAGTTAAGAGATATGGAAGATCAAAACAGCTATGAACTCAATAAAATATTTAAACCTATTACTGAACCTCTAACACAAATGTTGGAATCGAACCAAAATAAGGTGAAATGTGACTTTAATGTGAGTACTGTACGAGTGCCGATTAATTTAGGTCACTTAACCTCTACACCAAATAAACAACCATCGGGCGAGGATTCAGAAATAGATAAATTAGATGACTCCTTAGCCTATACATCATCGACAACAAATAAACATTTATCAGATGAAGATTCAGAAACAGAGAATTTGGATTCAAACTCGGAATATTATACCGATACGGATAATAAAGACCTGTCTATGACAAAACAATATCTGAGTAGTCTTTATAATATAAATATACCTTTTGGAGTCCGGAAAGTGGGTGATCGGTTAATGATGGGTAATTCTGTGGTTAAAATAATTTCTTCAGTTGACGGTGACCAGGAGTCATGTCGAATCAAAATTGATAATGATGAATATCAATTGACTGCAGGACTAACAGAGGTATTATTACATAAAAAACCGAATCTAGAATTAGTTACTGAAAATGATAAAAAGGTTTATAAAAACATTTTGATAAAAACAAATGCTCATAAGCGTGATTATGATAATAAAGGTCAGTTAAAGGGGGATAAAGGTGACAAATATCGACAAATTATTAAACCTATGTTCATTGCATCAGCAGTAGACAATATTAAAAAACATGGTGGTAACTTAAACGTTTTAAAGAGATATAGAAAAAATACTGACTTCATCTATTGGGATGATCCTAATGAGCTAGTAGAAAGATTGAAACTTCTTATTGCTTCCAAACAAGCTGGAAATACTAATCAAGACAATGAAATTATTTCAATCATAGAAGAACTACAAGAAGCGGGCATAATAAAATCATAAATAACATAATCATATTAAAGATTTGTTTAGTTGATAAATGGTTGTTGAAGATTATAGAAGCTAAAAATGAGTAAAGAAGATGTTGTGAACGAAATACATAAATATGCAAGAGTGAATTTTCTTCGCAGATGTGTTTTACTCAGAGACATAGATGATCTTTGGCAAGCTGATCTAATTGATGTGCAAAAACTATCGAATATTAATTCAAATTATAATTTTATACTTATCGTAATTGACTGCTTTTCGAAGTATGTTTGGGTCAGACCACTAAAAAATAAAACTAAAGATTCTGTAACAAAAGCATTTCAATCAATTTTGCACAATGGCAGAACCCCTATAAACTTGCAAACAGACTGGGGTAAAGAATTCTACAATAAAAGTTTTAAAAAGGAGATGCAAGCGCATTCAATAAACCATTACTCTACATTTTCAACTAAAAAGGCTTCAATAGTCGAACGAGTAATACGTACTATAAAAGGTAAACTTTATAAAACGTTTAGTTTGAAGGGTAACTTCAAATGGATTGATGGAACCTTAGAAAAAGTTGTGAGTGATTACAATCACACTAAACATAGAACTATTCAGATGTGTCCAGCGAAAGTGAATAAACATACAAAACAAATTGTGATGCAAAGATATAATATTCTTAACAAGCCGAAAATTAAGAGAAAATGTCCTTTCGTTGTTGGCGATATAGTGCGAATAAGTAAGAGTAAAGCAAATTTCGAGAAAGGATACACTCCGAATTGGTCAACTGAGTTATTTAAAGTAACCGTTGTTCAGAATACTTATCCACCAACTTATTTGCTAGAAGACTCAAGAAAAAATAAAATTCTAGGATCATTTTATGCTCAAGAGCTTCAGAAAACTAAAAATCCTGACGTGTATTTAGTCGAAAAAGTTCTTAAGAAAAAGGGGGATAAAGTTTTTGTTAAGTGGTTAGGATTACCATCTCAGGAAAATAGTTGGATAAGCAACACTAATATATTATAAAGTGCAAGAATATTTTAGTCATTCCTTACTTATATATGAAGGGGAAAGGTCTTGTGAATAGTATAATAAATCATCTACCGTTTGAGTTACATCTCCCGGGCTATAACTACTGTGGACCAGGAACAAGATTACGCGAGAGACTTATCAGAGGTGACAAGGGTGTGAATGAACTTGACGAGTATTGTAAACAGCACGATATTGCATATATGAAAACAACGAACTTACAATCCAGACATATAGCAGATAAAATCTTAATGAAAATGACAAAGAAAAGAGCATCATCACCCCAAGCGAGTGTAGGAGAAAAGCTTGCGGCAAATATTGTTAACAAAGCAATGTTGGTGAAACTATCACAGGGGGCGGGGCTTAAAAAAACTTTTAAAAATGTAGTTGCCTATGCGAAAAAAAATATTCGTAAAGGAAAGCCTAAGTGTAAAAAGATGGCAATCGATTTGGCTATTGCTGCTATAAAAGATCTTGTATCTGATTCCGAGGTGAAAATTCCACGGGTGATACCGCTACCGAAGACAGGAGGATTCTTACCATTAATACCGATTATTACTGGATTATCTGCTGCCGGTGCTCTTGTTAATAAAACATCTGTTATAGCGCGAATGATAAAAACATTTCAGAGTGCACAAAAAACATGGAATGAGGTGAAAACACTCAATCAGAATTTTGAACCAGTATGTTTAGGGAGAGGACTAAAGCTTAAACCGTATAAAGGTGGTCTAGGTATTTACACTTCGACAAAAAACTGAATAAGCAGCTACCTAATCGTCCTCTTACGAATATTGATATAATGAAATATTCAAAAAATATTCCGTATTTTCGAGGTGTGTTCATGAGAGATCAATTACCTAAACGTCCTCGCAAAATCGAATGCGGTATAATTAATTTGGATAGCTCTGAAAATCAAGGCACACATTGGGTAGCTTATATTAAGAAAAATGACTATATTGAATACTTTGATAGTTATGGTGATCTAAAACCACCAACAGAGTTTATTAAATATGTGGGAGACAGCATTCAGTATAACTATAATAATTATCAGGGTAGTCATCCGTATAACTGTGGTCATTTATGTTTTAAATTTCTTGAAACTTGTATGCTTTAATTTCAAATAAATTGTATGATTGATACGTTATAGATCAGTGTTCGTTTATGCTTCCAATAAACAAGAAGCATTTTGTCTTTATACAAATATTAACTGTAACAATACTATGATTGATTTCAATATTAAGAAAAGTAAGATAAGTTGTGGTAAACCGACAAAAACTAATAGTTTAAATCACGGCTCCATTAAACAAACACGTGTTGTACCAGCTCTCAGTGAGATTAATAAAGAGTTTTTAAGAAATTTGGGATTTCAACTATGAGTATCTTGCAAATTAATGAAGCACCGCATTTCGACAACTCTATTGAAGGTTATGAAGTGCATTCCTATACCCCGTACACCAATAGCTTCAAAGAAAACGATGAAATACGAATACCGATTAATCAGCAAGACATTTATCTACTGCCTTCAGCCAGTTCTATTTTGATTGAAGGATGCGTAGAAGTATTTACGAAGGATGCTGCAGGAAAAATTGTAAGGAAGGAGTTTCAATTTAACAATAATCCTATACCGTTTCTTTTTCACGATATAAGATATGAGATAAATGGTGTTGAAATTGATCGTATTAGACATGTCGGTATTACTTCTACAATCAAATCTTACACTTCAATGAATGAGGGAGAAAGTAAACAGGCTGCTCTGTGGGGATGGAACTTGAATGGAACAAAATCTGTAAATGGTATTTTCAATGTAATATTACCGCTTAGTAAACTATTAGGATTTGCTGAAGACTATAACAAGATCGTATTAAACTGTAAACATGAATTAATATTAACGAGATGTAAATCTAATGTTGATGCTCTCATACTTGATAATAATGATCATGTTTCAGTAAATATTGAGAGAATTCAGTGGCGTGTACCTCATATTAAAGTGTCCGATCGAGAAAGATTACTACTTTTAAAACAATTAGAAAAAGATAAGCCAATACAAATAGCATTTCGAAACTGGGACACATATGAATATCCGCTTTTACCTAAAACAAAGAAACATTCATGGTCAATCAAGACTGCCTCCCAACTCGAGAAACCTAGATATTTAATATTTGGTCTTCAAACAACTAAGAAAAATTTGAAGGATAGAAATTGTTCCCTGTTTGATCATTGTAATTTAACTAACGTTACATTATTTTTGAATTCGCAATCATATCCATATGATGCACTTAAACTTAATTTTGATAATGATAAATATCGTATATTATATGAAATGTACATCAGATTCCGTCAGTCTTACTACAACACTCCAGTTGACCCGTTGCTTAATATTATCGACTTTAAAGAAAAAGCACCTTTGTTTGTAATAGACTGTTCAAGGCAGAATGAAACATTAAAAACCGGACCAGTTGATGTAAGACTAGAAATAGAAAGTGATAAAGATTTTCCTGACCAAACAAGTGCCTATTGTCTCATAATCAACGATCGAATTGTAGAATATAAACCTCTCAGCAGTACAGTCCGCAAGATATCATGAAGTTAATAGTTGATGTTCAAGGTTTCAAAAACGAATTAAATCAGTTTATACCTAAAGAAATAGCTATTTTGGATGATAAAGGAGTACAAAGCTTTTTAATAAGACCACCATTTCCATTTTATGATTTAACTACAAAAGAAAAGAGACAGGTTGACTGGATTGAGAGAAATAGAAATATTTATTGGAAGGAAGGATTTATTTCTTTTTCAAATTATAAACATCTGATTTCACCTCTTCTTGAGAATAAGCGTATTTATGTTAAAGGCGAAGAAAAAGCCAAGTGGGTTAAAGAAATGTTTGTTAATCATAATGTTGTTAATATAGAAGATTTTAAGTGTCCTAATTTTTATGCTTTATCTGATCTTTACAGTGAATGTAACGATGTCTATACATGTATATATCATAAGAATATTTGTGCTTTAAAAAATGTAATTTGTTTGAATAAGTGGTGTATTGATAATAAAATGTTATGTTAACTGAATTAAATATATCTATCATAAACATATATGAATTTATAATAAATAATGTTGATCATTGTGCCTAATGATAACTAATAAAATGTATATGCTTAATAATTACGGTGTTTCAATTTTTACCCCATGATTAATTCTATTATAATCAGATCTATCAGATCCTACTCGTATTCGCTTGGTTTGAGTGGAGCACAATATCTATAAAATGGCAATCAAGAAGCAATAATCATCATTTGTCTATTATTAGACATAATTATTTAAGTTTAACAAATAACTGCTAAGATTCTAAGTATTGATATTGATGTGAATATTGATATTGTGCCACGCTACGCACAAGCTAGAAATGATGATAAACGAGTTTAAAGAACTCAATATTTGTAAAGAGAAAAAACTGTCTTTAATATCATTGTATCATCCAGAACACAATTTACAGCAAATTTTTGACGGCCTCTCAATATTAGAAGATATTCATAACTTTATATGGTTTTAGATTTGAAGGGGGAAGTGTACAATGATAGCTTGTAGCTTTTCTATCTAATGTTTTTTTTTTTTTTTTTAAAGTAAAGTAGTGTCTAAAAGTCAGATTTAGTCTTGTATGTAACCGTAGAATAGAACAGATTCTGTTTATATTATCTGCTTTGAATAGATCGAGCTCAACCGAACTGATGGGTCTATGGTTATCGGATAATGGTATGATGTAGGATGAATAGATTGAATAATTGGTTTTTAGTATTTTGAGAGGAAGAATAACCATATATACACTACTGATGGGTGACCAAAAATCTATCATCTCGAGCTCCTCCGTGCTTCGGAAGGCACGTAAAGCCGTTGGTCCCGGCTGCATTAGCAGTCGTTAACAACCACCAATCCGCACTGGCCCGCGTGGTAGTTTATGGCCCGTTCTCCCTATCCATCCATAGGGAAGGCTCGTGCCCCAGCAGTGGGGACATAAAATGAGCTGATGATGATGATGATGATGATGATGATGATTACGAAAGTCAACGTTCTACGAGGAATGTGTTTCGAGCACTTAGAGCAACTGCAATTTCGCGCTTCGGACCGGTCAGTTGGCCACCTAGGTCCTGTCCAGTGACACTACACCCTTAGTGCCTTACAAATAAACAAAGAATAAGGTTCGAATAGTTATTCCGTGTTTTGTCTCTTTTACTCTAATTTGAAATGACGTTTAGATGACAGGAACTAAACACGGAATAACTATTCGGAGCTTATTCTTTGTTTATTTGTAAGCCACTTAGACTTTTTCCTTTGGGATATGTAAAGTCCCAAGTCTACATGGATAAGCCCCGTACGAAGCGAAGCCAACATTAATCACGTTATTCGCCAATTACCACTCGAAATGCTCGGACGCGTCATCGAAAATTGGAACTGCAGAATAGACCATGTTAACCGCAGTTATGGGCAACATTTAAAAGAAATAATCTTTAAACAATAAATGTAAATAATGATTTTTTTTTAGATGATAATAAAGATAACCCTACAAATTTGTTTTTTATTAGTTTTTTAGTTTAGAAAAAAGTACATCTAAATGAATCACCCGTTATATAGTAAGTAAACACACTTGACGTACCCAGTAACTCCAGGGGCTTCTCATAATCCTCAGTGGTAAATATTTTCTTAGGGAATGTGGTCATCAACTTGAAATTTTCCTGTTGAGCAAACTCTTGAGCATTCATCTGGAGATACAGTCTGAAATATTAACAAAATAAATATAACATTATTATGTGGACCCAGTTAAATACTTAGGCATATAGGTGATTAAAAATCTGCATGAATGGCCGAATCCAAAACTGAAATGTTATGACAAATAGGATCCCGCTCAGCAATGATGTAGCTCCAAGAAACTGCAACGCTTTTCAACCGCCTCTGTGGTCTAATGGTTAAGACTAACGACCAGAGGAATGGATAAGGTAAGATAGAGGTATAGTGGTAGGGCTTGCTTGTCCGCCTGGCTAGCTACCAACATCTTATCTAAATATGTCGCTATAACATCAATGTTGGTTGTATCATTGTTGTATTCCGGCAGATAGAGATAAGATAGCCAGCGCTTCCACCATTGGCCTTATTATCTCCTAACATCAGTTGAAATGAAGGCACTGTGCTTACCCGTGAGAGCTAAAAAAGTGCTCGACCGACCGTCGTCGGTGTGTACGTCGGTCGCGTATGCTTAACCTTATGAGCGCCACGGTCTTCTATGGAAGACAGACGTTTCCGTGCCCTGAGCGCCACGTCTTTACTAGAAGACAAAATCTTATCATGACGTTTAATAATAAAAATACGTAAGCAAATGCTTTGTTTTATTTAATGCGTACTTTTACTATTGCCTAAAACCATAAACTTACATTTTTATGTTAATAGGGGCTTAAACAGTAAAATAATTCTTGCCAAAAAAATTGTAGTGCCCCAGGCGCCAGTCTTTATAGGAAGACGCCTAGTGATGTGGTTACATAATAAGTTTCTAAGACACTATTAACGTTTAAATAAAACACTTTTACTTTAAACAGCAAAAATTAATTTTGTAAAATTACAGTCCATGATGATTATATACTAATATATTTACACGACTTTACACACAAAGTACCGTACTTTGGTAAGTACGGATATCAATATTGAATGATCCGTCCAGCGCTTCATATGTCATAGACAATTAATAGAAGATACCCTTTAACGTCATAGACGTAAGCGCATCATAGTCAGTGCGAGATAGTGCAGCTCCGAGTATGGATGGTGTTTGTTTTTTTGTTGTTATTGTTTTCATTTGTAATATTGTAAATAAAAAATGAGTGAAGATAACGAATTAAGTTCCGAAGAACTAATACGAATTCTACAAGATGTGGAATCGGATGCTGAATCCGATGAAATCGATAGTACATCGAGACCATAAACATCCCTAATAAAAATTTAATTTCACACTCATTTTACGTGCTACGGGCGCCACGATCTTTATATGAAGACAACGGGATGACGTCATAAGGCCATAGGGATGTTCTCAGTTCATTATGGCTGAACTGATTTATGTTTTTGTTTTGTCATTATCCATAGTGTATTCTGATTTTTCTTATCAACGTTATTGTAAAATGAAACAAGATTTCGAAATACGTCATTATTTGATTTATCTGTAATACATATTTAAATGTCTTCAACAGTATATTTATGGAAAGAAAAATATGTAAATAATATTTTTTTTTTTTTTTATCGATAGAATAATTACCCTCATCACTACATTTTACTATACATTCGTTATACATTTATAGCTTGGCGCTGGAGGACACATTGCGTTTTGTAGGTATTGGCGCTCAAAAGGTTAAATACATAGTCGCTTATGAAACACAACAGTAAGACTGATTTTTTTTAGTTTGCTGATTGCCACTGGGCATTGTCAGCTTTAATGGGCTCTTTTGGGGGCGGCGAGAAACTTAAAGGGTCCCTCAAGCGGTGTGTAACGAAGCACCGTCAGAGGTTTTCTAGAGGGAACGGCATCACGCACTAGTGCGTGTCCCCGTGCCCTACTAGATTCTCTGAGGGGTTCGGATCGGATCAGACGACGCTGAACGTAACTCGCCATCAGACGGTCAGCGTGGTACTGTTTGTATTTCGTAAGTTTTAGCCCTATAAAGATATAAAAAAAGTAAAATATAACTGAACGCCTCGGTGTCGGCCCGACATCCGACGGTCCCGAGATCAATTCCCAGGTCGGGCAGTGTGTTTCCGATTTATTCGAAGCATAGCCCGAGTTTTTGATCACCAACCCGTATTTGGCAAGCGTGGTGATTAAACCAATACCCATCAATTGTAGTGATGACTTGATTTCAATGATGGAGACCTTGGCCCAGCAGTGGGACAGTTATAGGCTATTTACTATACCTGACAGCGGCCAGTTGCTCTTTGGCCCCGAAGGTGTGAGCCAAAGCCTTCCCGTCGGGCAGCCGCAGCTGTATGCGCGCCTGCTCGTAGGCCGCCTTGGCGCTGAGCGCGGGCGCGGGCGCCGCCACCGCGGGCGCCACTACAGGCGGGACCGCCGCCGGCGCCGGCTGACCGGACGCCGCTAGTCTGGACGAACAATTTTTTTGTTTATATATTCTTTATTCAGGAAACGTCTAAGCGGCCGAGTGGCAAACCGCTCGGTCGTATACCTGAAGGTCCAGGTTCAATTACTGATTCACACTTTATTTGCTATTTATTTGTTGTAGGTAAAGGCATCAGTCCATCGATCTATCCAAAACTGTCAAAGGAGGTCACTAATAGTCCATATATCTTTGGCCAAGGTACAAACCTTGAGGACATAGATACCAAAATGTAGCGAAAAATTCGAGGATTCCGAAAAACGTATCATTTTGCTTTTATATTTAGATGCAACTAGATAATAAATTAATAAAGTTGTTAATTACTTGTAACACATTTTTATCATGTGGTAACATTGGATGTTCAATTGCGTTTAGTATCAGACTTCTCCAAAACCTGTAGTGTTAAAAAATATTTTATTTGCTGTTAATTAATGCTAAATAATCTACTTGTCGTCCATTTTTATCAATACATAATTTAATGGGCGTAAAACAATAAAAAAAATAGAAAATAATAATATTTAAATCAGCATCATAATAAATCAATTGTCTCTCTGCAAGTAACAAAACGCAAAAAATGTCAAAATACAACAAATGTCATAAATGTAATTCCGTTCGTTTGCGATTCGTATTTTTATTTAATAAGTTGGCTATTCCCTGTGGTATTCCGTTTTCCTCGTGATTTGGTTCCTGTGGATAATCCTATCACATATAATTTAACATAGACAGAGTCTAAAATGGCGTAATTTTTCAAACCGAAATTATTATTTTTTGTCTTTTTCAAATAACTAACAAACAAAGTAGGCCTGCTATATTATTCAGCGTTTCATAGAGTATTTTTTTCCATAAAGTTTACCTCGGTACATTAACTGGCCCGATTTTAGTGACCTCCTTTTTTTAACCAAAGTTTAACCATCTTATATCATAGGTATAAAGTTCAAAGTCTTGAGAAAAATTTACAGTTTGTGGTAAACTGATGATGTGCAGGCGTTTGTACAATAAATTGGGCAAAGTGGGTTTCGGATTTTTTTTTTTTCACCAACCCGCATTTAGCAAGTGTGGTGATGACTGATGAATGATGGAGGCCTTGGCCCAGGAAAAGGACAGTTTCAGGAAACAAACACAATGTACAATCATGTGACCAAACACGGAATAACTATTCGGACCTTATTTTTTTGTTTATTTGTAAGAGGCTAGGGTTTTGCAAATCGCAATCAAAGCCTTATGCAGGCAATAGTAATTAAGGCATCTAAAAATACCTTTACCAGACACAGAAACCATGTTACGCTGTTTTATTTACTGAATTGTAACTGGAGTTTGGGTTCTAGCTAGGCTATAGCCAAAATTGGAACATGAAATTGATGCAAATTTCCAAATCCAAATTTTTTAGACTATGGTAAAAATTACAGAATTAGGGAATGGAGATACCTTATATTAGCAGTGTCCAATCGATTTCTCAATTTCTTGATAAGTTCTTGATTCATTCAAGGCCCTAATCATGCTTTGAGAAACTTTTTGTAAGGGCTGTCTCACACAGGCAGCTTGAAGCCATCAGGATGCGACTGTTTTACGCTGCACCCGCACAGTGAACTAGTCTTCCAGTTACAAACATACATGGAATCGCACAAGCAGTCGCGTAGTTCACTATGCTGTCGCAGCTTGAAACAGCAGCCCATGTATGGCCGCCCTTAGGTATACCTTTTCTTTTGTATTAATTACATTATAATATAATAAGCATTTAGTGTCTATCTGAAGAGCTGGCTATCTTATTTCTATTGGAATTGTAGCACAACAATGCTACTATTATATTAGATAAGATGGTATTATATTTAGATAAGATGGTGGTAGCTAGAAACTTACTTCCTGGCCTGCTTATCTGACTCAATTTGTGCCCTCACTCGGTCCCTTGCTTTCTGGTCCTCAATTTTCTCCCGCCTCCGCTGCTCCACAAGTTTGGTCATTTCCTGTTCCTGTAGTCTTTGACGAGCGTCTTGCATATCTTTGCCAGACTTAATTCGGAGCCGTTCACGCTCCAGTGATTCAGCCTGTAATTTGTAATAGAAATTATTTTAAATTAGTTGTTCGCGCCAGAAACGCGACGGTATCATTCAAATAAAAGATACGCCGGCACAAGCCGACGGCAGAGCGAATGTGTGTGCGGGTGCATACGCTCTCTCTAGTTCTCAACGATCGGCCCGCCCGTGACGTCGCGGCGTTCAGCACAAGCCGATTCGACCAGTCATAGAGAAATATAATTATACCATCAGCTCTCAGCTCAAGAACCTTCTAGAACTACTCGTAAATTGCCTACCGGCCGGTACACTCCTTCATAAAGTGCGTGTGCGCGTGTGTGTGTGTGCGCGAAATAAGCGACTTCTACCAGCTCAGATCCAACCCCACGACGGTCATGTCGTGGCTACGCCGTCAACGTCAGCTCGCCAAGTAAGTCCCAAATATCATCATTATTCATCATCCATCCCTCCTCAGCTCCTTAATTCATCAGCTCACGTCGCTGTAACGGCTGCCTTCCCAGCAGCCGATACATTTTGTTCCTTCGAGCCGTTGAACCGTCACATTGTCCTGTTGAAGGGCGGGGCCTGTGTGTAGGCAATTGTTTATGCTGACACCATTGGAGCTTTTGAAGCTACCATAAAAAACAATGCGCAATTTGTCTGATCCTGACTTGAATATGCCATGGTGGGGAATATAAAAATGAGGTTTATGAGCAAATATATTTGGGTGACAGGGAGCCATGTGCCCTAGGTTGATATACTCGTCCATAAAGTCGACGTATTTAGTGGAGGAGCGGGTTCGCTTACGCCTCTTAATTTGATTATATACCATAAGAAAGTATTTCAGTATTTTTTTTTTATTTTTTAAATGATATTTAGAGGTTGCTACTAAGGTTTGAATTTTAAATAAAAACTCAAAATCTGTACTTGTTAGATTCTATTATTTTTATAGCCAGGACATAAAAAATATAACAAAATGATTGTTGTTGTTATGAATTAAGAAGTATAAGTATTTGAATCATTTATTTTTAAGATACAAGTGTTGACTTGTTAATATTAGGATACTTTTTCCTATACTCTTTTACCAACAAAAGCAAATATTGCTTTTGTTCTTCATTGGTTGTAATCAATTTATTATATTAAAAAACCAAAATGAAACATTAATAAAACCATCATTTAAGCTGTCCTTCAACGCTTTTTGTAAAAATTTTGACTGCTGGTAGCAACCTTTAAATCTTAACAAAAAAAAAACAAAAAACACTTATTTCATATTTAGAGGTATATAATCAAATGAGAAAGTGCCCCGGGGATAATTCAAAAGTCGAAAAATAAGGACCACCCTAATGTACAAAGAGTAATTTTGACATGAACAGCCAGAGATGATTTATGAATAAAGATGAAATATTTAATATGTCATTGTACGTACATACATAATTAATTTTTATTATAATTTAGTAGAACCTCGATTCTAATTGGACTCTAAATAAATACTCATAATATGAGATAGGTAGTGTTTTCATTATTTTATAATATTGCAATAACATAACAAAACACACACAGAGATATCAGACTTCTCTGAAAATCATTGTTACAGTTTTTAGAAGTTGAAACTTATGCTGGGAGGAGTCCAATTCCTCGTATCATTTTAATTTTATGTTTTAGTTTTATTGCTAAAAGCTAAGTTCAACTGTGCTAAACCTAATTAATATTTTGAATTTGAATTTGAAATTAATTTGAATTTGAAATGAGTTTGAATCTTATAGAAAACTGCAAAATAAAGAATAGTAACCTTTTCTCTCTCTTCTCGCTCTTTCCTCTTCTGTTTCATGCGCTCCTCGAGGAGCACTAGTTGCGCCCGCTTCTCCTCTTCAGTCAAAGGTTTTTTCTCCTCCGTAGACTCCGAGAAACTACTGTGATTTGTCTTGGCCGCGTGGAATTCCATCTCGTCCTGGCTCTTGAACAGTTTGCCGCATTCATCGCATTTAAATGACTTCGCCTCGGCCGCAGAATCTGCTGTATCTGCGGACTCAGTAGTTGCAGAATCAACAACGGGCGCCTCTTCAGGAACCGATGCCGCTACGCTAGCAGCAATAGTGTGGCCGGTTTCCATTTGTGGGTCATCCGCGTGAGCCAGTAACCACTCCATAGCAGGCTCTACACCCTTATGGTTGGTTATTGTTAGAGCTTTCTCCCTAAAAACCGGAAAGTATAAACAAAGTTAGCGCATAACCTTTTTAGATTTGAACGTATAAACTAATCTTTGATACTTACGCCCGCTCCTTAGAGAAACCCATTTCAATTAGCGTTTGAATTTCAGCCATAGTGTTAATGTAAGTGTATTTTATTTGAAGAATTACAACAACAACGCATAATCCAAAAAATATTCACAAAGAACAAATCAGCTGTTTTGACAGGTCGGCCTACGAGTGTGGCCAACTCACAATTTAAAATTCTGCTCTTCATAATCCCGCGTGAATCTTTCTAAATCATGCTTCATTCAAATTAATATCTTGTCAAGAAAATTTATTTTATCAAACATAAAAATAGTAAAATAATAATAATTACCCTTTGATGTTTCTTCCGCTGTAGGGCCTTTGTCCTACAGTGGAAGGAAAGTCTGTACCTTCCTTTCCTCCTTTTACTTATCTCTATCTATTGCTGTCTATAGCCAACTTTTGAGAGAAGAATCAAGCTCGTCTCACTACCACGCGATAATTTATTTGTTAATATAAATTACTATTTTTTCTAAAATAGTCTAATCTTGCTACGTGTGGTCACACTATTGACCACCATAGAGTATAGTTTCTACTTCTTTTCTACTCCTATTTAAGAAGTCTTCAGGATCGAGCACACTACTCCGCCTATCAGGCTAAAGGCATCCCCAGGGGTTATTTACCGGGTTGGCCTTCATATAAAAGATCAGCCCCGGATCTTCACGAAAGCATTTTTTAATGCGAGTAGTTCAGAATATGTTTGCATATTTTCCCCTGGCCAACAAAAAAAAAAACGATCACACCCTTTACACATCTAGACGTCCTAAACACGTCCTAGATGACCCCGACGATCCTTAGTAATGCTCTAAGCGACGATCCCATAACATCAAACGGTGGCCATTCTAATGCTTAGAGCATTAATTTAATGCTCTAAGTTCTTTTAATGCTCTAAGTTCTAATGCCATAAAATAATTTATAAACCCAAACTGATTAAACATTGCTTTTCTTTATGTAAGAGAGTTTGGGTTTTTATATTATTTTATGGCAATAAAATGGCCACCGTTTGATCCCGGTACCTACCCACATCGGTATGTGGGTAGGGCCAAGGCGAGGTTATCGGTATAACCTCGCCTCGGAACTATGCTCAAAACAATCGGGATGACCGCATGACCTTATTTGATTATAAAATTGGTCCAAATCCGATTCCTTTTTATCCCCTTGAGCGTCGATCGACCAGCACGTGGCCGATAACAATTAAAATTCTATTGTGTCTGGGTATTCGAAGCTTGAGTTCTTATCTATGTTTATACCACAAAGTACTTTTTTATATGCGGAATTATACCCACAGACTAGTGAACAAGTTATTACCTATACCTAAACATGTATCTGTGGTTAACAGAGCGGTGAAGTCAAAAAACTTTCATTTACTATCAAATTGTTATAATAATCCGACGAATTGTATGATTTACTATCTTTTATTTACAATAATTTCATAATTTTATAATCACTTTAAGCTATGGCTAGTCAAAAGAAACATTCAAAGCGTAAATCCATACAAATAAGCGACCCAGGCAAAATGTTGGATTTAGTTATGAGTCTTACTGACGACGCTTGCGCTCAGATACAAATAAAAATCAATTCTTACGTAAGTACCTACCCATACAATTCGACACGAAACCCAATGTCTCGAAAAATCAGCTACAACGGTATTTACTGCGAGTTTCATTAGGTATCTGCAATGATTCATTGGGTACTGCCATTCGATTATAACGAAAACATTTTTTTTGGGATATGGAAGCAGCGCCTCCTGGTGGAAAACGTGAAGAATTTAAATATTGCTATCATCATCATCATCATCACCTGATGTTAAGTGGTGATAAGGCCAATTGAAGGAAGCGCACTTCACCCGGAATCCTCAACTACTGAGTCACTGGCTATCTTATCTCTAGCCGCCGGACCATAACAATACTGCATTGATGTTATGGCGACAAATTTAGATAAGATGGTGGTAGCTATTAATTACCCCCTAGACATATTACCCCCTAGACATATTCCCCCGCTGGGAATCGAGCCCGGGACCTCTGGGTCTAAACCAATGGTCTTACTTAACCACTAGACCACAGAGGTGGTTAGCGGATTGCAAAAGGTCGAGGGTTCGAATCCCATTTGAAGAACTGAGCCTAGTCCTCTTTTTGAAATGTTATTTTCTGATTCAATCTAAAATATTGTATTATCTTTTTAGTTAACTGAAGAGTGTGAAGCAGAACTTGTTTTTTTGATAATAGTGAATGGAGATCGCATGGAAGCATCCATTGATGCAGTGGGAGGAACGGCATTGCCGCGGAAACACAAAATCGGTGTAAGACACATACTTTTCTTTGTGATTTTGTTTTGTTGTAAGGAGGTAAAGGTTTCTTTTACACGTCATAGTGACCACATCCGGCCTGATGGTAAGAATCCGATGCAGTCCAAAATAATGAGAGCGCTCCTCACCGTGGAACAATCACGGTAACAAGCGCATCCATTCATGACGGCCTGCATAAATGCCGTTTCACGCCCCACTTAAAAGACCCGGGAATATAGGAGCTGGGAAACCCATGCGCCGGCAAAGAATTCCAAAGCCGAATGGTCTTACAGAGGAACGACTTGCCAAATTTTTTGGTACGAGTACTGATTGTCTGGTACAGCATGATGATGGTTCCTAAGACCAGCACGTGTAGTCCGTGAGAGAAAAGGAGAGGGACCGATTAGATCAAAAAGTTCTTCAGAACACTCTCCGTAGTAATACCGGTAGAAGACACTGAGAGAAGCAATGTCTCTTCGCAGCTGGAGGTCCTCAAGAGAGGCTGTAACCTCAGCATCTCCAATAATGCGTACCGCTCGCCTTTGCAGTCTATCAGTGCATTGAGGAGGTATTTAGCGAAGCCGTCCCATAGATGGGAAAAATACTTCATACTCGATCGCACCTGAGTCTTGTACAGCAAACAGTGCTGCTCGGGAGTGAAATACCGCCTCACTCTATTGAGAATACCCAACATAAGGAAGGCAGTTAAAATAACACTCTTGATGTAGCATTTTGGATTCAGTTCCTGGCCGATGTCCATGCAAAGAATACTGAGGTCCATTGAAATGTGTAACGGAGAGTAAAGTTCTGAAGAGAGGGAGGAGTAAGGAAGGGAATTACCCCAAGGTAACTCCCTTCCTTACTCCCTCTCTCTCTCATTCTCATTCTCGTCAAATCGAGAATGCACAAACCTTGGTTTTGCTGGCATTAAACTCGACCAGGTTTTCAGATCCCCACTTAAAGACACGATCGAGAGCCAGGTTCAGTTTGGCAACCAGTTCTTGCCTTTTCATCACGATATCGGCTTGCTTTGCCGCAGGATGTCTCAAGTACCGCTCATACACCGCACTGTCATCCGCATAACAATGAATATTGCCCAAGGACAACATGTCATTGATATGCAGAAGAAGTAGAGTAGGTAAGAGAACAGAACCCTGCGGCACTCCAGCACTGACTTTGTAGAACGCGGAGGAACTACCCTTACAAAGGACACGAATCCTCCGCCCTTCTAGAAAGTCTGCAACCCAGGCGCACAAACGGGGCGGCACACCGAAGGCCGGCAACTTGGAAAGAAGGGAACGATGTCACACTCTATCGAAAGCTTTGGCGATATCATGGCTAACTGCCAGAGATTCGCCATGCTTGTCCATCGCTTCACCCCATACGTGAGTAACGAACGCTCTAGCGTACGTCCTTCTAGGTCACCCGTTGATCGCTGGAGTCTGAACCCGTACGGCGATCATGGAG
Organism: Eudonia mercurella; assembly: GCA_963082485.1. Taxonomy (NCBI): domain Eukaryota; kingdom Metazoa; phylum Arthropoda; class Insecta; order Lepidoptera; family Crambidae; genus Eudonia; species Eudonia mercurella. Next base: position 17,680,135 of record OY720032.1, on the reverse strand, counting down.
CAGCAAGTTAATTCTCCGTGGCTTAATTGTCCAGTGACAGGCCCCGTGGTCTCCACTAGTTCGAGTTGCCGTTTCCCAGTGTTTAGTGGATATCCCTCCTCGAGTAGCTCGATGGTGCAGCGGTTGACGCGTCTGTTTTGCGATTGCTGAGGTTAAGCAACTTTCGCAAAGGCGGGTCATCCCATAGGTGACCAAAAATGTATCATCTCAAGCTCCTCCGTGCTTCGGAAAGCACGTAAAGCCGTTGGTCTCGGCTGCATTAGCAGTCGTTAACGACCGCACCGTGCTGGGCCCGCGTGGTGGCTTAATACCCGTTCTCCCTATCCATTCATAGGGAAGGCTCGTGCCCCAGCAATGGGAACATAAAATGAGCTGGTGATGATGTCCCTCCCTCTCTCAACCGATTGCTTTTTATTCAGGCTTTCGAGCTAGAAAGTAGGGCGAAAGAGTTACAACATAACTTCCATAAGGAATCACTGGGTTTTGAATAAAGAAAAAATAAGTTGGTATTATGTTTAACATCACAAGAAACAGCAGCACAAATTAAACCGATCCGTAAAGAAAATTGGGAATAGCTGACCTTGTACTTCATTGTAGATGACGCAGAAACTTACCGATGTGCTAAAATCCCTGATGGAGCAGATAGAGATCTTCAACACGTTTGCATCGGACTTTCAAGCAGTCGTTGGTCCAGTGAGTATTGTAAAATTGTCTCGAGTAACATTAAATACATACCTAGCTGTTAGCATTATACAAAGAAATATTGTAAGTATAAAGGCTATGTTATATAGAATGATTAGAATGCCGAATCCGAACAGGGGGGCGAGTTTTGATTCTCACCGGTGATCTCGACATTAAAAGAGACATAACATATTTGTTTTGCATTATTTATAATTAGACTATATACATAGGGTCTTACAAATAAACAAAGAATAAGTTTCGAACAGTTATTCCGTGTTTTGTCTCTTTTATCTAATTTGAAAAGACTTTTACATGACAGGAACTAAACACGGAATGACTATTCGGACCTTATTCTTTGTTTATTTGTAAGACACATAGTGTCAATCAAATGTTACCAGTGACTCTCACTCTTAGTGAGAAGGAGCACTCGTAATTGACATAGCCTGAGCATTAGTCACCAGTTAAAAAATCGCACCACAGTCGGTCAGTCAGAGCGCCGACGCCGGCGGACGGCCGCCTAGTGTCCAGAATATCTATGGAGTTGAAGCTGCGTCTCCTGGTGACTTACGGGGAGAGTTAAAAATTTGCCATAAAAAATCTCAATTTCGTTACCGTGATATAATGGCAAATAAAACTGAAAAACAAACTAATAGAGTGTTTTTTCACTATAATGCTTAAAATTGTATTGAATATTCGAACTTTGTAAATTTCGAGCTCGTAGTCGGGTTGCATCAAATCTCAAAAACGCGGCAACGAGAGCTTCTTTAGCATATCATAAATAGAGACTTCAATCTTCACGAGACATTCATTTGTAATTCATCCTAGTTTCACGAGAGCGAGACATTCATTCATAATTTATATTCCTTTCAGTTCATTGCGAAGGAAAACCACAAGAAACGTATAACGATGTTCCCGATCCCCGACAAGCCCTTTTCCGTAATCGTGTGCTTAGTGGCGCCAAAAGTGCAGGAGGAACATGTCTCTGCGCTCATTCACGAGTGCTTCTTGTACGTACGCGTAAGACCATACACGGACAGCTTGAAACAGCTTGAAACAGTCAGGATAATACGACTGCTTCAAGCTGCGGCTGCATAGTGAACTACAGTCTTCTATTTACAAACATACATGGAACCGCTCAAGCAGTTGCGACAGACGACTGCTCCGGGCGGGCGGTCAGCAGCTTGGTGAAATGGCAGCTTTGCTACGACTGCTCAAGCGGTCTGTGTATTTTGATCACTGGCTAACTGCTCGAGCAGCTCGTGTATGTAGACTCTTAGTTTGAAAGATAAAACCTGTAGTTAAACTAAACTAACTTAAATTAATTTGACTTGAAAAAAATGCTACTATAGAATTGATTTGGCAAAAGTATTTTATATCAATATATAAGGAATTTAATAAACTTTCATAAAGTTTAATCGCATTTCCCAAAACCTCAATACTTAATTTATTATAATTTGTAAATTACGAAAACTTGTCAAAAACCCGCTTTGCCCGCGTGAGTGCATAAAGCGGTTATCACAGAGTACTCTTGCGGTCGTGGGGGTAAGGGCAAAGTGGTCATACCAAAATATTAAGTAAGTAATAATAAGTAGTACCTAATCAATAGTTTCAAATAAAACAATAATTTCAGTCTTCAAAAAACAACAATGTCTTCTTACTGAAATCTATGTACCTAAAGTTCTTCTACATAAACTAACATACTTAGAACCACGAACCACGGGCTGGTAGAACCACGATAGCTCAATTGGAAGAGCACCTGACCCGGTATGTCAGAAGGATGAAGGTTCAAATCCTGCTCATGGAATTTTTTTCAACATTTGTGTTTTTGTAACATACTTAATTAACAGCTATATACCAACTAAGTCTTCAGTCTTTTAGTTTTCATAATTAATATTTTCTTTTAAGATTCCTTATGTAGGTAATGAGGTCAATTCATGTCCAGCAGTTCCATTTTTAAAAAGGATGTGAAATTTTATTTGCTTCTGCACACTAAAAAACTAGCTGCAGGAAATCTTCCTTTTTGAGGCCGAAAAATAGGTTAGGTATCTAATTGAAACACGACGTGCTCTAAGAGCTCTTTTTTTTAATTCATGTCCAGCAGTTCCATTTTGAAAAGGATGTGAAATTTTATTTGCTTCTGCACACTAAAAAACTAGCTGCAGGAAATCTTCCTTTTTGAGGCCGAAAAATAGGTTAGGTATCTAATTGAAACACGACGTGCTCTAAGAGCTCTTTTTTTTCTTGGAAGATTCTGATTTTATGTGTCTTCGTAGAGTTATGCGAGGTATACCGTATTTGTGTGCATTAGATTTAACTAAGCCGTGCTTTTCATTTTTCCTCCCCTGCGTAGTTTAACTTTTAAACTTGTAGTTGTTGACTATCTAAAAAAAAATAAATCATTCTAATTACCTACAAAAACATGAACTATTATAGTCTTTTTTGCGACGAGTTAGAAAAAATATATTAATATACGTAGAGGTTTAGGCTGCGTATTGTTACATCAGGAGGAACCTCAAGTACAGAATAAGGAATTAAATAATGAAATTACAAGTTGTAATATTGTTATTATTTAAATACACTGTGATAAAAACAATCTGTCGCAAAAAATATTTCATTGCCTTCAGCCTGGCTTGAAATATCAAAAATCATGCTGTATATGCATCGTACCTGGATCGAGCACCCCTTCCCACCTACTCACTTGCTAGTCAGTCGGCAAGCAACAACAAACGAGAAGGGACGCGCGTTATTTTTTTCGAGACAGTTAAAAAAGATCATCAACTACGCGCTTCAACCAATTTCAATTTCATTACCAACAGCGGATGTTTCATGTAAGTATTTGTGGTTTTTTTATACTTTTGGCCTTGAAGCATTTATTTGTAATTTGTATGTTCATATTTATTATCACCTTTATTTATTTTCTTTCTTAAAACTAGATTTTTATAATATTTTAATATAAAAACAATAAAACATTATAAAAACCTAATCCTAGAGTACCACCAGCAACGGGGCAGAGCCCAAGCTACCGGTGGTCAGGGCTGCAGAGTGAGGAACCTCCTGACAATACGTGCCGTGTCCAGGAGTGATGCCTTCTGTATCTGACCCTTAATCCAGCCATCCAGCGAAAGTCTCTTGAGATGTTGGTCGAGACTCTTCGCTATAAAGCCGTTTGCAGATACGACTATGGGGACAATGATCGTCGAATCCACATCCCACATAGCGGTCACCTCGTGAGCCAGGTCAATGTACTTAGTAAGCTTGCCCTTCTCGGCTTTCACAAGGTTCTCGTTATGCGGAATGGTGATATCGATGAGCATTGCCTAGCGCGTCAATCGATCTGTCAACACGATATCAGGCTTATTTGCAATAACAGTCCCGTCCGTGATGACAGATCGATCCCAGTAGAGCGTTGCATAACCATTTTCGAGAGCTGGCACTGGCGTGTACTCATAGTATGGCCCTCAAATTCTACAAGACCATATCGAAGAGCAAGTTGCTGATGGATAATCCTGGCTACAAGGTTATGTCTGTGCAAGTACTCACCGTTAGCCAGATGAGATCAACCGGAAATAATATGCCTGAGTGACTCACCGGGAGTAATCGATTAATTGCAGAGTGAAACTAACAACAGTTAAAAAAATTCATTACCCTCACTTTCATTACCATCGATTTCCTTCAGCTATAAAGATGACGGTAATTAGACTAAAATGAAGGTTTTACATGTAATTTTTATGTGATATTCTCTTTAACTACTAAATTAGACCATTAAAAAACTGAAAAGACAATGTCTCAAGAAATACTTCTTTTATATATTTAGGACGTTAATTTTGTCTTTAAGTTGTAGATAGCGTTTTTGCTAAAAGTGGCCACTTTTGTTAAAAATGCTATCTAAAACTAAAAGACAGAATGAAATGTTGAGGACAGGCATTAAATATTTAGAAGAAGTAATTTATAAGATATTGTCTGTCCCGTTTTTTTAACAATGGTCGAATTTAGATTTTATAATTTTTTTAAAATTCTTTTAAATTTAATTAAACTTAAATATTTAATCCTTTCGAACTTAACTATTTTATTCATTTAAAGATAGAAACCAACCTGGCTTACACCGGTTTTAACTCAGATCATGTAAGATTTTAATGATCAAACAAATCAAAATTTTAAACTTTTGCATTTAAATTTTATCTTAAGTCCTCGCGCGCCATATGTACGCACGGTCGTACGTAAGGTGGCCCGCTAATTATACCTACAGCGCGGGACGGGTTAATCCAACATCGAAGTCGCAAATTCTTTTTTTATTTGAACTAAAATAAATTACGCAGTTATCCCTAAGGTATTTTTTTCTTTTAAGCAAAAATGTTTAATCACTCATTCACTTATTTGTTTAATTTTTAAAAATTGTATGATTTGTTATTTTTTTTAAAATAAACTCTGATTATGTAAAACTAGAGACTAAGTCTCTAATTTCATTACCAGCAATATTTTTTCATTACCTTAGTCCCCAAATTCATTACCAACTCCACAGTTTTCATTACCATCAGCAGTATAGACTTTCATCGGTCGATATCTACTTATCTAATGCGTATAATGTTGTATAAATTACATAAATAGTTTAAGTTCTTGAAACCGATTATTGTGATAGTTGAAAAAAAGACATTTAAAATTTTCTTAATCTGTTCGAATTGCACCAGCTGTTTACGTGCCGTAAACATACTTTAACGGCGAACGTGCACTCTCAACCATCACGGAATGATAATGAAGAAGAACTACTGCATTGTCAGCAAATAAATACAGCATCTTACCATTGTCACCCACACATCTTTGTAAATAAACTAATACACACATATGTAAATAAATAAATATAAAATAGCATGTAAATTAAAATAAATTACATTGGTAACCAGACTTCAGACGTGTTGTGATTCTGTGTACCTAACGTAACCTCTCACTGCGGCCAAGACACCTTTAGCCGTCAGATATCTGATCAGTCCTGTGAGCCTGCTTGACTGGCAGTGAGAAAATCAATCCTTATACCTTATTCCTTCCACTATACGCTTGTTACCTTAGGTCGCACGTTACAAGCATCCTTATTTATTTATATGTGTATTTATTAACTTTATGGTTAGGGCTAGGGCTGTTTAGGGCGCTAGGGCTGTTAGGGCTGTTAGGGCAATAGGGTAACCGTTCTTCCCTTTCCAATATATATATATATATGTGTAGTGTGTTAGGAAAATAGCTATCTCACTATACAGCACCAAATCATAGAAATACCTGAATACGGTAAAAACGGTCACTTAGCCACTTTGCCTTTTTCCATTTTTTGTTTTAAAAATGAACTCAGCTCAATGTTACACATACAAGGCCAAATTGATATGTAACAATAAATAAAAAGATTGAATTCTAGGGAGGTTTGATCAAAATATGTAGGTTGGAACTTACCCTGGGTATTTTTAACAAAATGCACAATACCCTTGCACATGTCGCCGCGGCCACGCATTCGCTGCGATCGCCACCGAACGACTGCTTGCTTGGTGCGGGGCGGGAGGTTGGCTCTATAGAACGGCAACATCTCGCTGTCGTTTTTATTTACCGAAACATTTGGTGTGATCGCTTTGCCTCCTATAGCCGCATTGAGCTGACTCCCCTAGGTAGATTATGTAGGATCTATGTACAAAATAACGACCTCATTGTTGTCAAGAAAGTCTTTACATTTTTGCTCAAATTAGAAACGGATAAATTGAAATCAGACTGGTTTGAGATGTTCCGAGATTCCGTGTCCGTGAGAGGGCTCGTTGCTCGAGCAGCAGTGTTCTGCAGTCTCCTTATTTTGTGCTCTAACGTCGACTGTAAATGTTACAGATTCACGTGGCCGACACTGAAGAAAACGATACTTTACGAATACGAGAGCACGCTCAAAACAAAGTGTCAACAACTCCTGAAGGTGGCAAAGCGTTTGTTCTCGCAGGTAGATAAAAATAAATGTAATAAAATAAATGTAATAAAATAAATTTCGGTTATTTGGAGTCATATTTAAAACATAGTATAACTATCATATTGTTGCTTAAATGCGCGGCACATTTTAAAATAAGAAAATTAATGTAGGTAGGTAGGTTAAAAGACCCAAAATTTGACACTAAGGATTACCTATACTTACCATTAGAATCGTGTTGTAAGTAATATACTTATTATTGTAGGAAATAAATGATAATTTCAAAATGTTATTTAACCACAGTAGGGTGGCAGGTCGTGCACGACTCTCTTAGAGTTCATGGGATCCCGCCCAAACGGTAGACTTAGGGTTGTTATTGGGTCAACTATAACATTAGGCTAACCCCATATATATCCTACGGAATTGGAGCCCCGCGGGATGGTCAGACTGCGAATTGTCGTAGGATAAAAAACAAAAAGATATCTAACTAAGTATACCTAAACTCGATCTAGACATTAAAAGTAGTTACCCTATTACACCCTAAATAAACTGCTGCGGTGTCGATAATTATTATTGATGGTACAGAACAGATTGTATTACTAATGTGATTGATATAGGTGGCCACACTGGACACGTTGCTGAACATAGCAATGGAGCAGGCGAAGCAGCTGACGAAGGCGGAGTACTGCTCGGTTATGCTGGTGGACATAGACAAGATGGAGCTGGTCGACGCCAATCAGCAGTGGAATGCCAACGTTAACTCGGTAATGACGTCATCATTAAAGATGAACAGTGCGATGGAGCAAGCGAAGCAGCTGCGAAGGCGGAAGAGAGAAACTTCAGTAAAACGAGTGTTGTGGTTGATTGAATTGATATTTATTACTAATTAATGAATGACTGAAGAGCTCGGTGGCGCAGTTATTTACGTGCTAGATGAAGTTAAGCGACTAACTAATTGGATAAGAGACCAAAAATCTATCATCTCGACGTCCTACTTGCTTCGAAAGGCACGTAAATCAGTTGGTCACGGCTCCATAAGCAGTCGTTAACAACCACCGCACCGCACTGGGCCCGCGTGGTGGTTTATGGCCCGTTCTCCCAATCCATCCATCGGGAAGGCTCGTGCCACAACAATGAGGACATAGAATGAGCTGGTGATGATGCCCTACTAATATTTTTCGCTTATTGGTGCACCTTTCGTTTTGCCGATGTTTGTATATAAGAAACATAAGTGTACATAAGTGGACAGGCCTCCAACAACGTGGACACGTTCAACAGATAGTCACCTAAAACTGGTCGTTCTGGCGATCCTTGGGGGATGCCTTTGTCCAGCAGTGGAAGTATTTTGGCTGAGATGATGATGATGAAGTATTGACAAACAGTTGTATTTTCTTATAGGATGAGAAGAAAGCCGAACGCAGGTTCTCTCTGAACATGGGCATCGCTGGCCACGTGATACAGACCGGCCATCTGGTTAACGCGAAGGTTGCGAACGACCATCCATCCTTCAACCGTGAAATCGACGCGCCGCCAGGGAAAGACTGCAAGTGTGTTTGATTTCCCTTTATACATAGTGTTCGGCGCATGGTTGGACAAACGAAAACAGCGAATGGTGGTGGGGTCATATACTATGTACTCACGCCCAAAAAGTTTGACATTTGTCCACGTATATATTTTATGTAATAAGTAAAATAAAGAAATTTGTAGCCTATTTTCAGTCAAGTAAAAGGAAGTCAGGAAAAGGGCCTCCATGCTTGAAATAAAATCATCGCAACCAACTGATAAGCATTTTGCTAAATGTGGGTGTTGGTGATCACGAACCCGGAAATCATCGAAAAATCCTAAACACACTTTGCCCGATCGAACCTGACCTTCGGATATGGGGCTATGCATTATGCCACTCGGCCACCGAGGTGTTGAGTATGCAAAACACTATTAAAGAAATAACTTGAGCGTTATTCGTAAATAGTGTTTAAATCTTCCGGCTGTCCTACACTACTGGCGGTGTCCCGAGTTGGAAGACAGCCCTTGTCCACCCGATTCCCAAAAAAGGCGATCGCTCGGATTCGTCCAACTACAGGCCATCACCTCTTTGCTCTCCAAAGTAATGGAGTCCATTACAAACTGCCAGCTCTTGAGGTACCTAGAAGAGAATCAGCTACTAAGCGATCGCCAGTATGGTTTTCGCCGCGGTCGTTCGGCTGGTGATCTTTTAGTGTACCTCACTCACCGATGGACGGAGGCAGTCGAGAGGAAAGGGGAGGCACTGGCAGTTAACTTGGACATAGCGAAAGCCTTCGACAGGGTATGGTATATGTATTCACAGGGCTCTTCTTGCTAAACTTTCATCATACGGGCTTCCTGAGAAATTGGGCTCGTGGGTCGCCAGCTTTTTTTCTGGGCGTAGCATCAAGGTCGTAGTCGACGGTTCGTGCTCTGACATAAAGCCCGTGAACGCTGGAGTCTCACAGGGGTGTGTGTTGTCTCCTACTTTGTTTCCTCTGCATATCAATGACATGTTGCATAACAACAGCATTCATTGCTATGCGGACGACAGTACTGGGGACACGCTCTACACCGGACAAGCTCATATTTCTCTGGAAGCGAAAACTTGTGACTGACACCGAGAACATGTTAAGTCATGTCTCAAATTGGGGCTGACGTAATCTAGTCCACTTTAACCCCACCAAAACACAAGTTTGCGTATTTACCGCGAAAAAACATCCCTTCGTCGTACCTCTGAACTTTGAGGGAGCTTCCCTTGATACCAACCCGACTATTGGAATCCTTGGCGTCGATATTTCGAGTGACGTTTAGTTTCGGGGTTATTTGGAAGGTAAAGCTAAATTAGCTTTGAAAAAACTGGGTGTGCTTAATAGAGCGAGTCAGTATTTCACGCCGGCCCACCGCTTACAACTGTACAAAGCACAGGTCAGGCCGCATATGGAATACTGCTCCCATCTTTGGGCTGGAGCACCCCAGTACCAACTCCTTCTATTTGACCGTATTCAACGCAGAGCTGCTCGAATTGTCGACGACATGGTTATTTCAGATCGGCTCGATCCACTACCTCTTCGGAGAGACGTTGCGTCTCTCTGTATATTGTACCGCATATATTTTGGGGAGTGTTCTGAGGAATTGTTCGGCTTGATCCCTACCGCTGCTTTCCTTCACCGCACTACACGCAATCGACTGTCATTCCATCCACATCACCTTGATGGATGGCGGTCTACTACTGTGCGTTTTTCACGAAACTTTTTGCCTCGAACTACAGTGTTGTGGAACCAGCTCTCGGCGGCGGTATTTCCGGACCGTTACGACCTCGGAATCTTAAAAAACGAGCCTATTCTTTCCTTAAAGGCCGGCAACGCGTCTGCGATTCCTCTGGTTTTGCATGGGCGGCGGTGATTACTTTCCATCAGGTGACCCGCCTGCTCGTTTGTCCCCTTCTTTTATAAAAAAATATATATATGTAACCGTTCGTGTAAACTCTAGAAAACAGTACCTAAATACTTAAGTTTATTGTATAAATAAAACCAGAAAATATGGCCTTTCACCTGATTTTTTAAGGTTAATGTCATCAAGACCTTAACCAGCGGTCTTTTTCACATCGTACATAGCATGACTATATTTTTTTGTTTCTCTAGCCTATATTGTCTCTCTGCTAGGCAAAAGCCTGCAACTTATTTTTATTGTATTTATTTACTTTTATTACATTAATCAGAAAAAATACTACATAATAATTTGACCATCCGATTTGCAGAAACATTCTTTGTTTCCCGATCCGCGAGCAAACGGGCATTATAGGTGTCGGTCAGCTAATCAACAAAGTCATCGATCCCTACTTCGACGGCATGGACGAGGAGATGGCGCTCGCCTTCAGTATCTACTGCGGCGTCTGCATCATGCACTCGGTCGTGTACCAGAAAATACAGGAAGCGCACATACGGAACACACTCGCCAATGAACTCGTCATGTACCATATGAAGGTGAGAACTGAAAGTGTCGTTCTTTGATACATGCCTTTATTATTTATATTATTCTTATAGGTGGGTAAAACTCAATAATTAATTTCAAATTCAAATTCAAATCATTTATTGCATATCACATTACAGCATAAGGTGGAATATTTATAAAGGTATACATGTGACACCCTGCAAGGGCACAGCAACAGTATCAGAGGGCTGATTAAAAATGTACTTACTTAACTAGTTATGATTATATAATTGAATTGCAATTTATTTAAATATAATATATGACCAACCAATTTAACACCAAATATATTCTAAGCAAATTGGCAAATAAATTATTGGAATATTCTGATTTAAGCCTGACTTACTCTATGTACCCAATCTAGAGCTGTTAAAGTATCGTTGTGTGTGAGTAAAGTGTTTATTTAAACTTATAGTTAAAATATTCATTTAGAGTATAGAAGCATTTTCCAATTAGATTTTTTTTCAGTTCGTTATTAAATGAAGTTGATTTCTCTATGTTTTTTATGTTGTTCGGTAAGTGGTTATATATTTCAATTAGCATATAATGAGGGCTCGATGTTACTAGTTTTAATTTAGAAAAAGGTAGATTAAGTTTGTTTAAATTTCTGTTATTTCTTTTAATATCAGATATCGGTAAGTATGAGTATAATCATCAGTCATCATCATCATCATCATCATCAATTCGAGCATCCATGTAAACCAACCACAATATTACACTTACACGCACTTATACACATCGACACAACACGATCAGATTCACACCTATTCTGTAAGTTATCATTCGACAAAATTTCATCTACTTACCTATTTTTATTTTTAGACTACCTACCTGCGTTCATTAATTATGTCAACATTTTCTAGTAGCATAATATGTTTCTATAATTGGCTTATGTTTAAGTAACATCATCTGTACCCTGTGTTTAGTTAAATGCTGTTGAAACATTGTTGAATAAATATATATATATATATATATATATATAAGTATTGGTATTTTCTGACAAATTTACATGATTCTAAGATATAAATGGAAATCATTGTGAGTATTTGATGTTTAATAAAATGAGGTTTACATGACTCCAATTGGTCGATATTAGTTAATATTCTGATACACTTTTTTTGGAGGATAAATATAGCATTTCTTGTGTAAATATTGGTCTTAAAATATCAAAGGTTGTCTATTGCGGCGTCTGCATCATGCACTTTGTCGTCAAACCGAAGAAACAGGACACACTACGGAACATCCTTACCAATGAGGATCATGTGCCATATGATGGTAGGAACTGAAGGGGTGTTCATTGATGATTGACTTATGAAATAAGTTTGTTTTGCAATTTTGAATACTCAAAGGTATTTTGACTCTTACTTTATTGATGATTGCCTTTTCCTTTAGTGTTGTATCGACCATTACCAATGGAATTTATACGTTCTTGGTTTTGTATTGTTCTGAACCGGCAAACGAGCGTCATGATCTAAGCTAGGAAATTGGTTGCCTGTTGGAGTGCACAATCTTCTCCAACCAGTCGCGGAAGAATCCCGGTTTAATTGTATTTCAACTCGTCACTTACTACTAAGATGATCACTAAGCGTATCATCAACTACCCGTAGCAGAATTTAATCATACATGTAAGAGTTGGTGGTGTTTCCTTAGGTGAGTAACGCGGAAGTGGCCCGTCTGCTGGATTGCAATGGATTCCACAACCACCCGCACGCGTCCAGCCTGCATTTCAACCCAAGAGCGCTGCCGCTGCGCGAGTTGCCGTGCTACGCGCTCAAGATGTTCTCCGACCTCGGGTTTGACAAGAGGTTTGCCGCCAACCAATTCAGTAGTTTTTTAGACATGGCAAGAACTACATAAATGTCTTTCACCAAAGCTGTGACCAAAGTATCAAAAATTTTAAGAAAGTAGTAGGTACTTAATAAGAGTGTACACTACTCTGAGTCTGTTTTAGTGTTTATTGTGGAAGAACAATTGATTAATGTGCTGTGACCTCAGGAATAACTGAACATTGTTTTGGATAATGTTGTGTAGATTGATGATTGATGATGTAGATTTTTTCGACGATTCGGCAATTATTTCAATACTTTTTTCAGATTGTAATTTGTTCGCAACGCGTAAAATTTTATAAAACCATAATCATAGATTCTTTATATTGGCATTCGACATATTGGTCATCAAATCGAAAGTTATTATATCATGTTTTGTTTGGCAGGTTTGACAAGTAGGTATATTCAGCAGAACGAGCCAACTAAAAATATGTTTTCGCTATGAATCTGTCCCAATTTGTCCAGATTCGGCATCAAGAGCCACAAGCTGGCGACCTTCATCCTGTACGTGAAGAGGGGCTACCGCGACGTGCCGTACCACAGCTGGCTGCACGCGTTCAACGTGGCGCAGTGGGCCTACGCCGCCATGCTCAACTACAAGCTTGTAGCGCAAGGCTACCTCAAGTCAGTGTCTATCAACTAACAGCTAGATAAGGGCTATCTTAAGTCAGACTCGATCATATCTGTACCATAGCTGATTGCATGCGTTCAACGCTTCTCAGTCGAATGACTTATTATAACCGAATGCGCCCCGAATGGGGAAAGAAACTTCGGGGAGCATTACGTTTCTTTTATAAGTACAAGTACAAGATTTTAGCGCCAGGCTCCCTCAAGTTGTTCTCCTCACTAGTCGACTAGTGGAAATCCATTATTTCTAAGTGCTTATCTGTGAGTTATATTCAACATTCAATAATGTTAACGAAAACTATAATTTATTAGCTTTAAGATTTGGTTTTGCTTGCAATATAATGTACCTGTGTTCCTTGCACAATAAATTAATAAATAAATAGCATTGTAAGCAGACTTTCACCGGGCACAAGGGCAAATTGTTTGATAATTATCGACTGTTTGTATATTTGCCTTCTTCAGCAAAAACAGCATCAGCTTTAGCTTGCTCGTTCTGGACTTACAGGTTTGATATTTGTTTTAGTGACTTGCAAGGGATGATGTACCTGGTAGCCGGCCTCGTCCACGACTTGGATCATCGCGGCACCACCAACAGCTTTCAAATTCAAGGACGTGAGTCACGAGATATACGCCACTGCTTCGTAATTGACATAAAATAATGTCAATAATTAAATTATTATTAATATTAATAGTCATTTGTTTGCAACAAAACTTGCTTTGAAAAATTATTTGAGCATTTTATAATGTTAATAGTTCGCGTAGTTACTATGAATGAACTAAAAAATAGATACACACGCCTGCATTAACCTACCGCAAACTGTCAAATTTCCTCAATAGACTATGAACTTTATGCCCAAGGAATGTGGTTGACAGTTTTGGATAAGTTGATGAGCAGCCGTCTAAGTAGTCTGTACCTAAATAAACAAATTCTAAATAATTCAAAAAGTGTTGTACGTATTTCATAGCGTATTTTTGTGTTTTTAATTTCATTATCTAATTGTAACGTAGATATGGGAACCTGCCCCTTATGTACCTACGTACTGCTAGTCATCAAGTAATCAGTAATAATTCACTCTCTAACGACAGTTTTTTTTACACTCCTTTCCTCCTCCAAGTTCCTCCAAGTCGCTCACATTGCATTGAGACTTATCAGATATTAAAAATCACATCCTATCCTGAGTCGTAGATGTTTAACCCCGCTACACACGACTTTAAAGTTTAAAAAAAACACACCCCCCCACCAACCGTCAGATCATAAAGTAGGTAGTGGTTAGTGGGGATATGCTTAACATTTTTGTCCATTCTCCTTTATATATCAATTAATGATAGTAACTTAACTGTAACATTCAGAAACGACGCTAGCCGCCCTGTACTCGAGCGAGGGCAGCGTGATGGAGCGCCACCACCTGGCGCAGGCCATGTGCATCCTGAACACCGAGGGCTGCGATATCCTCGAGACGCTGCCCCGGAAGGACTACGACCGGGCCATTATGCTGCTGAGAGACTACATACTGGCTTCCGACTTGACGAACTATTTCAAGTGAGTGGGTGCAGTTTAATGTCCGATGACGTTGATAATGCCTATTGATGCCATCAGCAAACTCTATCAAAAAAAGGGTGCAGTAAATCCAGTTTCTGTGTAAGTGTTCGTGACACAGAGATCCGAAATCTTATATAAATATGTCTGGTAGAGGGGTTGTTGTGATGCGACAATTACAGATAAGATAGCCAGTCTCTAAGGAGCTGAGGATTCCAGATGAAGTGCGCTTCCATGTTCTGCCTTATCGTCACTTAACATCAGGTAAGGTCAAGTGCCGGTAAGGAATTAAAAGAACGAACGTCGGTTCTTTGAGTCCTTACTCAAGGAACCGACGTTCGTTCGTATGGAATCGAAACAGCGCCACCTAGCGACGAACTTGTGTTCGCCTAACTGTTTCGATCCCATACAAATAGTTTACTCTAACTCGCTGTCGAATGATGAATAAAATTTGCATTCGGTTTGCTAGTAATGCCAAAACTATTGAAAGGTTAGGTTGAGCCAGCGGGGCATTACATTGTTTGCTTGCATGCAGCATGCTTACTGCATGTTGTCTGTCTGGTTCCTTGCAAGGGAGGGCCAAAAGCTATGAATACCTACTAAAACTACAGCTGTCGGTTAAGTTATCACGCGTAGCGACACGAGTGGAGCAAAACAATGCTAGCTGCTTGCTTGATGCATACTTGGTTCATGCTGCATGCTTGTGTGCTTGCTTGCATGCTTGTGTGCTTGCTTGCATGCTCGTGCTCGTAGAGATAATTTGTTGGTTATCCCGTAACTATTCTGTAGGAACCTGAACGAGTACAAGTCGATCGCGCTGGACTTCCAGAAGAGCAACCGCTTGCACGCGAGCGCGCTGCAGGCGCTGCTCATGAACGCCGCCGACCTCAGCGACCAGCTCAAGGACTGGGGCAGCGTCAAGAAGACCGCCGTGAGCACTATTGCTAGCTTCTTCCGCATTTATATGCTCGTTTTTTTATTTGTTTATTTTACACAGCTCATTTATAACAAGCTTATAGTAATGAAGTCTACAATTTGATTATCTACGAGTACGTACATTTTGGCACCAAGGCTTTTTTGACGCGATGGGGATTCGGGAGAAGGGGATTGGGCCCAGGTTTCCGATTTTTGAATCTCACCGGTGATCCTAAAATAAAACTAACATGAAATAAACTATGAAATATGATAATTATTGCATCATTTACAATTTGATTATTAGGATAACATACCACTCGAGAATTTTCAGTGTCTAAAATAAGTTACCAGTAACGAAATGGCAAGTGGGTGCCAAGTGCGACTTTCATTCGCCATTCGATCACGTTAACGAATACGAGAATTTGTATGGCAAAGTTTTAACTCTTCTCGTATGTCGCCAGGTGGCGCTGCTTTAATGCCATAGTAATTTTCGTTTTCGTAAACGTAATCGAATGAATACGGATAGTTAAGGCGACACACTAAAAAAATGCACCAACTTTCGACGAATAGTTAAGGCTATAATATGACTCACGAATCTGAAATGTTGATATACCTAGGTAAATTCGTTTCTTTATCTTGAATTTGCTTGCTCAAATACACAATTGTATAATTTTGACTCGATCATATTTATTTTCGAAAACACCGCAAAAAACACTATTGTTCAAATTACAACAGAATTACTTAATTGATATGCTTGGAAACCAGTTAAATATATTGATAACATCAATATTCGTAATTTAGTAGCTGCATATTTTAATAACTAAAACCGATAATTTTTTAAAAAGATTTTTTAATTTTTTTTTAATTTGCGGTCCCAATTTTTGCAGGCGCTACGTATTTTCGACCTTATGACAGCGCTAGTAAGGATAAGACTTTTTGAATGTTCACAAAGCGAGGTGTCGTCTTAACAAACGAAAAGGAGCACTCGTTATTGATATGATAGTTCAAAAATCGCCCTAGAAGCCTTCTACGACGTGGGAAAGGTGTGGTAAAAATAAAAAGATCCAAATTGTATCCGTTCTAGATCTTGTATGCAAAATTACTAAGACATAATTATTAACTTTAATTTGTCGTGCAATTTTTAATTAAATATTTCTATGTGACGTCTCATCAAATAAACAAGTCACCGCCCTAGTGGTTCAGTAACGTGTTGCGTACTTACATTTATGATCACTGCTGCTTGCTTATGCGTGCCCGATGCACATGAATTCACTAATATAAATATTTAACTTACAATAACATGATAAATCGACAGTTAATAATTATGTCAGAGTAACTCTGCATACAGGATTTAGATCGGATACACTTTTTTGATCTTTTCATTTTTACCACACTTTTCTGTTACACTTTGTATAAGCCACCGCTTTGGCCTAATGCGAGTTGGTGCTATCATACCATCGCCTGCAGGCGGCGGTGCTGACGGAGTTCTTCAAGCAGGGCGACGCGGAGAAGAGCCGCGGCGAGCTGCCGCCCACCATCATGGACCGCGACAAGTGCGTGGTGCCCGACCTCGAGATAGAGTTCCTGCAGACCACCTGCATACCGCTCTTCGAGTCAGTACCCAAGTGCCAGCCGCACTTTAAAATGCGTTCTCTTATGTAAACATACGATATCAGGGTTCAAAATTATTATGTAGTGCATATTTGTATGAATCAAATACATATGAAAACGCATTCAAAGTGCGGCTGGCTAAACGCTAGTGCACTCTTATTACGAAAGATATTTGCCATTAGATTACGTTAATAATATTTTTTTATTTATTTCAGATCAATCATTCAATTAGTTTAACAATTTCCTCTAAAATTATGTTAATACTTTTAGTACACATTTCGATATCCCATACACAACCAATAAGCCAATTTTAATGAAACTTTCAATGTTAAAGGTGTTACATACGCATGTAAATATAATACGTTTAGTTCTACCCGTGTGCTTACTAGATGGCGTGGCGCGAACCGTCTTCGGAATCGCGCTATCAAAGTGTCCTATCAAATACATATAAAACATTTGAGTAGTCATTGTATTTGTTTCCTACATTAGAACAAGGAAGCTCTAGCGGTTTCATTTTCAACCCTAATAGTATTCGCCTTAAGTACAAAGGTATACCATTTAACATTGGTCCCTCGAGCTGGATAAGGAAAATTCAGAATTCTAAATCGTTAGTAGAAACGTTTGTTAAACTGAATTTACGAAAGGTTCCTCAAGCCGTAGTGCTAGAACATTCTTAGAGGGTTTCTAAGGATTAGATACTTGGTTCGAGGCTCAAAGTATCTAATAGGCGTTCGGATCGGAATCGACGGGCCTACAGCAGCACAGTCACCAAACAAGAAGACTGCAGAGGCAAGCTTCATACAAAAACGCTCGACCAACGCCACAGACCATATAGCCGGTCTGTGACCAACGCACACGTTGACAACCTCTTAGGGTCAGTTTTTTTTTTAAATTTATGAACATGGAATCTTGCAATAGCAGCGCTCGTCTGTTACAAGATCCGTTTCCGTGCAACGGGTCTATGTGTGCGTTTGCTTGAGCGCGGTATGTACTTACCTAAATTAACGACCTTCCGTCAACTTTAAATAAACAAATTACTGAATCAAATATCAAAAAGAAATTAAAAGATAATTTTTTATCATTAATAGTAGCTAACCTAACCATGTAAGCTCATAATATTTAGGAGAAAATAAAAACATGTGAAGTTAAGATATAGAAATAGATAGTACTCGTATACATAAGATAATACATAATTATAAATGAAGTATCACAAACCACCCCGTGTGATAACATAAATTATTGCGTGTGCGGTTAGGCAGCTCAGCGCTAGGTTGTGCGAACCTCACGCTAAATGTTAGCCCTGTGCCCCGCCCCTACTATGAGCTCTTATAGCAGTATTATTGCAGTTGTGGAAAAGAGACGGGAGTATATTCGCCGCTACACACGTCTCGCTTTCACAACTGCAATAATACTGCTATCAGAGCTTGTGGTAAGCCTCCTGTTGTGGGTGGATTGTAGGTAATGTCCACATTGTTTGACTATTTATATACAAACTTACCTGTTGTTTGTTTTTTTTTTCGTATATTGTAAGCGTGAGGCGGCGAGTGCCGGTGTGTGTACAAAACCAATATTTTTTTGGTTTCTATCACACTGCTTCGATCTATAGATTAATATTAAGTACCTTTGTTTTGTGTCATATTATTGTTCTTTACATTCTCATACCATTTATGCAGATTATGCATATTTTTATTTTTTTCTTATTAAACAATCTTCTTTGTTCAGTCTAATTGGAAGAATCTTGCCAAAAGCAGCACCGTGCGTGAAGATTATTGAAAATCATATAGAAAGATGGGACGCGGCGAAACCGATTTTTGCTGAGGTTAGTATGACATCTACCATATGTTTAAGTTGTTCTTTCTAAGTGGCTCATTTCGTGAGGGCACTGCTAAGCCTAACTCTTTAGAAAACTAAAAATTAATGGTAAATATTGAGGCGAAGGGTAAGGCACACTAGCGCCGCTAATGGATTTAATTTGATAACTACTAAACTGGATTTTTTTCAAACATTGCGGACCTTCCGACACTAGGCAAACATCTATTATTGAATAATTGTGCACTACTTTTAGGTTTGTTTTGTATTCATTCGCTAACACCAATAGTGGCCATTATTTGTGAATAAATGCGATAGCCCGTTTTGTGAATAAACCACGAACAAAAAGTAGTGCACAATTATTAAATAAATACTATGGATGCTTTCCTGTTGTCAGATGGTCGCCATCATCAGACGCCATGTTTAAAAAAGATCCGGTCCGTTAGTAATTGTCAAATTATCAATTGGTGGCGCTAGTGTGCCTTACCCTTCGCCTTAAGAAAGTTTACGCAAAATCAAGCTGAGCTGATCAGTCCTTTCGGCTTTAGTGGTTTATAAAAGCTTAGTTTCCCCATAGCTCCGACGTGAATCCAAACCTAAAACAAGCCTATTCGCTTTTCCGGTTGGGTAAACAGGTTGAATTGCGCATTAATAATAATCTTTTAAAAAAAACATTTGTCTTATATGAACCATCGTAGGTGCCAACGACGGCTGGTTTATCGGTGCTACTGAGCCCGGAGCTCGACAACCTCATCGAGCTCAACCTCAAGGAGAAAGAGCGGCTGCGGTTGGAGGCCGAGGCAGAGGCCGCGGCCGCGGCCGAGGCGGAGGCCGCGGCCTTGGAGGCCGCGAAGGCCTGAACCAAAGAGGTTGGAGCCTTACTCAATATTTATGTCCAGGTACCTATAGTCGAAAATGAAATTGTTTATTCAACTTTGTTTTTATGGACCCCCCACGAAAGACGCCAGTGTGGGGCGTCCCTTTAATAGCTTCGCGAGGTTAGCACATTTAGCCAGTGTCAAAGTAATTTTTCTTACAAGTTATATGTTAATAAACAGATGATAATAAAAATTTGTAGTGGTAAATGATATTCCCCCCATACCTTTGAGTATCAGTCTAGATGTAGGGCTTTACTGAGACCTCACGCGGACTATTTAAGAAAATTTTAAAAGTGACTTTGCACTGTTTAGTTTTATTAACGGTAAAATAATCCACCATTATTTCACATTAATATTCGACTTTACACAAATTTTAGAAAATAAAATAAATCCGCAGACATTACTCTTCACTTTACCGCCAAGAAGTCCTTTTACCACCTTAAAATTGAATGAAAAATCTTGGTGTTTGGCACTGACGCGGTACTCACTAAATATTACTTACGCGCTTTTGAACTATCCCCAACGATATCATAAACCAACAAGGTCTATTTTTGCTCACAATACTATGCGACATAATATTATTATACGTTGTCATCATTGATAATGAATGAGTCTTTTATTGTAGTAATGAAAGTTTTTGTCACAAGTGGTAAAGCCATTTCATGGTCGACCATACTTGTTTTGTATTAATTGGACTGTGTTGTGCTAAAAGATCCTATAAAGTAGGAGGTAAATGGTCCTTATTATAGAAAAATACAAAGAACTGTACTGGTCATCAATTGAGATTTTATTAGTTTTATATAAAAAAACATAGATTTTTGTTATACATTGTTATAATTTTTAATTTCTTGTGACATTTAAACATATATTATGTAATACGAATCTACATACCTAAGGTATGTTTGTAAGTATATTTAAATGAATAAAGGTGTTGTTAATACAATGACTTTGGATTTTATTATGTAGTTACTGGATATCTGCTTATATGATATTCAAAGGGTCTCACTACTTATAAACTTTTAATAAACATTACTTAGTACTAGAACTTACATTCTTTTTTAAGGTCCGTTAAGATTCTTTCTAAATTCACATTGAATTTTGTCTTTAGTATTTCGTTATCCGACTTACTATCACAGTCACACATGATTGATTTGTAAAGACATTTCTTTGGTACTAACACACTTCAGAAAATAAAAAATATTACTTATTATAATGATAGATACATGGTAACTTGTAAAAAAATAATTAGTACAGCTTGAAATAAACAAAAGATACATTACACAAAAGTGTCATACTTAAAGCCAGTTAAGTATTTTTAATGAGGTATGTATGTCACATCATCCATACATTTTATCTAATAAGTTTAATTAGCTGTACCAGACAGCCTAGAAAGTAAGATGTCACTTATAAATCACATAGGTAAAATGCTTGAGTATAATCGAGGCATAAGAATGTAAATAACATAGATAGTTTTTTTATCAATATTAAGTGCTAATTGCTACACTTAAGCTGAATTAAATACTTATAAAATACGGTGAAAAAATTAAACTATCCTCATATAACGAAATTGGCCGGCAAACTCAGTTCTGCTGCTTATGCCATTAGAAAAATAAGGCAGTTAACAGACGTTGAAACTGCTAGAACAGTTTACTTTAGTTATTTTCATAGTGTCATGTCGTATGGCCTCTTACTGTGGGGAACAGCGGCTGATATTGAAACTATATTCATTTTACAAAAACGAGCAGTAAGAACAATCTATAGACTAGGTTCAAGAACTTCTTTAAGAAATCTTTTTAAAGAGATTGGTGTGTTGACAGTGGCTTCTCAATTTATTTATAATTGTATAGTTTTTGTACGTTGCAATATCAATTCATTTACCAAACACGGTGACGTACACAATTTTAATACTAGAAGTAAGACAAAACTTGTGATGCCACTGTTCAGGTTACAGAAGGTCCTTGGTTCTTTTTTGGGGCAAGGTATACACTATTATAATAAAATACCAAACACTGTACTAGATTTACCTCTAGATAAGTTTAAAAAACATGTAAAGTCTTCTTTACTTAAAAAAGGTTATTATACAGTCAGAGAATATTTAGATGATAAAACAGCCTGGCTATAACAAGAAACGCATACTTTACTACTTTTTATAATAAAAAATTATACTGATATGATAGCCTTTATAAACAGTGTCCTACAGATAACAAATAGCGTTACGTTAAACATTTCAATTAGTTTTGATTTAGAGTAGCTTGGGTGTGTCATGCTCTCTTTATTGTCTCTGCGGTGGTGGCATGTGCGTCGGGTCGTTACGTTCCCTAAAATATGGTTGAGCGAAGCGATGGCTGATTCATTATGTCATACTCGTGAACGGGTGCCGCCTGTGGAGGCTGGTCTGCTCTTGCATACTTGTCTTAATTTTATTATTATCAACTATAGTTTAACTTTGTTTTTTCTTAGACAGATTTTGACTTTTACTAGTACTGTATGACATTGTAAAAAATTTAACTGGTAAATGGTGTTTTTGCAAACTATTTTTTTTTTCTCATGTGATTGTCCTTTATATTATGTGTTTTTTTTTTTTTTTTTGTGATGGAAAATGTCCTTTTATGATAGGGCATTTTCCAATATTTTTTGACGATGTAAGGGAGAAAAGATCTGGACACTTGCTGAGTTTCTTGCCGGTTCTTCTCAGTACAAGATCTCCCGCCCAGAGTAGACTTACGAACCGATGGCATAATGACGTTCATAAGAGCTATTTGTAGCCTAAACTGAATAAATGATTTTGAATTTTGAATTTTGAATTTTGAAATGATACCCCCGACCCAGCTAGGATTCCTGGCTGTATTAAATAATATTTAATTCAGCTTAAGTAACAAAGTTTACTATTATTATGGCGAATAAATAAAAAAGAATGCTTGAGTAAATAAATAAAATGCAATGCTTAACATTTAATTTAAATGTTTTGTTGACATTAAAAACTGACCAGTTATTTGTACAAATGATAATTAGATACCTACTACTTTAGCTGTATGCCATTGTCTTGTGGCGATTAAAATCATATAAGAGATTTTTTTCGAGTTACAAGTCCACACTAGCTTCCAGACTGACACTAAAGCTTACTATCAGAGAGTTTTCTCGCGATAAATATTATATACTGTGTTATTCCAGGATCTGCGTACCAAATTTTATCCAAATCGTCCTGCCGTATACGTGATGGATGAACTGACAGACATTCACACTTACACACTCACATTTATAATATTTTTATTAAAATAACAATTTCAATATAAGTATTTATATATTACATAGCACCGTTCGGTGTAACGATGTGTTGAAAAGTTATGACGTCTACTTATATTATTGAGATGACAATTATAAAGGAATGTCCATATGTTTTCCTATAGTTTTAACGTATCAGGCCGTTCTCTTTGGGTTGGACTAGTTCGTCTATGAACTCTTGAACCATTTGCTTCAGCTTCCTTTCCGCGATCTCTTGTTCACTGCGAAAGAGCACAAGTTTCTTTTATAAGTTGCGAAAAATACTGGGGTTCATCCGAGCACATGGCAACACGAAACAAGATTTTTTATTATTACAAAAACACAATCAAACAAAAGTACATAACATACCTAAGAAAGTTATTATCTACTCTTACTTTATAAGCCAAAAGTGTTGATTAATTTCGGCGAGTTGGATTGAGCCACGATAGCATAGTTGGCAGTGCACCTGGCCCGGCATGTCATGGAGTACGGGTCGAATCCCGCTCGTGGAATTTTTCAACACTTTGTCTTTTTTCAAATTGTAATTTGTTTGCAACAATACTTGCGTAAAATTATATGTAAATAATCATAAATATACCTAGCTTGCCTAATTCTTAACTGATCTTTCAATATTTGTAAAAATATTAAGATTGGATGTTGATGACGTAATTGTCGACATTGAATAGGGCTGCTTCGGCTTATAAAATAAAAGTAGATAGTGTTGATTAATTTCGGCGAGTTGGATTGAGCCACGATAGCAGAGTTGGTAGTACACCTGACCCGGCATGTCATGGGGTGCGGGTTCGAAACCAGCTCGTGGAACTTTTCCACACTTTTTCATTTTTCAAATTGTAATTTATTCGCAACAATATTTGCGTAAAATTATATGTATTCATAAATAACTGCATATACTTTTGTAAATATCGCTACTTCTATCTATACATAAATTATAAAGAGGAAGCCTTTGTATTTTTGTTTGTTTGTATGTATGTATGTATGTATGTATGTATGTATGTATGTATGTATGTATGTATGTATGTATGTATGTATGTATGTATGTATGTATGTATGTTTGCAACGAATAAACTCAAAAACTGCTGGACCGATTTAAAAAATTCTTTCATCATTAGAATGCTACATTAGCGCTGAGTAACATAGGCTAAGAAACTGTCAAAGCGGTACGAAGTCCGCTGGGTCAGCTAGTTTTATATAACGCTGTGCAGTTTCTTGCGCCCATTTTTCTGTACAGGTAAAAGACGTCCTGAATGGGTTGTATGCACAATATTTGTAATATTCTCTAATTGTTTTTTTATATTGCTTAATTTAAAATTTCTTATAACATTGCCTTGGTTTATACTGTAACGGTGTTATAATTGTTTTTTAATAAATTAAAAAATGTTAATTAGCGACGATAATAAGCATGTGACGTGTACTAGCATTAACCCGCAATAGCGGCGCGCTCACCCGGGCTCGGCGGCGCGGCACACGAGCTCGGAGTAGTACTTGAGCTTGGGCTCGGTGCCGCTGGTGCGCAGCGTGAGGCTGAGGCCGCTGCCGCAGCGGAACATTATCATCTCGCCGCTCGTGTAGTCCTGGTCCAAGCCGGTGCCGAGAACGTCTGCGCACCAAACGCAACATTACATCTCACCTTAGTTAGTAATAAGCAATTTAAACAATTTATATTCTGAAAAAATGGGTCAGGTATTACATAATTTTATAACTATAAAATAAATGCAGTAAATACTCGTTAGAAGACATTTGACATATCAAAATGACCTTTGATAGTCGAATGACACAATATGTCATTTAAAACAATAATATGTTATGTTCATAATATCGATTTTAAATTTACAAAATAGGCGCGCTTGCGCGCTTACCCGACTTCCTGTTACACTGTTACACATACTTCCGTCCCATTTCACGAAATCACTCCCACAAATTGCTTGCCCCCAAAAAAGCGGGCGGAAAGATGTTACACATCAATAAATAAAATAAAAACACAAAGGAGAACAACCACTTTGTATGGAGCTTTGGTACCAGTAATAAGTTCTTTGTACAGCTACAAAACTTTTGCCATTTTAAACCTTATTATAGTAGTATAATTATTGTCTTTATTTGAGTTTGCTAGCTAGTAGAGTTATCGAGATAACTCAATTAGTTTATTGAATTTAAAAAAAACTAATTTTATTAAGAAATGTTATTTCAGTTATTAACAATATTCTAAAACCTTTTACCGTCAGCTATTTATATTGAGTATAGTACTAAAGCAGCATGCTGCCCTTCCTTTCAACTCTGAAGTTACTAATAAAAGACGAAAAGACAGAGTTTGTACAGAAAGAATTGGAACAAAACATGCTTATACCTCCAAATTTTACATGTACCTGGGACCACTTCTCTATAATAGACTTAATGCGATAGCAAATATACATTCCCTTAATTACAATAAGTGTAAGTTAGCTTTAAAGGATGCCCTGCAAATAATGTCCTATGACGATACAGAGAAATTGTTAACTGTAGATAAGTAAACATTACTATACTTACTTATTTAATTTTAATTTATTTTTATTTCGTAGATTTTGTTTCATAATTCAAAAGAAACTTGCTAAGTATATAAGTTAACCCTTCCTTTTTCTTTTATTTGATTAATGTTTTGATTTTATTGTTCACCTAATGCATATGTAAATACCTATTAAGTAATAATAATTATACTTTTTTTAAAATGCTTAGCCCTAATTTCTCGCCTGAAAAACAGGATTTCCTAGTTCAGGCATGATTTGTATTTTTCCTAGTAAGTAAGAATTTGTTGTACATTTTGTTTTATTTTGTAAAAGATATTTAATAAATTATTATTATTATTATCTCCTTTATTTTTTTATTTTTTCTTAAAACTAGATTTTTACAATATTTTAAAATAAAAACAATAAAACATTATAAAAACCTAATCCTAGAGTACCACCAGCAGCGGGGCAGGGCCCAAGCTACCGGTGGTCAGGGCTGCAGAGTGAGGAACCTTCTGACAATACGTGCCGTGTCTAGGAGTACTGCCTTTTGCATCTGACCCTTAACCCAACCTTTCAGCGAGAGCCTCTCTAGGTGTTGATCGAGGCTCTTCGCTATCAGACCGTTTGCCGAAACGACTATCGGTACAATAATGGTTGAATCCACATCCCACATGGCGGTAATCTCGTGAGCCAAGTCAAGGTACTTACTGAGCTTGTCCTTCTCGGCTTTCACAAGGTTCTCATCATGAGGTATGGTGATATCTACCAGTATTGCCCGGCGCTGGGATCGGTCGACCACCACGATATCAGGTTTATTGGCGACAATAGTCCTGTCCGTAATGATAGAGCGATCCCAGTAAAGCGTTGCATGACCATTTTCGAGTACTGGCGCAGGTGCGTACTTATAGTACGGCACTTCCGATTCAACAAGGCCATATCCAAGAGCAAGTTGCTGGTGAATTATTCTGGCTACTTGGTTGTGTCTGTGCAAATACTCTCCGTTAGCAAGATGAGTACAACCAGAAATAATATGTCGGAGTGATTCACCTGGACGGCGGCATGCCCGACAGATGTCGACCGTGCCGTCCCTCATAATATATTTCCGGTAGTTATTCGTCTTGATAACTTCATCTTCAATGGCACAGACAAAACCTTCGGTTTCCCCAAAGAGGTCACCGAAACGTAGCCAGTTCACCGAGGCAGGCAAATCTACATCAGGCCCAGTTAGAGCCCGATAGTAGCACCCGTGTAGCACCTTGGTCTTCCATATTTCCTTGCGATCGAGAGTGCTTAGCACCACTGGTTTGCGCCAATTTTCTGTTGCCAAGGACAGCGGCGTAAAGTGTCTATCAACAGCCACGACATCCAAATGCATCCCGCACGCACTGTTAAGAAAATTTATAAATTATTATTATTATTATTTTATTTATTATTATTATTATTATTTTTATTATTTATGTAAGACAACCTAAAGACATATTACTTAAATTATAGGTATATAAAAGTACAGACACACATGCTCATTATAGAGCATGCTTAAAACTAGCTGCTCTGCAAGTGTTCACTCTGTATCATCCAGACTTCTTTGTACAGCATTCATGCATTGATTGCAGATGAAGTCTTCATCGGAGAACTGAAAATATTTTACAAACATAAATATCAAGAATATTCATGTGGGACAATAACCATTATATCTATAACTATTATATTACATTGGTTATTGCCCACATAAATATTCTTGATATTTATGTTTGTAAAATATTTTCAGCGTCGTTCTCGGTGTGATTATAAGCCACAGTTTAAACAAGAAGTTCTCTCCATGTCTGTGAATTTGATAGACATCATTAAACTCATAATCATTACTTATATGTATATAACCTCATAATTTATTTATTTTTATTAAAAAGGTAGGTAGATAGTTACCGTAAACTGTAAAGTCGTAGTTAATAATCAAAGTCCGTAAGATAGCCGTAGTCGTATGTTTGTTTTAAGCCAAGTCCAGTCGTCAGTTATCCAAATCACAAGCGCAATCAGAATCCGTAAGAAGTAGCATAAAACAGGTAAATAATCGTAGGAAAACACAAAGACACCGGTAGTTTTAATAAGCATTCGCAATTGTGACACTAAACACTTTAGGGCAGGGTCACTGACGTCTGACACCGAGTGACAGTGACAGATAAGCCCCGCGGTTTGAATAGACTACCATTGACAAGGGCACAACTGAAAAAAATCGATTGGTTATCGATTACATTGATTTATTGAGTTACATAAAATAATTTTGTTATTTTCTCAATGTAAATGCACGAATTAAAAGTATTTACTTTTTTAATCGCGTTTTCTTTAGTTTTCTTTTGTCAATATGAAAGAATTATTGTTTTATTCATTGTTAACCCTTTCCACGCCACGCGTTTTTCTGAAAATCGTGCCCGTGACGCCACGGCCTCTTTTAACATAAATTGTAGTTATTATTACTAGTGAAGAGACACTCAATTATCGAGATTCAATAAAAATATTTTTTATTGAGCATATTTTGCATCAAAATATGCTTTATTTCGAATTATAACATCCTTCCATACAAATATGAAAATAATAAATAACTTTCGAATGTATTTTACAGTATTTTATTTTCCATAAAGCCAAGTAAATCCTCATATAGATATTTCTTTACCGCAGCACTATTTGTCTGATATATATGACTTTGGCGTATGGGTAGTAATTCTTTCAAGTTTTAGTGAAGTTACTGTTTCCGGTGAAATCTAAACATCGATAATTAGATATGAATATGTAATATTTAAATCCCATTCCAACTAAATATATATTAAAACACTTAAAATACAATTGAAAATACTTTATTCAAAATAGTTACAGTGAGAAAGATTTCCGAGCGAGTCAATTTACGATTCTTATTTAACAGTCAGGAATTTCTGGGATTAAAAAAATAATAATAATTATATAACAGTAGATTTCCACACAAGGTCATATGGCCCCGAACTAAGCAGAGCTTGTCATATGGCGGCCACAGACTGATATTCATACATACATATATATTTAAATTAAATACTTAATGTACATACTACACTCAGACACCTGAAGAAACACAAATATTCATCATAATATAAAAGTTTGTTCGGGGTGGGGATCCAACCCACGACCTTAAGTAAGTACTAAAAATTAAGGATATAATTACATACCTGTGGAATGTTTAAATTTAATTCCTCACTTTCAAATTCAACTTCATCTTCTCCCTCTAATATTCGAATTAATTCCTCGGTAGTAGTCATTTTTGTTGCATGTATCTCACTAATCTCACTTGACTGATGTAATTCAATAATAACAAAGAATATGTCATTATTATATTATGTAGGGTAGGTTCCGAATATATATTATTTAATACCTTCAATTCACATCACTAAATAAATTGTTCTAGAAAGATCCATCGTCTCTGACGTCACTTCCTGTCCGATATATCAGACATTGGCGTTTAGCACTGAATATATTATTCAAGAAAATAGTGTTGGGGTCATGCGACGCTTATTAAGCAAAAAACAACATCTAAGTATAAAGTAAATGTAATAATTTTGCATGAAATTAATGTATTATAACATAATGATTTTATCGTATTGCATAAGAAAAGCGGATACCTTTATTTTGATATTAAGTGAAGAAGGTTACTGCTAAGTATTAAAGGATTTTAGAAAAATACGACTTAAATAAAAATACGATAAATTAAGGGTTTGGTAACAGCACTACTGTCTCATATATCAGTCTTTGGCGCTGGACACTAAGGTAAAAATAGCTTTGATTTCGGCAAAAAAAGGGGTTGTGTTTATCAAAAATTAAAGAGAAACTATGTAAAACTATTCTTCAAATGTAGCTTTATTTTATTCTTCAGATATTAAATATTTGGAAATACCGACATAAACTTGAATAAAGGCTTTCAGGCAAGTAGAAATCAAAGACTTAGTTCCACAATTTTTTTGTCTGATATATCAGTCGTTGGCGTGGTGGGCACGGAAATGGTTTGTCCGATATATCTGTCATTGGCGTGGAAAGGGTTAATAATTAAATCAATTTTAATCGATTTGCTTTTTGCGTTCCTTTTTACGGTATCTACGATTAATTTATCAATTTACTTCTAAATACTTTTTAAGGCTTGTTCTGCTAGTTTCGATTCCCATTTTTTCGTATAATATACCTTGTTTAATGCTTAATATAATATCTAAAATCTACGAATGTACAACTCATTACAAATCGGTACCATTTTGGTTGGTCTCCTTTACATTCCAAGTAACTGAAAAACATGTTCACAGAATCTCTTTTATACAGTAATATAATTGTAATCTAATAAGTATACGATGGTCTTTGGGCCATAATAATACTAATACATAATGTAGCCCTGTTAAGGCATCGCAAAGGATTCTCGCGCATCTTCAGGAATTAGTTTATTTATTCGAGGAGCAAGATGGCGTAGTGGCTAATGCGCCCGGTCTGCAATTGCTGAAGTCGAACAACTTTCGCAAGGAAATACACCAAAAAGGATGCATTGTCACACTTCATGATATACAAGCGTACACACACACATTACAGTGTTGTCGTGTTTACATACAAGCTGCCGCGACATGTCTTATTATACAAACTAAATATTAATTAACAAGTAAGAGTGAAATCAGCTTAATAAGTAAGTACCTAATTATCGAAATTCACAATAAGCTAGTTTTACTATTTATAGTCAGTGGGCATCGACGACTGCCACCTTAGTACAAGCTCGACTCTTGCTGTGCTTTTGCGATTACAAACCACACACAAAACTCTACTAGATTATCAAGAAAATAAATTAATGCAACGATTCTTACTGAGATGCCCTTCTCCGTTTACGACTTCGGGTATTTTGACGCCCGCCGTCAGGTCGTTGATGTAGACTATATCACTGGAACCCACTTTCTTCGGGTACTGAAAAAAGAAGAAGAAATTATATGAGACGCGAAACACATTAAAATTATAGGCTACTAGTGGACCCGGCGGACTTCGTACCGCTTTGACAGTCTCCAATCACTCTCGTGGGAATATCGGAATTGAAACTATCCTACGTGTTAATCCAGGTTATATACTATCTGTATGCCGAATTTTATCCAATCCATTCAGTAATTTTTACGTGAAAGAGTAGCAAACATCCACTTTGACAGTTTCCGTTCATTCCCGAGGGAATATAGGGATAAAAACTATCCTATGTGTTAATCCAGGTTATAAACTATGTATGTCGAATTAAATCCAAATCTATTCAGTAGTTCCGTCGCTCAATTCATGCAATTAATATTGAAGTGGCAGCAATCGGCAGCGCTGCGCCAACAGTTTAACTGTCAAACCGTTTTAAGCTTTATTCCTATTAGATAACGCATGGTATCGCTTGGAAGAGTCGGTTTGGCGCGCGGCTGCTCGCGGCGCCGCGGGCCTACGAGCGGCACATCAAGGATATGGTGGGGCGACTGCTGTCATGCGATATTATGCGTTATTTCTTAGCGATAAAGCCTAAAATGGTTTGACAGTAATACTGCCGGCCGATTCGCTGTCACTTAGGTTTGAATTGACCCTTATGCAAATCGAAAATAACGAGTTAAAGGTACCGTATATTCCAGAATACCTTTGGTCGTATGCGTGCGGGGAAATACACTACCGAATTTTTGTGGTACCAATTATAAGACCAAACAAAGAGTTTTTTCCATAATATACGGTAAACTGGAAGGGGCTAAACATCAGACATAAAATTTCTTCAATAAATGTTCAACCCTATGCTGCATAGACATAAAATTCAAAGTCTATTGAGGAAATTCACAATGTTTGTGGGGGGGGGGGGGTAGTCTGATGAGTAGGCTAGTGTAATTATATATCTTTTAAATTTCGGAAGATGGTAATAACTTTGAATCACGTTGCTCAACCCTCTGAAGTGCGCCTACACCATAATGTACTTTAAAACTGTAATTAGAATGAGGATTGAGGAGAAGAGGGAAGAGAATTCTTCGATTAGCTCGATGGCGCAGTGGTTAACGCGCCCGGTCTGCGATTGCTAAAGTTAAGCAACTTTCCCAAATTCATCATATCAAGCTCCTCCGTGCTTCGAAAGGCACGTAAAGCCGTTGGTCCCGGCTGCATTAGCAGTCGTTAACAACCACCAATCCGCACTGGGCCCGCGTGGTGGTGTATGGCCCGTTCTCCCTATCCATCCACAGGGAAGGCTCGTGCCCCAGCAGTGGGGACATTAAACGAGCTGGTGATGACGATGAATTAGAATTTTCATATTTATATATACTTGTCCATCGCCATGGAAGTTCCTGATGCGCCTGAATATCTTCTGTACGATGGCCGGCTCGTGGCAGATGTAGTACGCGTTGTGGGTGACGTGGAACCCGTACTCGGCGTACAGGTCGTTCAGCTGCTGCACCAAGGACGAGCCTTTGGAGTACAGCTGGGACGCTAGAGAAGCCACCTGCAGGTACAACATTCAGCGATTAATTAGTAGTAGTTGACATATAGAACAATTATATCTTAACTATCGTAATTTTCTTTAGTCATGAGAAATGTGAAAGCATTGCTGAGACAGCTACTTGTTGGCATTGCACAACATATTTTTTTCTTTTAATTTTTGTGTTGTGTGATTGTGTTTTAAATGTTCAACCTGTGTTTTGTTAGCTATGTTAGTTGTTTTATGATGTTCTTTTTTATATAAGTTTATGTTTTAATTTTGATTTTTTCATCTGTTTGTATTTGTTTTTGCGCAAGTCAATTAATGTTTCTTATTCTTAAATGTTCTTCTTCCGGTCTCTTCTTCTCCCTTCTCTTGATCCCGGCTGCATAAGCAGTCGTTAATTACCACCAACCCGCACTGGGCCCGCGTGGTGGTTTATGGCCCATTCTCCCTATCCATCCATAGGGAAGGCTCGTGCCCCAGCAGTGGGGACATAAAATGAGCTGCTGATGATGATTCTTAAATGTTTAGTGCATCATCAGAGGCGGTCAACTTTTTGATGATGAGGAGATGAGATCGATGATATACACTGATAATATAGTTCACGACAAAAACTGCTTTAGCGCTTATTTAGAAATAACAACTATATATAAATAAATAATACCACAACAACTAATAAAGAAAACACTGTAATCATCTCCCAAAAAAATTTAATCATTTTGTGATATTTTACCGCAAAATTCGTCTCCATCTACAAACTGTATTAATAAAAAAGCTGTATGTTTGTCAAATAAAAGCGATAAACTGAGCACAGTACCTGCACGGCGGCGGAGACTCCATCCTTGTCGGGTACGGCGTGCGAGCACATGTAGCCGATGGCCTCCTCGAACGCGAACAGCGGCAGCTTGCCCTGCTGCGACAGCAGCAGCGTCGTGTTACCTGGCGGCACCAGTCATGTTCAAAATGTATTTAAATTGAGAGGCCTTATACATTAACACCCGTATTTATAAACAAGCCATTACTCGCTACTCAGTAATTACTTTGTTAATTGTTCTAAGAAACGTCATTAAGGAAATTTCATTCTATAAACTAGTAACGTGCATTACTCAATATTAGTTTTCACTATGAATTCATAGAGAAATCTAGATTGCTTGAGTAAAAATATTGGTGACTATTGCTTGGCTAAGAATTCTAACTTTTGACGTTTCTAATGTCATCGTTTTTATTGACTAAAGGATAAAACTTGTCACTTAAGTAGGTGCCGCGCGGAATTTCGAAAATTTACGTGTTTTTAAGTCACTGGTGCTAGGCTCTGAATAGGTCATATACATCAAAAGGACTAGTGTAGGTTAGTTTGATCCTTTCACAAGGCCATGGTTGTCTTGGAATTTGAAACAAATACCCAGAAACTGCATAAACAATACGTAAAAGTAATGATATCTAAAAACTTATTTCTTCAGAAACTTTGTAAATAGAGCACAAATGAAACAATGATCCGACATCAAAATGTTGTATTGATATGCCGCAGGCCACTGTTGTCTTATTTTTAATTAAAAAATATGAATATGAAAATATTAAGACTTTTATTATTTTTTACCCAAACGCCTATGATTTTACGAAAGTAAACATTGCTCTCATTAAACACCAGCCTACTCTGTGTACTAGTGTGCGTGCGTATTCTTGTCGTGCGCCGTTGTCACACCACTGCCACGCGCCGCTCGCTCGCTATCATATAAAGAAACTTGAACTCGCAGTTTTCCGTCCGCGCTGCACCCCCTTAAGCAATTACTTTTGCTTAAGTAAAAGTTTTTACTCGTTTATAAATACGGGTGTTAGAGCGTCCGCTACATCAAGCGGGCGCGCGGTACACCCGCGGGCACCCGCGAGGCCTGTTTCGTGTACATTAATAGAGACGCGCTGCGTGCGGCGATTCGCCCGTCGCGCGTCGGACAGGCTGCCTATCAACAACGTAAAATAACTAAACAAAACGGCACGCCGCGCGAATCAAATTAGTATGAAGGCTCTAAAGAGCCAAATCGCATTCGGTTACACAATACAGACTTCAAAGAAAGTTTAATTGAAATCGGCTCATCGGTATAAAAGAACTAGGGCTTTCCCTTGTAATACAAAACAGTTTTTAAAGTTAAACAGTGGCTAAATACGTGTTTGAGGAGCTTGATGGCGCAGTGGTTAACGCGCCCGGTCTGCGAGTGCTGAGGTTAAGCAACTTTCACAAAGGCCGGTCATCGGATGGGTGACCAAAAATAAATCATCTCGAGCTCCTCCGTGCTTCGGAAGGCACGTATAGCCGTTGGTCCCGGCTGCATTAGCAGTCGTTGACAACCACCAACCCGCACTAGGCCCGCGTGGTGGTTTATGGCCCGTTTTCCCTATCCATCCATAGGGAAGGCTCGTGCCCTAGCAGTGGGGACATAAAATGAGCTGATGATGATGATGATGATGAAATACGTGTTTAAAATATTGTCTCTGTCTAACAATGTTAGCTTAAAAGTGACAGCATGTGTTTTAAGCATTGTCTAACTTTAGCCATCGTTTTGTAGAAATCGTGGTGAGTGAAAGTACCGGAGGCCCATCTCTCACCCCTCCCCCTCCCAATTCCTAATTCCTCCTCAAGATCCAACTTCTTCCTCAAGGCCGGCAACGCATCTGCGATTACTTTGGTTTTGCGGGTGTCCATGGGCGGCGGCGATTACTTTCCATCAGGTGACCCGCCTGCTCGTTTGCCGCCTTTTAATATAAAAAAAAAGTCTGTATGGGCAACCTAAATGTGAAATGGCTTCTTTACAGCTACGTAATGTCATAATATAACAGTTTTTAGGGTTGCAACTACCTTATAATACATAAAAGTAATAAATAAATAACTGTTTGCTGTCAAAAATAATAAATAAGTCAAGCTAAGCTAATGTAGCTTCTTTCTATTATTTATTTTTATTAACAGAGCAACTCAATAACGTTTCAATTGTGTTGGTAACCTGACTTTGACATTAGGGCTATTCAAAGTTCGCAACTTTCGCAACCGAGCAAAAATAGACTCTAATTCTACCGAAATATGACTACTTATGTATGAAAACTACTTTTAAGTTAGGTTAGGTTAGTATGCTGACTACATTAAACAACAAAATCAACTCACCCATCCATTTAAACCCAGTGAGGGTCTCCACAAACTCGCCCTTCCCCTTGACGAGCGCACGCAGCATTTTGGAGCTTACGACGCTCGCAATAACGTACACTTCCTGGTTGCCGCCGCGCATCTCGTGCTGGCGTAGCAGCCACCAGCCGAGGACTGTACCCATCTCGTTGCCCGTGAACACTTTCCATGATTTCGAGCTGAAATATTAGGTGCTATAAGGATATTGTGGTAATTTTGACACGCGATAAAGGAAAATAGGTAATACATCGGTTGTTGATGGTTCCTTTAAAATGTATCTGGGCTTTGTGAACAATTCAAAATAACAGAATCAAGGTCCAGTTGGCCTTGGTGTGGCTGTAAGTCGGGGCAGGAATTTGATTTGAAAGTAGGTAAAATTAAAATAACGCTTAGCTAACTAACTCGCTCCCACTTTTTTTGTGCGAATATCACGTCGACCCGTTGCTATGCTTCGGCGTGAAATAAGAGCGGACAAATAAACATATTTTCGCATTTATAATATTGGTTAAAATGTTGTCCAGGACTATTGTTGCATTTTAACTTTAACTATGCCCACGCGCACACACACGTGCACGCACGCACGCACGCACGCACGCACGCACGCACGCACGCACGCACGCACGCACGCACGCACGCACTTATACTTAAAACAGTATAAACAGATCTACTCGTAATGTTTTATTTCAATACAGAATGCAGTGTTAAAAATTACCTTTCATATTAATATCGCAGCGCGGCCCTTTTCTGTATTTTTGGAATAGATAATAAATAAGTAACGCTGACCTAGGTTCGTACTCGGCGACAGCGAGCCTGTCCGCATCAGGATCGTTGACCAAGACCAGTCTAACGCCCTTCTCTTCAGCCAGCTGTTTGCTCAGCTCCAAGCACTCCGGCTCCTCAGGGTTAGGGAAGTGCACTGTGGGGAACTCTGGGTCGGGTTGCTGCTGTTGTTGGACGCTTATTGGCACCTGGTGATCAGTTATATTTTATAGTGACGCTTTTTTTTTTAATAACAAGAAAACTTAGGCCTCATCTCGCTTGATAAGTATGCCAGTGTCATCTCTGTAAGTGAAAATAAGGTTGAAGGTGAAAGCAAGGCACCATCATTGCTATGGATGGTACAGCTAAATCAGTAGTAATGACGCATAAAACTCTATCAATAATTCCTTTGGCTTTCAAAGTAAAAAGTGTTGAATAATTTCGGCGGGCTGGTTAGAACCACTATAGCTCAATTGGAAGAGCACCTGACCCGGAATGTCAGAAGGGTGCAGGTTCAAATCCTGCACGTGGAAATTTTTTCAACATTTGTGTTTTTGTAATTTGTTCCCAACAAAATTTGCGTTAAAAATTATTTGAACATTTCTATCAATAATATAAAGATTAAACACTATTCAACAATATGTATTAGGTATCTCAGGCTATTAGTGCAACTGCCGAAACGTCTACCGGTTACTAAAAGAGGCATCCCCTGTATACTCAACTAAGCAGTTTGTGTTAAGCCTTGTTCAACATTTTACATTTTCAGTACTCGTATAAGTACCTATATGACACGGGGAAATAAGGATATCAGGGATTTCAAGAAAGCCCCTAGGGATACCACGAAATCACGGAAGATGTCGAAAATGCTGTTGGTCCCGACTGCATTAGCAGTCGTTAACAAACACCAACCGCACTGAGCCCGCAGGCTTATAATCGAAAAAAAGCAACCGGTTGCTAATTAGTACTAGTTACTAGTAGCAATAGCAACGCGACTGCTACTATAGTTGCGGTTGCTACAATCGGTCGGTTTAAGTCTGCCGCGTTCGTTTATGACCCTTTCATAAGGAAGGGTTACGTCCCAGCAGTGGGGACAAAAATTAGCTAGTGATGGTGAGGGCGTGGTGAATCTTACCTTTAAATTAGCCGTTTCAAACGCCTTCACCACAGAGTCGTACCCGACGCCATGCATCGCGCTGTACACCGTATCGATGGCCGCCGTT
Organism: Eudonia mercurella; assembly: GCA_963082485.1. Taxonomy (NCBI): domain Eukaryota; kingdom Metazoa; phylum Arthropoda; class Insecta; order Lepidoptera; family Crambidae; genus Eudonia; species Eudonia mercurella. Next base: position 17,642,965 of record OY720032.1, on the reverse strand, counting down.
CGGTTCGTCTCCAACAGTTCGCTGTGCAGGCTGTTGCGTATGTAGTCCATGTACTTAGCGGTCACCTCCTCAAGGCAATCCGAAACCAGCTCGTTTGAGCGGATCTCGCTTATGTTCCAATGGTCGTCGGGGATGCTGAAATAATGTACGTTACCTTACGCTTTGGACAAATATTGAAAACCCGTGTAACGCTTATGAATCTATTTTTTTTTACAAATTAATTTTTTCTTATTTATATAATTTATAATTAATTTTTTTAAATAGTAACACACTGTATTAATCTTTGACAACGATAACATGAGTGGAGTGACACATTAAGTTACATGACACACACAATGTCAATGCCAAACAAGGTGTGTGCGTGTAAAACCAAAGATTAAACAAAATGCTATGTGCATTAGAAATAGAAATAGAAATAGAAATAGAAAATTTTTATTCATAACCACTTAAATTAGTAACAGCAACATAGACAAAAGACTTAGAACTAGACGTGGTGTTGAATCGGTCTCCACTCAGCATAATGTCGAGATACCTGGTTGGCACCCCGACGCTGATCTTCCGTGGAAACCAGAATAATAATAATAATAATAAATAAATAAATAAAAGATAAAAGATAAAAGATAAAAGATAGGTGACATCACTGTACGCCAGCGCCATCAATCACATCAAATCAGATACATTTTTCTGATCCCAAAATTAGTAGCTTCAGTATATAGAAAGTCGGAAATACGAACCATGAAAATATTATACTCACAGCAATTCATCAATATGAGTAATCAATACTACCTATGGGGTTGACTTTTGGATATGTAAAAGATATTCCTTAAATTTACGCTTGAAAACTTGAACGCTACAAGAACTTCTAATCGGTGGAGGAATGTTATTCCAACATTTTGTGGCCGCGTAGCGAAAGCTGCCACGAAATGCGGCTGTGCTAGTTTTAGGACACACTAAACGAGTAGCTATTCTAAATGGTCGACATGAAAAGTTAAGTTTTTCGTAGAGATATGACGGGGACTTATGTTTGATAACGCCAAACAAAAGACATGCAAAGTGAAGTGAGCGCCTTGTTTCCATTTTCATCAAATCATTTTGATTTAGGTATGGAGTGACGTGAGCCCTATGCGGTATATGAAAGCAGTAACGAACGCAAGCATTCTGAACTCGCTGGATAAGTCGCTTAGTATAACCCAGCAAGCACTCACCTATTACAGTATCAGCATAATTTAGCTTAGAAAGAATCAATGTCTCGCACAAATAAATTCTAACATCAACATTCAAAAATTCACGAATCCTGTACAAGACTTTCAGCCTGTAAAAACAACCCCTAACAACTTCTACAACATGACTGTGGAACCTAAGCCTACCATCCATCAGGACACCCAAATTTCGAGCTTCATCTACTTTATTTATAAAATTTTCTTCAATTTTTATATTAGAACAAAGACTATTTATTCCATCTATTTGACATTTAGAACCTAGAATTAAATACTTTGACTTTAATGGATTTAGAACCAGATTATTGACATATGACCATTTAGCTACGCGCTTCAAATCTTCATTCAGTTTACAAACAGCTTCAGGAGTATTTTTTGGTTGACAAGACGTGTAAATTTGGAGATCATCTGCATAAATATGAAAGTTACAGTTACGTATGCAACCAACAATGTCTGCACAATACAGCATAAACAGAACTGGTCCCAATATGGACCCCTGTGGGACTCCGCGACCGATAAAGGCAGGATCAGACCGATTAACCATACCGTCGCCACTGCGGGTCTCAACTCGCTGGGTTCGTCCACTAAGGTAGCTAGAGAACCATCTTAAAGAGGTGCCATGTAGACCATAAAAAGCAAGTTTGGACAGGAGCAAATCATGGTTGATGGTTTCGAAAGCCCGTGAAAAATCTAGTAGCGCTAGTATGGTTCCTTCTCGTTTATTGACTCCATTTAAAATGTCATCCACAACATCCAGCAGAGCAGTTGCAGTGCTATGGCCTCCACGAAATCCAGACTGCTTTGTAGGCAAAACGTTGTTATCTTTTAAAAAGTTAGTTAATTGCACGCATACCACTTTTTCTAATATTTTGGACATGAAGGGCAAAATGCTAATGGGCCTGAGATCTTTAAGATCAACTGGGTTGTTAATTTTCGGAATAGGTAAAATTAAAGCTTCCTTCCACCTTTCAGGAAACATGCCCGTAGCAATAGACTGGTTAATGATCGAGGTAATAACTCTTAGTGTGCGTGGCAGCGTCAGGAGAATCATATCTTTAGAAATACCATCCGTACCCTGAGCGTTAGTTGTGATGTTCATAATAATTTTTGAGACTGTTTTCTCATCCGTTGTTTGTAGACTGAATGAAGCAGAACTGAAGCGATGATACTCAAAGTACGTAAGTTGCGAGATAGAAACCACACCGTCACCCGGAACGTTCAAAAAATGTTTATTAAGTAACGTCGGATCGCTAATGGCGGTTGGCAGTTGCGAGTCTTTGGTATTGAAATCAACAACATTCCGCTTAATACCTTTCCAGAGGTCACGAGAGTTATTTATATTTTTATTGATGGTGTGATTAAAGAAAACCGACTTTTCAGAATACAGGGCCTGATTAACTATGTTTTTAAGTTGCTTATAAGAGTCAATGTGAGCTTGAAATTTTGTTTTACGACTCTTCCTGAGGGCTTGATCACGCAGCCGCATCATATCCTTAATAGTCGGTGTAATCCAAGGAAACTGATGATGTCTGATATAACGCTTTTTTACAGGAGCGTGTAAGTCAAAAAGACTTTGAATACAAGTATTAAAAGCGTTCACGGAATCATCTACGCTATCACCAATTATCCCTTCCCAGGGAACAGCTTCAACATGACTATTAAATTCTGCGATATCGATGGATTTGAGCGGCCTATAAGAAAGCCATTGGGGAGGTAATTTTGGTTTCTGAATGCGTAAATTACACGAGAGAAAGGCATGACTGCTCAGATCAGGGACATGATCTACGGACACATTTACAATTTTAGTACTACTGCATATCACATCTAAAAGCGTCTCAGAGTGATCAGTAAAGTGAGTTGCCGAAGTCACATATTGCTTAAGGTTCATGCAATGAAGGAAGGCTAATAGTTTCTTTGTGTTAGTTGCGTTCTCACAAAGCAAGTCTATGTTGAAGTCACCCATCAACACTATTTGGTCACATGAAGAAAAAGAGCCTACCGCCTCAGTCAAAGCATCGATGAACGTGTCAACATTAAGCCAAGGCGGGCGATACGCAGTACCTATAGCAAGCTTAAGACCGTTAACTGTGGTGCTCAGCCACATTTGTTCGATAGTAGGTGCATTTGGTGGGTGAATCTGCCTTATACGTAGCCCACGTCGCACATAGAAACCCACGCCCCCGCCACGCGTACGCACGCCGGTAGGTCTCGGGATATGTCTTAGGTTGTAGCCAGCAGGCGCAGGCGCACGTTTTTCCTCACCCTCCCTCAACCAAGTTTCGTTAATGGCCATTATATCAACTGCGTGACGCTCCAAAGCCACCAGAAACTCTTCATGGTGCGTGCCAAGAGATCCGGGATTCAGAAAGCCCAACGACAAATACTTACCCTTCACAAATTGTAACACATATGAAAATGAAAACGCAATGTATTTGAAATTATTTATAAACCTTCTCAGTACTGTCAAGTGACGTTGTGTCAGGTTAATTATACCTTTTCCGAAATATAACTTTGATAACACACAGCTTTCGTGGTAATTATTAAGAACGAGTACTTCAATTGTCAACATATTTGATACAACAGAATATGAGATAATTTGTGTGAGATATTTAGTAAAAATACTATTAATAATTGATGAAAAAACTAAGTGAGCATAGTAATTGTAAAAACCTACCTGCGATAGATATACGCATAGGCAACTAAGCAAGGCTAGTTTCGATGTGATTTTTGGCGCCGACCCAATGCTGCCATAAAAGACATTTATACTTAAACATACAAAACAATATACACCCACAAGTAATACCAACTTTATATCATAATATTCATCGTTTAGAAAACAACATAAATTGGCTGACAAATTGACTCTAATGGTAAGCAACAGAATAACAATTTTATACAAATTACAACTTAAATCCATTGACAAATTAACAGTTTGGAAACATAACATGCGATAAGCCATAGAACTGATGCAATGAAACTCAGTAAACCTTTTTAATAAACGAATCATAAAATGTGTTTTTAACAAAACATGAGTATATGCCCGCATTGGCACACTTTTCATCAAACTTACAATAAAAAATAATAAAAAAGGATATTTCGACATTTTAAAGTACTGGCGAGCAGCCAAAACAAATATAAAAGAATTATTCAAAATTTCTCTCGGTCCCGCAAACCGCGTTACTTCCAAAAACCCCTGCGAGGTCACCCTCTGAATGGATTCGATGACGTGCCTTGCCGTTCTCTTGCCGGGCAAATATTTTGCCGTCGCGAGTCCACACAAATTTCCAGTTCAGTCGCTTGGCAATCTCGCGCGCCTTCTGAAACAGCTGTCTGTTGTGTAGAGTGAGACGCTCGTTAAGGTAGAAAGGGCGGGACGCGGGAGCGGCACCGGCTACATGCATATCATCAGCGGTAAGACGGCGGCGAACGCGCGCGGCCCGCAACAACTCATCTCGATGCGCGCGACGCGCCAGCCGCACAGCTATGGGCCGTGGCCGTGCGTCCCCCGCACCGCCCGCCGGCACCGGGGCCCTCGGCTTACCTACACGATGTGCACTTACAATATCACGCTCGTCCAACACCACATCCAACTTCTTAGCAACTGCAAGGATTACATGGATAGTATTCTCACTGCCACTCTCCGGGAAACTCGCTATCTCGATATCGTTTGCCAACATTTCCTGGTGACTATCTTCAATCTCGAGCCTAAGTTGGGCTATAGTTTCCTCCAAATCAGGCGTGTGACGATGATCCGGTTCACCAAACTTGGCCTCCAATCTCTCGACTCTTGTCTCGAGTGTGTCCAGACGGGAGGTCTGCGCCTTTACAGCGGCCGTAAGATCCGTAATAGCTGAGCGGAACAAACCCATTTCCCTGCGCACTGCCCTCATTTCAGCCCAGAATTGTTTCAGCTCGGTCGCAGGTTCCATTATTGGTACCTCATCAGCCAAATCACCAAACTCCTCCAAATTGTCCACACTACAGTCAGTCTGAGGCATTGATTTTATCCGGCATGTGACATTACTGTGCTGCTCAGGTGACACAATAGGGCGGATCGGAGTGTTCTGATTGTCAACCTTTGGTTTTCTACTTAAACACTCGGGGCACTTCCAGTTGTCACGCCGCTTTCTGTCAAGCTTGTAGAATGAATAAAAACGCTGCGTACTCAAATTAATGCACTCAAGGTCGTATACAGCCTTGCAATTTGCACAACGCATGAACTCACTTTTAGGTAACGGCTTATTACAAGCGGCACAATCACTCAACGAAGCGGCCGAGACATTAGACATATCGAGTAATGTAAACAAACAAAGCTGCAAAGATCCAATGCAACAAACGCCCTCTTGAGCAGCTATCTGAACTCTTTTAAAACTTAAGCATCGACTATCGATCTTGATCTCAAGCGAGTAGCAAGCAAAAAGCAGGCCAATTTATAAGCAATCTCAGCCGTGCGCAGGCAGATGGCGACACCTCCAACAGCTTCAATGACTTTGTATAATTTGCAAATTTTAGGTTACATTTATAGTCGAATCCCAAAAACAACACTGTAAGTTTTCACAACGTACTACATAACTGTCACTGAAGATTTAATAATCCAAAAGACCAATGCACTTCTTCAACACTATTGCAAATGTGTTTACTTTAAGGTTTATGTTTATTTATGAGATAGCAGAATTCTATCATTGATGAAGAGTTTTTTGCACTGACTTTAATTGTACTGAACACTTGCAGGACCAGTTACAGGGAACACTACTGATTCCAAGTTTATATGCCTGTGTGTATATGTACCATTATTGGTACATATACACACAGGCTGCTACAAAGCAATTAATATATATATATATATATATATATATATATATACATTTGAAAAACATTGTTTTTCGGTAAATATAGACATCGATATAATTATTTTTTTCTTATGTTTTTTTAACATGTTGTGAAGGTTTAGATAAGACTGAGAGATAAGAGCCAGTCCCTCAGTGTTTAATACCCATTAATTGTAGCGATATGACTTGATTTCAATGATGGCGGCCTTTGCCCAGAAGTGGGACAAAAATAAAGACTAATGATGATGATGGCGATTCTTCATTCGAAAAGAGTTTTCTCTAAAATTATAGAATCATTTTTTCTTTCTTTCTATATTACCAAATAATTCGAAAATATATATTTTTTTAAATATATTTATGTTGTCAGCACAAGGTAAAGGTATAAAAATACGTAGGTATAACGGTATAAAGGTACAGAGATAAGAATTACACATATCAGCAAATGGAACCCATAAGTATCCCTTGGGAGAGACTTGGGCTTGCGATAGGTTTTGAAAAAAAACCGTATGCCGGGGCCTACAGGCCCCATTCCGCGGACTTTAAGTTAACTATAATTATAACTTATTAATAACAATATATATATAAAGAGTATATTAATATATTCTCATGTTCTTATTTAAATTATTATTCATAAATTCCTAACATAAGAAGGTAAGTATAAAATTGCCTTCAATGCCGTGTCACGCACCGGACACATAATCTGCATTGGACACAAGTAGCATTGTATTATGTTGTGACAACATTCGTGGCGTTTCTCGGTCATCCTTGCCTTCCGAGAACGCGTATTACAAAATACTGTTGCAGCGATGAAATGGAACGAAACACTTAACTAAAAAATAAGAAAACCACCTGAAAAAATGGTTTTTACGAAAATTAATAATATCATCTAAAATCATCACCATCTAATGAATGTGTTTCATTCAAGTTGTTTCATTTACGAAACTAATCGCGTATATGTTTTAAATGTTATTTTGTTATACGTTTCTGTCTAGCCTGTTTCCAGACAAGTAGATTCATAAAAGTATGTTCGTAAATGGCTTAAAATACAGCAGTGACTTGTTTTTTTTTACGAAACCTCTTTTTTTTCCAATACCACTGACTCACACATACTGGTTGTTGACTCGGTACGGCAAATAAGATTTTAAAACTACATTACGTTTTCGATTTTTTTATTGCCGTATCGAGTTTTTGGTACTTACATACTTACATATTTTCCTAGTCATTTGATTTTTATATTATTTTTTTTGTAGCGACTTTTTTTCTGATAGCTACTTTTGTCTAGAGTTGGCCGAAATAAGCAAAAATAAAAAGCTAATACTCACTGCAGACACTGCAGTATCTCCTCCAGCACATTATTATCGTGCGGCGCTATGATCTGGCAGCCGTTGCCCCAGTACACCTTGTACCCGTTGTCTTCCTTAGGGTTGTGGGAGGCGGTCACCATGACGCCCGCGGCCGCCTTGTACAGAATGGTGGCGAAGGAGACGAAGGGCGTGGGGCAGACGGCGGAGAACAGGTGCACCGGTATCGAAGCGGAAACGAACACTTTGGCCGTGAGCTCCGCGAACCTGAAGAATAGGAGCGGTTATACTGGGTGTTTGGTAATAGGTGTATAATCTGAAACATAGTCATGCAATCAAATATAGAAAACACCGTAATAAAGTAATATTTATGTAGATTTACTTTTCTATATAAAAACTCAAATTTATTTTATTGCATTATTTTTGTTCAACCCTGACATGTTTTGACTTCTGTTTTAACTGGACCATAGGTTGACAACTAAAAATAAGGTATCAGCTGGACCCAGGGTTGTCAATTTGTAATTTTACTTAGCAACAAACAATCTCAATGTCTCGGTACCCTATCTGCTATATTCGGGGTTATATGTACAAGTGTAATACTTGTACATATAACCCCGACTTGTACATAAACACTATGTAGTACTAATTTATAGTCACTATTTATAATAATTCCCAGGTCAGTTGGACCCTGACAGGAACATTTTGAGTGTGAGCTCTGGAGAAGCTCATGGAAGAGCTCGAGATGATAATTTTTTATTCACCTATCCAATGACCGGCCTATGAAAGTTGCTCTTAACCCTAGCAATGGCAGACCGGGCGCTGTAACCATCGAGCTTGTGGTGATTATGGCCAATACGCAATTATAGCAAAATCTATTTCAATAATAGTCCTTTGCCCAGCAATGGAGCAGTGTTCATTGAAGTTTTACGGGATGCCAGCTAGGAAGCAGGTGGTCTCTATTCAATTATTGCTAAAGACTAAAATCAGTTGCTGACGCCTATTTTTAATGACTAAAGGAAAAAAAATGAACGAGCCTTACAGTAGCCGCTTATGATGTGTACATTTGACATCTCACCTTTTGAAATTAATATTACACTAAAAAATAGAATATTGAATTAACAATGACGTATATTTTTTTTATTTATTTCGCTAGCAAACTCGCTAACGAAGTACTGACTGAGATATATATATATATATATATATATATATATATATATATATATATTTCATGCACTGGCTTACTTCAAAAATAAGAAGACTGCTGAAGGTACGCTTCATACAAATGCATCATATCATAGAATATATCGTACTATGATATATATATATGAGCGGATCACACTGTTACGGTACTTCCGTCGCATTTCTACGAAATCACTCTTACAAATTGTATATATAGAAGGCGAGCGGAAAGATGTTACACATCAACAATACCTCACGCCTTATTAATACGACACGATGCTTCAATATTATGTGCTATATTTACTTATTATTGTTGTTTCATAAATAGGTCGCTTACAGGTTGTCGGTAAGTAAATATGATACGTGACAATATGATTGACAAGACATATTGAATGTCACAAGGACAGCACAAACCCACTTACGAAATAATAGCTATTTCATGTTTATGTAAAGATATTATCCACCTTTGGCCTTATCAAAATTTTACATTAGGAATTATTAAAAAAAATGTATTAGGTGATAATTAGTCGCGGGTAGCCACTGGATGCGAGCAGCACAAATCCGGTCGCTGTGGAGATTCTTGGGGGAGGCCTTTGCTCAGCAGTGGACGTCTTTTGGCTGAGATGATGATGATGAAGTATTCTCTTATTGAACAGAGAATCATGCTGTCGTTTAACTAAACTCAATATTTGTTATCTTAACAATAGAAAGATGAAATTATAAAGACCGAAGACGTTACATAACAAAAACTAATTATTTCATAAACACAAATGTTGAAAAAATTTCCACGAGCAGGATTTGAACCTGCACCCTTCTGACATTCCGGGTCAGGTGCTCTTCCAATTGAGCTATCGTGGTTAATCTGTCAATGTCAAACATATATTTAAAAAAAAATTGTCATGGCCATTGGTACCAACAAACCCTTTAAATAGTAAACATCTTTTAATAAAAATTACGGTTGAATATCGACCACTGGGCGAACATTAGTAAGACTAAAGATAGAAGCGAATTTCAATTAGCAAATGGGTACGTACCTATACCTACTGGCCAAGTAAATATGTACAGATTTAATGACAGCCTATTTTTTATCCTTTGTTAAATGTTCGTTAACAGAGTTATCATTTAAATAAATTTGTAAAAGGCAATACAAAATGTTTGTTATTAAAAATATTCGAAACTATAATTAGATATAACATAATCAGAAATAATATTGTGATCAATTCTATCGGTATTACCTATATGATACAAATAGGGTCAGTACTCAACAATAAATGTTATCGGAGTAAGAATAATTAAAACGACGAGTAATCTTTAGATATCATGACCCCCTGCTGACTTTGATATGACAATAACTGCCGTTTACTATGTACCGACACTCTCAGCCAGTCAATATAATGCTTCAGTTATAATCAAATGAATGATCATTATGAAAATTTTACCAATATTGGAGTATGATGACGATGTGTGTGTCAATGTTTCTTACTGCTTGATGTTAGATATGTTTTTTTTTATAATGAAGTAGGAATGAAGAATTTAATAAAAATGTTGTTAACGAAGCATTTGAGCATTTGTTTCCTTATGGAAACAGCTACATGCGCCATGATTACGAATATAATACGTAAATGTATGAATGAAATAAAACTTTATTTAACTAAACTTATTGGAGAAGCGCTTTTGAATCGTCTCAAAATATTTTGCCAACAGGCAGGACTTTTTTTAGCTTTTTAGCACAGTGAGCAGCACTTTGAAGAGAAGAGCCGAAGAGCAGGCTGTGGTATTCATTAGGAGAAGCCTATATACTCGTATAAGCTATATCCATCAAAGGACTGACTTGGCTGTTAATGATGATAATGAAATGACCATGATAGTTTAAAGTTAAGTTATAACCTTAGATTTGTTTTAATCTAAGCTTATAACCTTTTTTTACACTTTGTCTTTTTTCAAATTGTAATTTGTTAGCAAAAATATATGCGTATAAAAACATGTAAATAATTATAACCTTTTGCTGTTGTAGCGGCCATCGTAGCCCACCACGACGCCGTTTTGCAGCGGGCCCTGGCTGCAAATTTTGCGGAGGTAGGAACAGAGACCCTGCAAAGAGAACCTTTGTTACTGACCAGCATTGATATAAATAGAAAGTGTATAAAATACGAATGAATCATATAATATATATATAATCTTAATTTATGGCTTCGCGTTAAGCCAATTTTAGTATTATATTATTATTAAAAGAAATTATCCGGCAGATTGAGTTTAAAATAGAGTCTCACAACACGTGTTATTACACAAAGAACTTGGGTGAAACTCGGCGCCTTGATTCTGTGTGTACGTCGCGTGTGTTCGGCGGCCTGATTTTGACAGTTTTCCCATAGTCTTTATGTCAAAACCAGACCAGATCACCGACACACTATTGAGACGTTATTGAATTTCCAGATTTGAGGCCTTCGTTTCTGCTGTTTTAAAATGTCTCAGTGGATTGATTCTGACATTTTTCCTATAGTCTAAATGTCACGATTGTACTTTAATTACGTTTTAAAATAGCAGTATCGAGCCCAGACAATTACAGTCACAACAAAGTAAACAATAAACATTGTAATGTTTTGAATTCAAGGATGCTTGTATGCATTGTAGATATAATACGGCAGGCATACTTAATGCTTTACTTCTTTTCAGAGGTTCATGTCTACCAAGTACCACATTATACACACTCTAATGGGAGGGACAAAAATCGCTATATTCCTGGTTTTTCAAGCATCCATGGGCTGCGTTCTAAGGAACAGGGTGTCTAGTGTGAGTTTTATTTACTATCCATATTCATTCGATTACGATAACGAAAACGAAAATTAGTAAAACATTGAAGCAGCGCCTCCTGGCGACGTACGAGAAGAGTTAAAATTTTGCCATACAAATTCTCGTTTTCATTAACGTGTTCGAATGGTGAATGAAACTTGTACCACACACTCCGGTGGCTTAAGCATGAGCTCTTATTTACGCCCTCGTGTTTATCGCTAACACATAAAATTAGGTAACAGATCTGTTCGCGCCAGAAACACGACGGTGCACTCATCCAAATAAAAGTTACCGCGCGAACTTCATTCCGCTGCATAGTTCACATGCAGCGTTCATTCCGCTGTTAGAGTTCTCAATGAGCGGCCCGTGACGTCGCCTTTTACCATCAGCTCTTCGCTCAAGAACCTCCTAGAACTGAATACTCGTGAATTGCCTAGCGGCCGGTGCGCGTGTGTGTGTGTGCGCGAAAGGCGACTTCTACCAGCATCAGCTTCAGCTCCATCTCCGCGACGGTCGTGTCGTGGCCACGCCGTCAACGTCAGCTCGCCAAGTAAATCCCATATATCCCATCCTTCTTAATCCAATCAGCCCACGTCGCTGTGTCGGCACTGCCTTCCCGGCAGTCGATACAAGATCATTTCCTCTTAGAATGACATATGTGCAGGATTGTTGTTGCAGTTGGTTATACGAGACGCGTGTACCGGCGCATAAACATGCGAAAACCTAAAGGTTTTTTTTTATATTTGTTTATACATTAAGTAAGGGGTAAGCACAGTGCCTTGATCTCACCTGATGTTAAGTGATGATAAGGCCAATGATGAAAGCGCACTTCACCCGGGATCCTCAACTAGTGAGGCACTGACTATCTTATCTCTAGCTGCCGGAACACAACAACGCTACAAACATTGATGTTATGGCGACATATTTAGATAAGATGGTGGTAGCTAGCCAGGCGGACAAACAAGCCCTACCACCAACCAAACCAAGTACACAAACATGTACCCCCACTGGGAATCGAACCCGGGACCTCTGGGTTTAAACCGGTGGTCGTAGCCACTAGACCACAGCGGCGGTTCAAGTCGTGGTAATTGAACATCCTCAGAGGGTAGATGGAATGGCACCACTCATCGACATTCGATAACGTCATACCGTGACTAACGAGCGCATAAGTCGTAGCAGTACTGAGGAGTGTACCTGAGCGGTCTGCAGTACAACCACGTCGTTCATGCACTTGTAGCCGGCGCCCATGGGGCTGCGCAGCCCCGCCGTGCCGAAATGTTGCCGCTGTAGCATGGTCTTGCGCAGTTTGTCCCATCGTGAGCTGGCGATGTCATCCAGCACTTCCTTGCGAGTTACGGGATTCTGAATTGTGAAAACATTGATTATAGTTTGCACGTTATGGGTAGACCCGAAATGTTAAGGAGAAAGGAGGGGAAGTTTACAGCAGGCCATGATAAGACAGTAAAATAAGTTTTTGTCCAAGTGGAAATTGAATAACAGGTACTAGTCAGTTGGGATAAGCCTATTGATTATAGAGCAATTCCGATCCCAATCAAAATCAGAGTCAGAATCAGAATTATTTATTTGTGAGATGTAGGTTAGTATTACAATGATGAAAATGTATAAATTATATTTTTATAAATCACCACCTCATCCAGAACCAAAGAGTTGACTAGAATTGATCAGGTTAAATGTTTTTTTAGGACTCTTTATGCAGTACTTCAAAATACAATACATCAAGAAAACAAAGGTCACAGTTGTGTTTCAACAAACTTTACAAAATAAATTTTAGAGCTAGAAGTTGAAAAACAAAAAGAAATGACTATTGACATTGTTAATATATAGCAAGCTAAAATAGGATGGAGAGGATTAGAATATAAATAAATGGAGGGAAAATGAGGAATTACCCTTACCAGGTTGACATTCCACTTTTGCGTACCAAGTGTTTTGCTTTTACATTTATAATGCGCACAGCCAAAGAGTGGAATTCCCTACTGGCGGGCGTCTGTGTTCCCGAGTGCATATAACCCTAAAGTTTTTAAAGCCCGAGTGAATAGGCTATTTCTGGCCAAGCTCGATCCATCGTCGGCCTCTTGTTAGCCCTAGGGATTATAATGAGGCCAAGAGCAAGCCCATCTTACAATAAAAAATAATAATAAAGAAGAGTGGCATTTTATCAATAAAGTATTTCTTTTATTATTGTCAATAAACTGTTTTCATTTAAACTAACAAACATTTGAATTGTAAATTTTAAAGAGCACTAAATAGAATGAAAGACATTTATCGTAATGTAAAGGCAAAATCTTTTATCTAATTTCTTTTTGGAAATGCAGCTTGATTTTAAAACTTGCACTCCTTGTTATAAGATAGCTTTTAGTATGCTAATTTGTAGTGTACATCAATATGCTGTCTGCTTATTGAAATGACCTTGCTCTGATCAGTACAAACGAGGCTTGTCTTGATTTTCTACACACTTTATTTTTATGATGTAATAAGTGATATTTTACAGTAACTTATTATAGTAAGCATAGCATCTTAATAATGAAAATGACTGATAATAATCAGACTTTAACATACCACTTCGGCCTTGGGCCTGGGCCTTTTAGTATGTATTTATGAGTAAGTTTATAGGGAGATTGAGCTATAACTCACATTGGCAAAATTTGTAGTAGGGAATAGTCACAACTGCCATCTTGTGACTACTATTGTGACCAATGGCTTGATGTGCCTTCTGAAGCTAAGACTAAGTAAGCAAGATAGCTGCTTTTACCAGCCCCCCAACCGCTTAACTCTTTCGCTTTCGATCGCTTTGAAGGCAAGCGTCTGTTGCCTGTTTTTCAGAAGAGATTGTTCTGGTTGGAACCTAGATAGGTACAAATGTTTTGATATGACCCTTTTTTATATTTTTATTATATCCATCATATTTCCATATGAAACCATCAGTCTACCAAACCTTTGACTGTCAGACAGAAATATTTCGGAAGGTGTTATTTCGGTCAGTAGGAGAGCTTTTAATGTAAAATGTACGTGTTTTTTTCTCCATTTCGAGTCTACAACCAAAGAATAAGTAAGGTATTATGTCATACGTAAAACAGATATTATTAACGAATGTATTATTAAAAAACACAGTACCTTGTCTTCTTTTAACCAGCCATTAACAGCAGCGTCCAGATTTAAGTCACCGCTCTTGCACGAAGACATTATGTTATTATAAGAAATAGTTAAACTTTTAAAAACAACGTCCGACGGTTAAAAGCTGTTAGCTCGATAATTCTCTTTTTTTTCAAAATATTTCAATAAGTTGCGAAATATTTTTTTGATGAAATTTTTTTTCTTATAACAATTAGAGACTTAAATAAAAAACAATATTGTATCGTATTTTATCAATATGCTGAAAAAAAACACTGGAAAAGCACTGATCATTTGGATAAAAGTTTCGTAATGGCTCTTCTTGTCACTTTGACTTTGACAGTTAGAGATGTCCGTAAACAGTACCGTTTTTAAACCATAACCAATTAGTTAACAATAACGTTATTTTAAAGAGGTAACGATTGATAACTTTTTTGACATTTAACATGACATGGCATTTCTTCAATTCCCAAAAGCTTAGAGCATTAAACCAACTGGAGACGCCACTGTCAGGCGTTCCCCTCTGCCAACAGAGTATGACCGCCGATCATACTCGTTATATAAAACTAGTTCCAGCGTGTTCCAGCGTCATTCGCAAATCACGGTGCACGCGATAAGACCTGAGCAAAAAATGCCAAATTGCAGCGTGTTTTCACGTAAAAAGCGATCAGAAACGTCGATTGTACAAAAGGATAACGTTACTTTTCATCTGTAACTATTATTTTGTCTTAATATTATTGAATAATGTACTAAATTTGCAAAAAACTGAAAAAATATTGTTAATCAAAAAGTGTTGCCACTAAAACGTCAAGTTGCAACTTTGCGTAACTTTAAAGTTGAATGAGCCAACATTGAATTACAATTTATATTTCACGTTCTATAAAGTTAAAACTGCATTTTTACTATAAATGCTTATTTAATTAATGATAGATCACTACTTATAAATTGTAACTTATTTTGTTTTTCCAGATTTTTTTTCAACTTAATTGCATTAAAAATTCTCAATACTAGGAAACTGTATGTTTATGATCGGTCTACTTCATTAATAAATTATATTTACGTCCCGTCACTTATCCCGAAAATAGGAAATTTTAATTTAATTACATTAGCCACACTGCAACAAAGTTAGAGCTGCGACAGTACAAAAACAAAATATTGATATCGACTTCATCATAATGTTTATTCTGGCTATTAAAGGAAAATAATAATATAGATAAATAAATTAAAAAAAACAAATTATTAGAGATCGAAACATAATTATCTCCATTTGGAGAAAAGGTAGTGGAATATAAAGCGGGCTTCGTAGTATTTTCTACTAAAAAATTAAACGCAGTACATGCATAAAGGGTTTATGTGGGGAGCCAAATGACAAAAGTTTAACATACCAAAAAAGTCGTGGTGGCCTATTGTATGCATCAAAAGAAGTTATTGATTTATGTCTCCTTTGTGAATTAAAGATCCGCCTAACTGATGACAAAAAATAAAAAAAATAAAAAACCTATTAAATTAATACAACATTATAAGCATCAAAATAATAGTTAATTTCTGACAGAAATAACAACACCTACACCATAGAATTTACTTAAAACTATAAGATTACGTTTTTTATTCCAATTTTTTTTTAAACTATATGAATAGCTTTGATGCATTAAAGAACTTTGCATCATTCAAAGATTTAACATTAGAAAGCAGTTTAAACCTTGACAGCATTAGGTATATTTCGCTGTTCGTTTGTATGATATCATTCTGGAGTTCGGTACATACCTGTATATTGATATGTTTGTTTTAATTTTAGTCTCTTGCTTTTAAATTCAGCCTTATTTGGAAACTTATATAGAAATAAAAAAAATCTCTCGAATAATTGCATTTGGAAATCTGAAAAATTAAGACCCTACGTTACCTACAAAAAAGAATTGATCTGCTTTATGGAACCATGAAAGTACTATACATGTTGTTAAATTTTTCGGTTCCTCTTGTTTGAGAGTCGGTTAGATAGGTAGCAAACTATTTTTCCATAATGAAAGAATAAGATTGCAGCTTTTCTTAAAAACAACAATTCTCCTTGGAATGGAATAAAATTATGTAGGTATATTTTGCAGATTTTGACTTATCCTAATTAATAACTGTCGATTTTAACAATAAAGAAAAGCAAAGAGTATACCTTAATTAACCATACTAAAGAGCCTGATTTAAACAAAAAAATCACATTAATATTCATCATCATCATCATCATCTCAGCCAAAAGGCGTCCACTGCTGGACAAAGGCCTCCCCCAAGGATCTCCAATAAGACCGGTTTTGTGCAGCCCGCATCCAGCGGCTTCCCGCGACCTTTACCAGATCGTCGGTATACCTTGTTGGAGGCCTGCTGACACTGCGCTTTCCGGTACGCGGTCACCACTCGAGGACTGTTCCGCCCCAGCGGCCATCAGTCCTGCGAGCGATGTGGGGCACTTGAGCTTAGCAACTTTTCGGGCTATGTCATTATTATTGGTATCGACAAATTAAATCGATAGTGTCAAGCACTATCGACGTTTACATAAAGTCGCCATCAGACTCGTGCACGGACAGGTTATCCCTGTGTGTGAATTTATTAGTGTGCGTCTAGTTTATGCTAGTGTTTAATAATTTAGTCGTTTGCGTGCGTAGCGACGTCTTTGAAAAATGCATCAGTGTGAAACTGTATTTGTGTGCATTACCTCATCCCCCGCAGAAAATGACAGACTTTTTTTCATAGAAATTAGTGCGCATGGCGTCTCCAGTTGGTTTAATGCTCTAAGCCCAAAAGGTATGCAGCGCTAATGTTAAGATTGTAAATGTTTGTTAATAACTTTATATAATTAAAAAAAGGTGTTATTGAATTTAATGCCTTATAACTGCATCCTTATAACTTCTTTAGAACCAGTTGATCATCACAACTATTTGAAAACTTTTGCGATTGTCTCGATTACTTAACGCGTCACGGCGAGTAGAAAAACGCTCCGCCCGATATCTGGAGGACCTGGGTTCATTTCTCAGGTCCGCAGAATGTGTTTGCCTATACCCATCAATTGTAGCGACAACTTGATTTCTATGATAAAGGTCTTTGCCCAGAATCGGAACTCAATAAAGGCTTACTAGGTTTTGTTGTTTGTTTGTTTGTTCACCTTTGAGTAGTTAGTATCAATAAAAGAATGTGTACCTAATAAGTTAGGAAACGAATTCAATCATTAACATTGTTTTAAGATATAGATACCAAAATAATCGTTAAAATCTTTTATGGGTTCTCGTCACCGGCAGACGTGCTATCGCCACACCATCGATGATCGAGCATTTAAATAAAAATAACTTTAATTTACTTTTACAAGTGCGAGCGTTGGCAGCCAAGAACTATGTTGCTGACAGTAACTGCGGAGATACGTACAGAATAAAACTAACTGCCTGTTTATTTTACACGACGTTCATCGGTTAAAATGCGTATTGCTGCGATAACGTTTTTAGGCGTTCTGCAGCCACATAAGAGATAGTACTACTGCAGCAAAATGCATATATTTTCGTGAACACTATGATACCTCGGACACAAATTAAATATTTCGGCCACATTTCCATAGGTTAATGTCGCCTCTGTTGTCTTTTGGTCACATCACTGTTCTCAGATTCAAAGATGTGTTCGTTTCCCAGTGGTTGATGACTTACCACCTGGTTAGTTACCCCCCTCTTGTACATTAAATCACATTATCATCTCATTTTTTGTCCCTACTACTAAGGCACGACAAAAACCAGCACGTGGGCCAAGTGCCGATTGTTGGTTGTTATTGACTGCTTCTGCAGCCGATACCAATAACTGTACGTGCCTTCCGAAGCACGGAGGAGAATGAGATGATAATGTTTTGGTTACCAATCCGATGACCGGCTTTTGCGAATGTTGCTTAAACTTAGCAATCGCAAACCGAACGCGTTAACGACTGCGCCATCGAGCTTCTCTTGTTTAAGTGTGTCACCATAATAGGAGTGTTGGTACATACTTGATAGCACTATTATTGTATTCCGATAGTTAAAGATAGGATATTATGAAGCCAGCTCTTCTGCAGTTGAAAATTCTCGGTGAATGTGATTTATAAACTAACTAACTAATATGAAAACAAAATATCTAAAACTAAAATTCTGGAATGAGACAATACTTTGCTGCGGTAACTCATTGTTGTGTTCAAGACATTTAATAAGTGCTATGCATCTTCTACAAGTTTAGTATCATTGATATAAACACCTTGTACAGACGCTTGGACATCAAACTATCCAAAACTGACAACTTTTTCATTAAATGTTCAACCATATGCCTAAGACATAAAGTTCAAAGGAGGAAATTTGAAAGTTTGTGGTATTTTGATGTGGAAAGCATCAGGCTGCCTAGTGTGAGTTTTGTTTACTATCCGTATTCATTCGATTACGTTTACGAAAACGAAAATTAGTACGGCATTGATGCAGCGCCTCCTGGCGACATACTAGAAGAGTTAAATCTTTGCCATACAAATTCTCGTTTTCGTCAACTTGATTGAATGGCGAATGAAACTCGCACTTGGCACCCTGCCCATCGTAAGATTCACCTCGTATTTGTGCGTATACCTACGGTTTTATTTACAAATCACAAATTAATTCTAAGACAACTAAAACATCTCAGTCTCCCTGTGACCATGGTCTGTACCATGAACCCCGTACTGTAAAGGGTTTGAAACACCTAATTCTGACAACTCTAGTTCCAACCAACCCTCGTGAACTTTGATAAATACTGTTACCGCGAATCAGTGTTGACCATTGGGGGTAGCGAGTTCTTGAATGTAGACCGTATCGGCTAACGTAGTGTGGCCCTCAGATTTGTGGAGCATCTTCGCAAGGTAGCTGGCAAGAGCTGGATGAGACTGAAAGTAGCCGTGGATCATGTTTAGTGGCGTGCACTCGGAGAGGCTTTACTTCAGTAATGGACTTATATAGACTGATGATGATGACGATGGTTCCGTTCACAACCACCAATCCGCATTGGGCCCTTGTGGTGGTTTATGGCCCGTTCTCCCTATCCATTCATAGGGAAGGCTCGTGCCCTAGCAGTAGGGACATAAAATGAGCTGATGATGATGATGATGATGATACGTCCAAATTTGCCTTTGACGAATATCAATAATCCCTTACCGGCCTTCACCTACATTCGGCGACGTCACCATGTTGATTAGGAAGCTGTTTGTTCAATCAGTGGTCAATCACATAATTGTAATTGGTGGACAGCGGAACCATCCACTCCATAGGAGGGGGCCCTCCTCCTAGGACATCCGTCGCCGCTTTCATGCGCATACTTCTGTTTCAAGGTACCGTAGGGCTTGGGTCATGCTTCCTGGGTGCCTATAGTGCGACTATCATTTCATTTTTTTTATGAATCGTAAATAAGAATGCTGGTTTTTATTTTAATATTTTTGTTACCCTTCCCCATACATTTAATGATTTTGTAATCTTCTTTTTTAGGGTTCCGCGTAATCAACAAGGAACCCTTATAGTTTCACCATGTCTGTCTGTCTGTCTGTCCGTCACCAGCCTAGCTCATAGACTCTTAGTACTAAAAAGCTGTAATTTGGCATGGATATACATATTAATCACGCCGACAAAGTGGTGAAGTAAAATTTTGGAAAATATTTTTATTTGGTTATCTCCCCTCCACGTGAAGTAGGGATGTAATTTTTTTTCTTGTCTACCCCATAGTGTGGGGTGTCGTTGGATAGCAATTTCAAAAATATTGCGGGTTTATGGTAACAGTTTTTTGATTGAGGCATCCGTTTGTGAACTATTAAGCTTTAAAGTGCAAAATTTTGTTAGAGTTAAGTGTCCCGTCCCCCCCTGCCAGCCAAATGGTTGTTTTTGGATACTTGAAAAAATTCACAGTAGTTGTATAATATGACGAAGTTAAAATGAAAACTATCACAGCTAAGTAGGCTAAGTAGTAAGTTTACGAGTAACAGTCGACCAACTTATAAAACGTACTTGGCTCAGCACAAATTCCTCATTGGGAACTACTTAAATAACGATATCAGGTGTGTGAAACCGGTATTATCTACATTTAAGTATATGAGCCATTTAAAAATATACAAAGGTAATATAATATTTTTTCTGACTTCACTTGTGAAGTTGGATTTTATAACTCCTTCTTTAGTTACCATCGTCCTATCATTCATCATCATCATCGTCATCAGCTCATTTTATGTCCCCACTGCTGGGGCACGAGCCTTCCCTATGGATTGATAGAGAGAACGGGCCATAAACCACAACGTGGGCCCAGTGCGGATTGGTGGTTGTTAACGACTGCTAATGTAGCCGGGACCAACGGTTTTACGTGCCTTCCGAAGCACGGAGGAGCTCAAGATGATACATTTTTGGTCACCCATCCGATGACCGGACTTTGCGAAAGTCGCTTAACTTCAGCACTCGCCATCGAGCTCCTCATATTATGTGGGCCCGTTTTTAGACGTCATGAGCCGCCGGAAAATAAATGTTCATAAAAGCCCTCTTCTCAGAGTCCGCATTATTGAGATGGGCTACAGAACCCTACACTGCGCGTGGCCCGACACGCGCTTGGCCGGTTTTTAAGTTGCATACCCGTTATGAGTATACTGTTGTGTCTAATGTTTTTTTTTGCATTACCATCTGCACAATTTTTTGCATTACCATCTGCACAATTTTTTTGCATTACCATCTGCACATTTTTTTTGCATTACCATCTGCACAATTTTTTGCATTACCATCTGCACAATTTTTTTGCATTACCATCTGCACATTTTTTTTGCATTACCATCTGCACAATTTTTCTGCATTACCATCTGCACAATTTTTTTTCATTACCATCTGCACAATTTGTACACAGTAGATATTAGCAATAAATTATAATTCTATTTCTATTTCTATTTCTTGCTAAAAATGAGTTATATTACAATCAACAAGTTATAAAGTTAGGGAACGACTTTTACACACAGGCATTCAATTACGTTAACGAAAAGGAAATGTTGAACCAGGAGTTTCAGTGCTTCGATGAAATTCTCGTTTTTGACGTGATTGAACGGCGAATAAAACTCGTTCTTCACAATACAATTATTCTGTGACGACACAGTAGGTACATAATGTATAGTTAGAAACAAACGTTTACACACACTGACAAACCTGTAGGTTTTATTAGTAGTACCTAGTTTCCATTTCCTTTACGAGATAGCATGGTCATGGACTAATAATATGGCATGGTGAAAGAAACTACGATGTCCTTGGTTCAATTTCCAAATCGGGCAAAGTGAGTTTCGGACGTCCTATACATAGTCCGGGTTTTTGTAATTACCAAACTGCATTTGGAAAAAGTTGTGATTAAACCATTACTAATTTTAGCGCGCGATAACTGAATTTAAATGACGGGGGCCTTTGCCCGGCTGTGGGCCAGTGTATGGGAAGTTACTAAATTACTGCTATAATAATGATTTATTTGGAGTCGTTAGCTCACAATCGTTGAGGTGTATACCTCATATACACATATATATACATATGTATATTGTACAATTTTTTCAATCAATTAAATATACAATCTCGAGTTGAAATTACTTGTGTTTATAACATACATAGATACTATAAGTTGGCGTGCCGTTTCGAACCTTTTACATGGCCTACTGAATGAAAAGTTGGAACGTTTTCAATCAAATTATATTACTAGAATTTTACGAGTTCCGCTTTATGCAAAACGTGCTATTATATATATTACTAGCGACCCGCCCCCGGCTTCGCACGGTTGCAATGCTGATATTATCAGTGTTGCTCTACTATATGCATGTATTATACATATAAACCTTCCTCTTGAATCACTCTATCTATTAAAAAAAACCGCATCAAAATCCGTTGCGTAGTTTTAAAGATCTAAGCACACAAAGGGACATAGGGACAGAGAAAGCGACTTTGTTTTATACTATGTAGTGATGATCATAATGAACCTGGCACTGAACGATGTACGGTCATCTACTTAGTATAAATAAAAATAAACTGGGGCACCCGCCCAGCATTTACGCTTGGGCGGGCGGCGTAGGCGAATAGTGCGCTGAATTTACTGTTCCTAATTGAAAGGAACCTTTGTGGTTGGTTTATAGTGATCTGTGTGGACCTGTGAGGACTTGATAGTGATGGAATCAGGAGATTCGAATGTGCTGGCTTCGGTCGAGTTCGAGGTGTTTGGTCAGGTGCAAGGTGATATTTCTATAAAACTTTTCTAAGTTTAAAAAAGTGACAAGATAAAATTTTACTATATATAAGGTCACATTTTATCAACTGCAAATATTTTGAGGATAAATTCAACAACAATATAAACTATTTTTATGAAAAAACCTTAAATTTTTATACGCTACTTTTCAAGAAAAACGCCAAAAGACATTTCGATTAAAACAAAAAATAAAGCACTTTCGGTAGATTTCAATTCAAAGGAGCCAAAACAGAGAGGTCGCAATGCCTTCACCGCTTACACATGCCCCTAGTTTCATTCAAAAGAGCCGACAGAGAGGCCGCTCTTAAAAATATTAAAATGTTTGTGTCAGGAAAAGTAAAAAAAAATAGCCTGATTTTTTTTAAATGTTAGGGCCTTATTTCTATGATATAATTAGATGTTTTGTCAAAATATTTGCAGTTGATAAAAAGTGACCTTATATAAAAATCAACCAGTCTTAGGAAGAGCTAAGAAGAGTGGGAATAGAACTCACGACCATTGTATCGGTCCGATGCTCTGACCGCTGAGCTACCGAGACCGAGATGTAACTATTGCATTGTAGATGCAAAAATTTTAATTAAAAAAGTGAATTATTATTTTTTGTAACTTAACAACTTAACATGTATCTACTAGGTAATTTTTTTTGTTGACATGTAAGGGGGTACTTATGGCCAAATAAATATCTAATTTAGATTACCTACTTAAATTTTTTTAAAAAGCGAAAGCACTGTTTTGTTACATATTTTTTATTATTTTGTAATAAAGATACTATTCGATTATCTTTTACATTTTTCACATTTTGATGTGTAGACAATAATAAATATATTTCAATAATATTTCAAAATTTACTGGGTACTTAAAAGTAGCAACAGTTTTAACAGTTTTCGACATACAATATTTTTATTATATTATATTTACTTGTCTTTATAAGAAAACAAAACAAGGGCAGAGAATTTAACTCAAGTTTTATTATAAATATATTTTCAAAAATCTATTAAATCAATCTCAGATTAATAAAAACAATAGAAACTGTTAACCGATGGCCATTATCACTCCAAACTAAACCGTTTGTTTGCTATTTCTTTCGCAATTTGTACATAAATACTTTTTATTTTATTTGTCAAATTTGAGAAATCGAAACACAACTGTTTTTATTGACATACTTTAGAGTAAAATCACAGCTTCAATGATAATATTACTTAAGTGCTTTCTTTTTAAATTTATTTATTTTCAGCCTTTCAACCTATATTAATCCATTCCTGGACATAGGCTTCTCCAAGTGTATACCACTGAGCACAACAGGATACATTTAAAATAAGCTAATAAAAATATGAAAAGCATAGAAGCAATAACATAAGTGATCATTCAAAAAAATTCAAAACTCAAAATCATTTATTCAGTTTAGGCAACAAGTAGCTCTTGTGAATGTCACTATGCCATCGGTTCGTAAGTCTACACAGGGACAGGGGGAGTTCTTGTACTGAAAACAACCGGCAAGAAACTCAGCAAGTGTCAAGTTCTTTCCTCCCTCGCGGCAGCGCCAAAAATATTGGAAAATGCCCGATCATAGCAGGACACTTTCCATTACAAATAAACAAAAAAATATAACAGACAACCGCAACATGTTAAAAAACAAAATAAAAAATCTAAGTTAACAAATTTACATCAGGTAAAAGTTTCAATTTCCACAATGTCATACAGTAGGTACCACGACAGTACTCTAGTAAAAGTTAAAAATTGTTTAAGAAAAACAAAGTCGAAACTATAGTGAATAATACTAAAAATAAGATAAGTAGGAAGCATGATCATTTCATATTTATTTTCTTTATGATCATGCCGTGCAATCAATTAATTTATGTACGATTTTATCGAGTAATGTGTATAGTATTAAGCAACGTATCGCCAGCTGATCGCTTTAAATTTAGATGAGCACTCTCATCTGGGTCGATGTCAATGGCCGATTGAAGTTCGATAACAAACACACGTTGCAATACTACGAGTATAACTAACTCACTAAACTAATCTACTAATCACAGATTAAGTTATGGTTACTTAGTTCTAAACTATAATTTTGCCGTACTTTTCGTTTTCGGAACGCAATCGTAAAAAAACTTACACTTGGCAATCTGAACCTATCTTTATGACTACTAATATTTGAATGAGTTTCCACAGTTTACTAAGGAATTTTATTTTATTTGCATGTATCTTATTTATCTTATTATATGTATATTTATTTTGTATACTTTCAAAGACTTAATCCATCCAGCCATTACATGAACATCAAATGGGTTTTCGGAAAAACCGCTCCACCACGTTAGCAATATACAAATATATGCAACACGTTTTAAACGAAATAAATAATAAAAAAGTTACAGTAGGCCTCTTGCTTGATATGAGCAAAGACTATGACCGAGTTAATTTTAAAATCTTGTTGGATAAACTATATCAAACAAGAGTCCGAGGAATAACCCACGATTGGTTCAAATCCTATCTCAGTAACCGCTGCCAATATGTGGAGATCGAAAACATAAACTTTGAGACAGGTAAAATATCATACTGTAGATCCGATAGAGTCGCTGTAACCGGCTCTATCCCACAAGGTAGCATCCTAGGATGTCTGCTGTTCCTTGTTTATGTAAATAATCTGCCTAACGTAATGGACGACTATAGTGTACTTTTTGCAGATGACATATCCGTCTTACTGCCCTGTTCAAACATTATCTAAGCTAAACCTAACATTAGATAACATTATGCTTTGGCTCGAATCACTTAATTTACAACTTAACTTAAATAAAACAAAACTCATCCTATTTAAACCATATCAAAAAAACTGGATTGCAGATATCACACTATTATAAGAACACAAAACTGGAAACTTATATATATATATATTATAATATTACCTAGATTTTTAAAATAGTTCGCCCTGTATACTATTGTTGTATACAGGTTGTATTATATGTTTTAACACCTCGACTAAAACGGATTTGACGGAACATACTCGTTTTGTAAATAAACATAGTTTTACTTTTTTTTTAAAGTGCTGATTACTACACTTAAGCCGAATTAAATATTTAAATTTAGCCTAATCTACATCCCATTATTTAAAAGACAAAATGTGAAAAAATTTCAGCAAAAAAGCCTACACTGTACGTACTTAGTACGTATTACGTAGATGCTAAGTGCGGTTCAGCAGCATCAGCATCAGCTCATTTTTATTTCCCCACTGCTGGGGCACGAGCCTTCCCTATGGATGGATAGGGAGAACGGGCCATAAACCACCACGCGGGCCCAGTGCGGATTGGTGGTTGTTAACGACTGCATGCTAATGCAGCCGGGACCAACGGCTTTACGTGCCTTCCGAAGCACGGAGGAGCTCGAGATGATAAATTTTTGGTCACCCATCCGATGACCGGTTTTTGCGAATGTTGCTTAACCTCAGCACTCGCAGACCGGGCGCGTTAACCACTGCGCCATCGAGCTCCTCCGCCATCGTGTGCGGTTATCTAAAACAAACTGTATATGTCAAAAAATGATTATTGTTTTTATTTTTTGTTTTTTATTTTTTATTTTTATATAGCGTTATATTTCCTGCCTACATCAAACAAAGTTGTAATCGTCCACCGACCGTGAATGACGATTGAAATTGTAATCAATAACTACGCCATCGTCGATTTGTTATAACAAACGGGAGACCATGTACTGGGAAAATCCGGGAAGAGACTCAGTTTCTGTTTCTGTCATTGTTTGACAGCCTAAGAAATATTAGTAAAAGTCTTATAATTATCGAAGGGCATTTTCTACTACAAACCAACATTTATATAGATCTAACCATAGGTACCTAATTATAATATAGTAGTAAAATGAACCTTGCTTTTTGCGGATCCGTCTCTTGGCACAAGCGAAGGATAAAAGGAACTGTGTAAAAAGTTAATTTTGAATAAAAATATTTTATTAGAATCATCATCATCAGCTCATTTTTATGTCCCCACTGCTGGGGCACGAGCCTTCCCTATGGATGGATAGGGAGAAAAGACCATAAACCACCACGCGGGCCCAGTGCGGATTGGTGGTTGTTAACGACTGCTAATGCAGCCGGGACCAACGGCTTTACGTGCCTTCCGAAGCACGGAGGAGCTCGAGATAATAAATTTTTGGTCACCCATCCGATGACCGGCCTTTGCGAAAGTTGCTTAACCTCAGCACTCGCAGACCGGGCGCGTTAACCACTGCGCCATCGAGCTCCTCCTTAGTTAGAATACAATATGAGAATAGAAATAATTTATTTGGAGTCTCAAACCACAATACAAAATAATTTTAACTTTAAGCAAAGTTTGGCAACAAAAGTTATATCAAAAGTATTTTTTTTAACCTAACCTTAATTGCAGGCTGCTACTTCACAAAGTTCTGCAAGGAGGTGGCGGAGCAGATCGGCGTCACGGGGTGGGTGAAGAACTCCAAGAAAGGCACCATCGTGGGCAAGGTCCAGGGGAACAAGCCCGCTCTAGATCACATGTAAGTATTAAAAGACTTGACATACACCTAATCATTAGGTCCTACAGTTTAGCTCAGGAGACAGTGCCTAGTGGGACTTTTGTTTACTATCCGTATTCATTCGATTACGTTTACGAAAACAAAAATTAGTATGGCATTGAAGCAGCGCCTCCTGGCGACATACGAGAAGAGTTAATATTTTGCCATACTAATTTTCGTTTTCGTTAACGTCATCGAATGTCAAATGTCACACTAGGCACCCTGATGGGATTTGACGTCTGCTATTGTACGACAACCGGGACCCACGGCTGAACGTGCTTTTCTAAGCTGTAAGGAGTTCGTGTTTAGAGGTGACTCTTAACATTGCGAAAGCGGCCGCAATCTAAACGCGATGGCTGCTACGCCATCGAACTCCTTGACCTATATACCTGGGTATACAGGTTGACTTTTTCTATCACCGTCCAAAACTTCTGAGATGACTCCCGTGATACAAACGAACAACTTTTACTATCGGACCAGCTCCCTAAATCGTAAATAAAATTCAGCTGTTCCATACATTTTGGTTGAATGAATATTGATGCTTTGTGTGGAACAACAGAATATTATTTTCGAGTTAGGGAGTTGGTCCAATAGTAAGAGTTATTCGTTTGTATTACGGGAGTCATCTCAGAAGGCTTGGACGGTGATAAAAAAGTCAACCTGTAAATGGGTTTAATGCTCAGGTTTGGCAGTATTTTTGAAATTTTCTGATGCATAGCTTGCTTGCGATCACCATCTTATCTAAGATCTTGCCTATCGCCATAACAGCAATGTTAGTAGCATAATGTGGTACAACACATAAGAATAAGGTAGCCAGTTGCTCAGTAGCTAGGGATTTCGGGTAAAGTGCATTTCAACCTTCAGCATTATCGTCACTTGCCATCAGGTTAAATAAAGGCAAATGGCTTCCTGTCGTAGAATAAACAAATTAATAACTCCATGTATTGTGTATTTCCAATCAACTTGTAATAAAAATCAACTAAAAACTTGGATGGTCTCCAAATATTTGTAAAAGTTCCAAATTGCCTCATTTAGAAGACTGTAACAAGCCATCGTTAGTCGTCACCTGAATGATGGAGAACCGTGCCAAAAGTGTCATGTTGTTGTTCTAGTCGTTAGGGATAGCTAATTAGTTTCAACCTGACATTCTTCAAATGCCTATTAGGTAAATGTCTATCATATCTTAGCATGGCATGAACGACGAGCTAGCTAATTATCATCGGACATATGTTGTACGGATAGAGTTGATGCATTTTTGATTGTAGTGGCCAACTCAATCACATTTGTAGCAAGACCAAGCCTACCACCAACTAGAACTAGTAAAATAATAACTATCCTTCGCTGAGAATCGAACCCGAGACCTGGGTGTGAGACGGCGAAAGTCGGCGGTTTCTGCCGACAGAAAGGCGGAAGGAAATCTGTCACCGTAGTCAATGGACATCTGCAACCACTCGCGCGTTGCTTGCCTCGAATCACTCCTTTTATAAGGAATCAAATAACTAGTTAATTCGGATAAGTGTCGAATATGTTTCCTCAAGTGGGATAAGAAATCGCACCCTCAGACATACCGAGTCAGGAGCATTACCACAATGCCATCGTGGCTCTGTCTACTTACTTACTACTTACTTACTTACTCCTCTGGCTCAGTGACCCGTAGTGGATCTTGGCCTCCAATACAATAAGACGCCAATCTTCATATTTTCTTCCCTCTCAGACTACTGGTCGATCTGGAGTCCTTGTAAGTCTTTTAGTACTCCATCCAGCGGTACCTAGGACGCCCAACCAGCCGACGACGCCCGCTTGGCCGTCCCAATGCCAATGCATGCTTTTTTCTCTGCCCAATCTTCTCCCATTCTCTCTACGTGCCCAAGCTAACGATGTCGGGCCAGCTTGATTTCTCCGATGATGATCATTGCTCTGTCTGACCCTTGAAAACGTATTAACACTTTTTACTCTTAGCTATTCATTGAAAACCAAAGGTGCCTTGTATAACAAAATCCAATTTTTTTCAAAATTATTCTGGATTTTTTTCGTAAAAGTATTTGCGTAAAACTTATATGCCCATAATTAGATATCAAATAAATTGTACTAACCTATATCAAAATTTTATGTTGTGTTCCAGGATCGACTGGCTGAAGACTACAGGCTCGCCGGGATGCAAGATCGAGAAATGCGAGCTCACCAACTGGGAGAACCTATTGAGGCTGGACTATACCGATTTTAGCATACGGTTTTGATTACATGAAGAGGAGGGTGCTAGGTGATAGGGTCGGACTTAATGTCATTATTCAAAACTGTACTTGACTACTATGAAAGGAAAGAAGAAGTCGCGAGAATGTTTACTCGTGTTTTATTTATAAAGTCTTATTTGATTAAGGTCTTAGTAACTTCAAACGCTTGAGATAAATTATATTGGAGTAATTATGAACGGGTTCATTAACATGTTTTTTGGTGTCTTTTCACCTAATATTTTAGTAAAGTTGCGTGCGTGCGTAGTACCTTATAAAAACTGTTAAACGTGTGATACATTGGATACTTCGATAAATTATGTAGCTATAGGATCCGGAACGAATATGCATCTCGAAGGTGGTCCTGCTTGCTCATACCTATACGTTTAATTTTCTAATAACAAAATCTGAAAAATTTGATAGCATCAACAACTTTAGCTTACTATGAACCTTAAGTCTTAAACACAAAGATTAAATTAAGGTTGCAAAAGATTTGTACTTACTATTTACTGTCATCGCCACAAACGTCATTGTGGCTCCGTGGCCCCAAGTCGCGTACCGTTTTTCAAGCGCTCATCGAGAATCTAGTACATAATTGATGGAAGATTGGATATTATCTGGCGATCATGTTGGAGATTTGAAAGTAATCAGGCAGACAATGACGACTACAAATGAGAAAAAGCTTTGAAATAAATAAAATAAAATGAAATAAGTAGGTAAGTACTTAGATATATTTATAAGTGCAAATTATATAATTTATATCGTCATGCGCATGCGCCATGGCGCAGATATTCTTGAAGGTTGTGACCGGAAGTTACTCAGAATAATAATAGTTACCTATTCGTCTGGGGTAATAAAGTACGATTTTGACAAATGACAAAGTCTAGGGAATGTTTGTAAGTTAAGGTAATGTTTACAAGTTGTTTGTCATATATTTTTTAATAAAAAACCTTTTACTAAACATTTGTGTTGACAGTTTTTTATTATACTTCGAGCAATATCATAACTTCAAGATGTCATACTAGATTCTATTCTAAGAAAACTTTTTGTTTATAGTAGCAAGTAAGCATGGTAAGCTAGTGTAAGCAATGCATTACACAAATACAGAAAGTAAAAGATAAATATGCAGGCGTCAATATTTGTTATATGCTTTGGGAGGTAATATAAGTTCATGTCACTGTCTGTTATTTTTGTACGTAACGAATATGAGGTAGTTAATTATGTTTTTATGAGACAAAAAGTGCCTATCCTAAGTGTTAATCCAAGATATAATAATATTATACCTTTGTAGCAAATGACAATAAGTTCAGCCTTTTTTAAAAATTGATTTGGTTTAAAATAGGTAGTTTGTGTTTGATTTTTTTTAATTTTTTTATTAGCCTTATTTGTGTCCAACTGCTGGGCAAAGGCCTCTCCGCTGCGGCTCCACTCATCTCTATCATCGGCCACCTCACACCACTCCACTGCGGCAAATTTACTGGTTAAATTTATTTTCAATATCATTACCACGGAATACAGTGATCATTACTTACATATCAGCCTTTCGATACGCGGGAATGGTTACACACAACTCCATACAATAAAAATCTATTGTGTCTGTTAATAACATTTAAATGTAGATTGGTTATTTTCAACATACCATCACAAACATTTTAACGTTGTAACGATCAAATCAATAGTTTTAGCACGAGCGTGTTAGGAATTCAATTTTCTGATAAAACTCGCGTAATTCACGATAACCGTATCGCTCAAGCGTCTGAATGAACGTACCAAAGTAATTTAAATCAATATCTCTGTATTCTACTACTTATGTATGCAGGAATAAGATTTAGAGTTTGTTACAAAATAAGTTTGTTAAGGGACGGAAAGGACAAGGACCCTTGGTTTATTCCGTTATTATATTATTAATTATAGAATTAATTTCTATTCGTGGACTGGATTTTTAACGTATGTAATTACGTCAATTGGTGTTATCGCAACTATTAAATTGAGTGATTTAATTGTTTCATTGAGAAATCACATTGTGTGGCATATTCAATCACTTTCATTGTTTATTTTTTTCAAATTATATCGATACAATTCATTAAAAAGGCAATAATGGCCAGTTTTACTCACCATTCAATTACTTAATTGAGTCGTATTGTTTAAGCGCTTTTGTATCTGTCCAAGTGTCTCGTCAACAAGACCTCGTTCAGGGTAGAATGAGGGCAAGAGATACCATGGTCGCTCACCAACTAGATGGGCAGCCTCATTGGCGGCCTCACTCAATCCAACATGACCGTCTGCTTTTACAATGTTTCAATAGAGCAGAATGCCTGCCAAAAGTGCCAGGCTAAGAAGACCTTGTCAAAGTAACTTCTGTCTGTCGTCTTAGTTATGTATCATGGCAACCATTAAATACAATAGAGCGACAAAATCCTATACTGTTGAGATATTATTGGATTAGACTTTATAAAATCTTTAATTGAAAAAAGGTGAAATTACTAGTACAAATTATTTTTAGGCGATTTTTCGCTGTATGACGACTATTATCGTTATTCTAATTATTAAGCAGGTTTTCTATTCAACCAACACGATATCCTTTTACCCCTTCACTTTAATAACGTATCAGATTCAGGAACATGTAGATACATGTGCATTACCTATATGCATAAGATTATGCATATAGGTAATGCAGCTGAGTCACGTGACTAGGAAGTTGTGATATACGTATATATTCAATGGAACTAACTATTATTCCCGCGCGTTATCAGAGGTGTACCATTCTAATAACTTATTCTTTTGTTCCATTGTTTAGAATAGACACTAGCAATTTTTATAACCCTATTACAGAATCCAATAAAGTTGTAATAGAAAGAAACGCTTGCGAGCTAAACTTTATACCCATCAAAGGAAAGTTATATTAAAACCACTGACGAACATTAATAAAACTGTTTATTACATAGGTACTTGCGTATCACTAGGAAGGCGACTCTAAAACTTAGATAATAATATTTACATTAGCTAAGAATTAACCTTAAAATACTTTGTATAGTATAAAGAATGACTTAGACCAAACGAGACGATCCATATACACTTAGTACTTATTAAGTGAAGTTTCAAACTTAGTTTTGTAACATGCACCACAATCTTTTACTCGTATAACAGATACAAATTATAATGATGACACTCATTGAAGGTAACCTGAATGAAACGTGATACAAACGTCCATAAGCTACAGTAACTGTTTACCATCAGGTAGGCTACTCTTGACGCAAACTCAATCTCAATACAATTCCAATGAAGAAGAAGAAGAATAAGAAGAAGAAGAAGAAGAAGAAGAAGAAGAAAAATATTTATTGACACACACACACACACCCCTGTTTGTACAGACGGCCTTTCGAGGACTATGGTTTTATATCACCCAACCGAGGACTCTCTCAAAAACTATGTTAATGACGTTGTATTGCTTTTTTAATACGATGGAAAGAAACAGAACATACATTGCTAATTGACAGGTCTATTCTTGTGGCGTTATCGCAGCATTTTGTTTATTAACTTTCGTTGACCAATGCGGGGACTTAAAATACACTGCCAACGCTTATGGAGACATCCTTCCGAGGACGTTTGTGCTAACCTTTCGAGGACCCAATGGCCGGACTAGACATGACAATCCGAGGACTCGCTTTCACACACTTTTTCTTGAGCCCAGTACAATGCGAGGACCTTGTGTTAGACTTTACACAAACTATGTGAGGACGTTTTCCCGAGTCCCGCGTATACAATACGAGGACCACTAATGTGTAAAAATAACATGTTTGAAGTACCATCTGAGAACATTTATTTTTTAATGCTCCAACACAGTATTTTCACTATTGGCTGACAAAATGACCAATCGCGAATAATTTGTTGCGTGGAAGTGTAGGCGTTTGTTTATCAAAGAAACCTAGCGATGCTTGTGACTAGAGTCGCACGCATTGCAGTAGCCGCAGATTGCACACAAGACTCCAATACGGTGCGGACGTATTACTACGGGTAACTTCTTGTGATAATTTATTATGATTCCTATTTCACTTACGTAATATATGATTTTATATTAAAAATATTATAATACATTTAAATCTTAAAGGTTTAGTTAACATTGTAATAACAATGTAACATTTAATAGTAAAAAGCTTAGATTTATTTTCTCTGATCTATTTATGGAAGTAGGGATTAGTCATACCTAGTCAGGACTTGTAATTGTAAGGATTAAGTAGTTTCGACTTGGCGCGGCGAAGTTTACAATAACTCGCGTTGGGGTATATGTGAACTGCTATTTTCGTATTGAGACCAAAATTTTTGATTGTGTTAAAGAGGCGAAATGCACAATCAGTGATCGTATTTTTTTTTTAATATTACGGGGAAGCTTTATTATAAATTATCCTATTTATATTTATGGTATTAAATTAAGAATGCGCCACCGCGATAAATTGAACCCCCGCTGGGAATCAAACCAAGACTGCTGGGTCTGAGACCGGTGGTCTTATCACTAGACCACAGAGGCGGTAAAACTGGTGGTAGAATTGTCATAAAAAATATTAACATATTTAAGAAATTTTACCGCACCTGTGGTCTAGTGGTAAGAACTCAAACCCAGAGGTCCCTGGTTCGATTCCCAGCGGGGGTACAGATTGTGCTCGGTTTGGTCGGTGGTAGGGCTTGTTCTAATTCCGCCTGGCTAGCTACCACCATCTTATCTAAATATGTCGCCATAACAACCATGTTATCAACATTGTTGTGTTCCGGCAGTTAGAAGTTCTGGTAAACCTAAAGGTAAAGGTAGTTAGTAGTGACTCTAAGTAACGGCTACTTCTAAAAAAAAGTTAGTTATGGATAATTAAAATTTGCCCGTGACTCCGTTCGTAAGAGCTATAAAAATTATTATAAAGGATATTAAATATTTTTTTTACCATAAGAAGTTCGTATACACCACTATGAATGGTGGTGGTGTACCACAGAGAAGTCAAGCTGTGTCTATGATCTGACCCAACTGATTTAGATGTAACACCGTACTTTTTTAGATAATTCTGCTTTCTAACAAAGAAAATTTAATCAAAATCTGTTGAGCGGTTTGTGTGTGATAGAGTACCTAACAAACAAATAGACAGACGGACAAACAAAAATTCTAAGATTTAAAAAAATATATATTTAGGGTATGTTTTTTTTGGAGAGTTTGCCGATGGCATTTTCAGCTTCACCTGGCTTTTTTTCGGGGGCGGCGAGAAACGTAAAGGGTTCCTCAAGCCATGTGAAACTTATCACCTACTGAGGTTTTCTAGAGGCATCACGCACTAGTGCGTGTCCCCGTGCCCTACTAGATTCTTCGAGGGGTTCGGATCGGATCGGGGGGATCAACCCGAGAGCGCCTCTAAAGGCTCGGACCTCGGCTCGGGTTGACCGGGTCGTGGTGGTGGGGAGAAGCGCCCAGGTACATGTCTGTACTTGGTATAGAGCGCGTGTGAACCGGCTCGTCGTACCCTTGTTCTACGAATACGGTGTCTTGGGCCTAGGCTAGTGTGCATGTTTAGTGTATTCTGTAAATGTTTAGTGGCATTTAGAGGATCGGGCGGGGGGGTTCGCAACTTATATACTTTATTTCTTCTTTTATATGCACTTACATTTAAATAAATAAAAAGTAAATATGGTAAGAAGAAAGACAAAGAGTTGAAAAATTTCCACGAGTGGGATTCGAACCCGTACCCCATGACTCTCTGTTCAATGAGCTCTATTCAATGTCGACAACTACGTCATCAACATCCGATCTTAATATTTTTACAAAAGATCAGTTAAGAATTAGGCAAGCTATATTTATGATTCTTTACATATAATTTTACGCAATAAGCAACGAGCGAACAAATTAGAATTTGAAAAATACGAAGTGTTGAAAACAATCCACGAGCGGGATTCGAACCCGCACCCATGCCCGGTCAGGTGCACTGCCAACTATGCTATCGTGGCTCAATCACAACAATATTTCGCAAATATGAGTAAAATAATATGTAAATTATCATAAATATAGCTTGCCTAATTCTTAACTGATCTTTCAATATTTGTAAAAATATTAAGATCGGATGTTGATGACGTAGTTGTCGACATTGAATAGAGCTCCTTTGGCTTATAAAGTAAAAGTAGATAGTGTTGATTAATTTCGGCGAGTTGGATTGAGCCACGATAGCGTAGTTGGTAGTGCACCTGACTCGTCATGTCATGGAGCGGATTTGAATCCCGCTCGTGGATTTTTTTCAACACGTTTTTTTTTTCAATTACTTATACATTTTTGTTTTTGTTATGATAATGTTTGATCACATATTTTTGTTTCTTTTACAATGCGAACTTACATGGGGTGTCAGTGTCTTCGAAGAGATTGTTAGTTGACTACGGCTAGATCTTTTGTCCATTAATAGATCCCTAACCAGCTACTTTTATTCGTATTCAACACAATAACCAATCACAATATGTGTACTGTTTGTCACTGAGGAGTTCTATGTGGTATCTCAGTAGTCCACGACCCTTTGTCCACTGCTAGGTACCTAACCAGTTACTATTCTTCTTATTCAACACAATAACCAATCACAATGTTTGTACTGTTTGTCACTGAGGAGTTCTATGGGGTATTTCAGTAATCCACGACCCTTTGTCCACTGATTGGTACCCAACCAACTATTATTTTTTGTATTCAATACAATAACTAATCATAATATGTGTACTGTTCTTTATTGAGGAGTTCCATAGAGTATCTCTGTAGTTCACAATCTTTTGTCTACTGATAGGTACCTAACCAGCTATTTTCTTTTGTATTCAATACAATAACTAACCACAATATGTGTACTGTTGATAAGTAAAGAGTTCTATGTGGTATCTCAGTAATCCGCGACTCTTCGTCCACTGATAGGTACCTAACCAGTTAATATTCTTCGTATTCAACACAATAACCAATCACAATATTTGTACTGTTTGTCACTGAGGAGTTTTATGAGGTATTTCAGTAATCCACGACCCTTTGTCCACTGATTGGTTCCTAACCAACTACTATTCTTCGTATTCAATACAATAACTAATCATAATATGTGTACTGTTCTTTATTGAGGAGTTCCAAAGAGTATCTCTGTAGTTCACGATCTTTTGTCTACTGATAGGTACCTAACCAACTACTTTCATTTGTATTCAATACATTAACTAATCACAATATGTGTACTGTTCGTCATTCAGGAGGTCCATAGGATATCTCCGAAGTCTGAGATGTTTGTTTATTGATGGGTACCTAACCAGCTAGTTTATTTCGTATTGCATATTAAAACGCTTGTTTTTAAAAATGTTTTTTTTTAAATTTTATTTTTACTTTTTTAATATTTTCGTTTTCTCTATGTTTAGCTAGTGCTAAACTATTTTTTTTCTAAGAAGCAATGTCGCTTGTGGATATCGCTTTCATAGCAATCATTTCCTGTCGCTTCAATTTCGCCTTCTCTAAACGTCTCTTTCTTTGTGTAGTAGTTTCTTTTTTGTTCATGTTATGCCCTCGAGTATAGGACAAAAACGGTCCATCCCCAGAGGTCCTTTGTAGGGGTATAAGGGCTTCAGTACAACAGGGTTCCACCTGGTACCCTGAGGCGCAACGTTAACAATATGACATGTTTATACACCCTCATACCATTCAGCCCTCGGCACGTGCTCACCTAAGCATTGGGTCATCCATCTAATCCATCAAATTTATTTATTTTTATTGATTTAAACTTTTGCAACATATAAAGCAACAGCAAATATAGCAATGGCGGACTTAATGCCTGGCATTCTCTACCAGACAACCTTAGGGTGGTGCAAAGATAACATTTTATTCAATAAGATATATTATAAATAATTTAAATGTAAGTATATAACATATGC
The DNA here is from genome assembly GCA_963082485.1 of Eudonia mercurella. Taxonomy (NCBI): domain Eukaryota; kingdom Metazoa; phylum Arthropoda; class Insecta; order Lepidoptera; family Crambidae; genus Eudonia; species Eudonia mercurella. The sequence goes on along the minus strand of OY720032.1, from coordinate 17,605,613 downwards.
ATAAATATTGTATATACATAAACATATAATTATGTGTATTGTAAATACGTAAACTACAATAAATACACATACATAAAATACATAAGTAGTTCTAATAGGACGTTATTAAGATGATTCTGCCATGATTATATTAAACAAGAGCTCGCGTACTTTCTTTATGTAGCCATCCTGATTTCGAGAGGCAGCGCGTTCTACAGGAGAATGGATTGAAAAAAAGAATGAACAAAACCATATGTATGAGAGGGACAGAAATGGAGATGATTATTTGAGGACCGGAGATTTTTACTCTGAAAGGAGCAAAGGAGCATTTAACAAAGACAGAATCCACATTAATAACAAACGGAACGAACAAACGAACAAACTTATTTTCCCGAGTTCCTATGGTCATCTTCCAGCTCCATCATCATACCCTAGTTACCATCTAGCACCAAAGTACTCGTCAAGACGAATCATACGAGCCCAAACTCGATGGGGTTGTGTCGTTTAATTACCGAGATCCTGTGTCCATCTTCTAGCTCCATCATCAGACCCTGGTTACAATCTAGCACCAAAGTACTCGTCAAGATGAACCATACGAGCCCAAACTCGATGGGGTTGTACCGTTTAATTACCGAGTTCCTGTGTCCATCTTCTAGCTCCATCATCAGACCCTGGTTATAATCTAGCACCAAAGTACTCGTCAAGACGAACCATACGAGCCCAAACTCGATGGGGTTGTGTCGTTTAATTACCGAGTTCCTTTGGCCATCTTCCAGCTCCATCATCATACCCTGGTTACCATCTAGCACCAAAGTATTCGTCAAGACGGATCAAACGAGTCCAAACTCGATGGGTTGTGTCGTTTAACTACCGAGTTCTTATGGCTACCTTTCGGTTCCATCATCAAACCCTGGTTACCATCTTGCACCAAAATACTCGTCAAGACGAATCATACGAGCCCAAACTCGATGGGGTTGTGTCGTTTAATTACCGAGTTCCTGTGGCCATCTTCTAGCTCCATCATCAGACCCTGGTTACCATCTATCACCAAAGTATTCGTCAAGACGAACCATACGAGCCCAAACTCGATGGGGTTGTGTCGTTTAATTACCGAGTTCCTATGGCCATCTTCCAGCTCCATCATCAGACCCTAGTTACCATTTAGCACCAAAGTTCTCGTCAAGACGGATCAAACGAGTCCAAACTCGATGGGGTTGTGTCATTTAACAACCAAGTTCCTATGGCCACCTTCCGGTTTCATCATCAGATCAGCTTCATGTATTAATAATTTTGCATTGTCATCCGATTTACACATGCATGCAAAATTTTAGCTCAATCGGTAACCGGGAAGTGGATCATATTTAACTTGCAGATTTGATTACAGACACCGGGACAGGTGAATGAAACTAAATAAAAGCTTGTAAAAATGGAACCATCTCGGGAAAAATAGCTATCGATCAAAAAAAAAATCATCCAAATCGGTGCATAAATGACGGAGATATGCGCGAACAAACACATAAAAAAAACATATAGGTACAACCGAATTGATAACCTCCTAAATTGTGTTATGAAAATGAGGAACAACGACGGTACCACAACAACCTAGATCCGGGACAATATAGAAAAAGTTCGTTTTTCTATATGATGACCTCGGAGATGGTGACATCAGAGAACGGCGTGCGAATAGGGAGGTCTTTGATAACGAAGGTTGCATTAAAAGTAATGATCATCTATTTAAAAAATACTTACTTTGCTTACATTCCTTGTTCTTACAAAACGAGGACGGAAAAACAACACTCTTTGATAACGACGTGAAAATCTATCCATATGAGGACCTAAATACACTTTGTCAGATACTGATACTAATCCGAGGTCTTGAGTGTAAAATTTACACATTAGTCCTCAGACAGTACAACATACATGACTCATGTGTATAGCAAGTGTGTATAAATCGATAGTGGCGCCGCCTGGTGTTCACACTCTGTCGGGGTGTGTACAGAAATTTCCAAGACCAATCCGAGGATTTGTTGACTTTTCTTTATTAAGTATATAGAAAGGTTCAAAATCGCACGTAGAGTACGATGCAGTAATCAAGTCAAACCGAGGACTCACAAAAAAGTCCTCGGATTGAAAACGTCCTCGGATGTGCCTTGTGTATTCAGGCCTACGTCCTCGTATGGTACTTAAAACAAACACACACACACACACACACACACACTCACACACACAAGATACAATACAGTCAAAACAAAGCAAACGTTAATAAGCATAAGAAAGGAAAACAAGAAAAAAACAATTAATAGATAATATAAACAAAAGCAGTGTGTGAGGCCAACAAGGATAAATAATAAATTAATATGATGCGATTAATATGTATCGATATTGGGATAAGTTTCGCAATTTCGGAACGCCCCATCTCGATAATAATTTGTTCACTCAATTTCCACGCAATTTAATTCCAATGTGGCGCTATTATCGCTTTTAAGAGTGCTATTTGAATTTTTTAGATTGTTGATTGGAAATTGATTATTGCAATTGTGTTTCAAGAGTAACACTACAGGTGGGTCGTATGCATAAATTGTCGTTTTAGTTTATTTAAAAGTGTTGAAAAAACACATTAAAAACATTTGTTTTGTAGGTAAGATTGACAAAGTGATATATAAAGTGTTCAACAGTGTTAAATAAACGTTAATCCATGTCCTGATTTTAAATGTAACCAAAATGCTTTAGTAAGACAAGGATCCTAAAACGACCCGTGAAATATTTTCGGAAACCCATTTGTTCCTTTTGTTGGGTGTTTTTGATTGTTTTTATCTATAGCACTTTTCTCCATTTTACTACTTATTTTGATGTTCAAGATGTTCTCAGCATGTCAATTTATTTAAACGAAAAAAAATATACAGAACTGGAAAAATAAATGTGATTATTTACATTGTAATGTAACTTTTTCGTGCAATTAAGGGTGCGTCGACCAAAAAATGCCAAAAATGCAGTCATGGTTAAGTTGATATAATTAAAAATACTATCGTATTAAATAAACAAAATATATATTTAGTATCAAAGGGAACGTGTTTACAATTAGTCCGATCCATAAATTCATAACACACTTTAGTTTTTTCAACAATACCATATAAAGTTGGACAAAAATTATGAAAACGAGTGGCGGCGTTTAGTTGATATCTTATAGTTTATCAAAATTATTGTACCTCTGATTTTGTCTAAACAATTACCAATGGTCTCAACTACAAATCTTCCGTCTCACATTTTCGATTTATCGAGCGGTTTTTTAAATAATTATTTTTCAAATTAACACTTTAAATTCCCCATACAAAATTAGTATGGCCGTGCGGCATCAAATAAATATGGAAATAAAATATATGACACTTATTACTTACGGACGGCGCACCCTTAAGTTTATTTACAAAACATTAGAAATATTAACATGAGACTTTTATAATAGTGTAGAATAGAATCAAACTTATTTCTATTAAAATTTGGGTTGTATTTAATCGATCACCAAACTAACCTAACCTAACCCATAAAAATACTAAGTGAGCACCTAAAAATACAAAGTTAGCACCTAAACTACTATTTAGATGCTAACTTACCATTTTAGGTGCTAGCCTACTATTTTTTTGTGGATCAATTTTTTATTTCTCTTAAAATTTATGGTATCTTGTTCGAAACTAAAGATCATAAGTAAATGGAATAACATCATCAACATAAATTTACTTGAGATAGCAAGTTAGTTATGGTCAAACAAATAATAGCAATTTCTCAAAAAGTATACTTTTTAGACTTTGTTGAACATCTTTGCAAGCACACTCCTTCCGTAACAATGGTAATAAAGATATCAAAATTGGTCTCTGAGGCAGTTTCGACACTCAAAAGACCACACGATCAACCGAAGACAAAAATATGGTTACATTCTACAAATGCAATCACTGGGGCATCTCGTTACAACTAAACAACAATAACCTAATGCAACAACAACAGTCTACGGCACTTGAGACCACCAGTTCTGGCCGGTTCCACAGTCTTATGGGCTGTGAACGTTGTTTGGCTAGACCTTCTCTTCGGGATGTTGGAGAGGCATACTGGAATCTTCTGGTTTCCTGGTGGCGGCGGCGGTGAGCGCGCGCTTATGCCTCTTCTTCGCTCTCTCCTTGTGGAAGAAAAGCCGCAGGTAGTGGCAGGGGAAGACGACACACTCTCCTGCCGGCTCTTCGGCGTCGATGTAGACTCCTCGCACGAGCACGGAGTTCGAGCAGTTGAGGAGCATCAGCAGCACTATGCTGACGATATGCGTGGACCAGTTGCTGAGTTTCGGTGATTCTAGAATAATATGTGCAGTTGTTATTTTGATGACCGAAATTACACGTTTATAATTCTATTTGATTATAATTATTAAAAAGCGCCAGACGTTAACAGTGGCGATGAAGGAGACCAGGTGGTAGGTATAACGCACGCTATCACTTGTTGATTACAGCAAACTGCGGCGGTCAAAAGTTATTGCATCAAATAGTTACCAGGAAAGAAGTAGACATCCAACATGCCCCAGATGCCGCGCCAGACGTTGACGGTGGCGATAAAGGAGATCAGGTGGTAGACGTCGGCGAGCAGCAGCCGCGGCGCCCCGTGCAGCCGCGCGGTCACCCAGCGGATGGGCGCTTGCAGCGAAAACGTCGCTATCACCACGGAGTACCCAACAATCTGAAATATAATAAAATAAAAAATTAGACAACATCACATACATTGTTCTGATCCCAAGGTAAGTAAGTAGCTAAAGCATTCGTTTTATGGAAATCAGAATCAACGACGGTATCCACAACCACCCAGACCCGACACAGTATCGAAAATATAGTTTTCGACATTGACTCGACCGGGAATCGAACCCGGGACCTTAGAGTTAGTGCCGCCCAAAGTCCGGCGTGCAAGCCACTCGGCTACGGAGGTCGTCATATGTCATATGTCATGAATATTAATCACTTGGAAGCATCTACATAATATCGCGAAAGCTCAATAACGCTTCCCACAACCTGGTCAATCCGAGCCGGAGAATATAGAAGGGTCACCGTCCACTACGGGACGGGACGGTGATACGGGGAGACATGCTTGCGTGATGTCATCCCCTCTAGAAACTCTCTGGGGATTCGAGATTTGAGAGATTCACTATATACTTCAAAGGATACTTCGACCACTTAGAGACCCGTGCTTGAGGAACCCCTAAAATTCAAATTTAAAATTCAAAATGATTTATTTAGTTTAGGCTACAAATAGCACTTGTGAACGTCATTATGTCATCGGTTCGTAAGTCTACTCTGGGCGGGAGACCTTGTACTGAGAAAAACCGGAAGAAACCAAGAAACTCTGCAAGTGTCATGCTCTTTTTTCTCTTACAGCGTCAAAAAGATTGGAAAATGCTCTTATATCATAAAAAGACACTTTCCATCACAAATAAAAACACAAAATATAAAGGACAATCACAACATGTAAAAAAAACAAAAGAGAGAAAAAAAAATACCTACCTAAGTTTGCAAATTTACATCAGTCACCAGTTTAAATTTTCACAATGTCCTACAGTACTAATAAAAGTTAAAATCTGTCTAAGAAAAAACAAAGTTAAACTAAATTTAATAATAATAAAAATAGGACAAGCATGCAAGAGCAGACCAGCCTCCACAGGCGACACCCGTTCACGAGTATAACATATGAATCTGCCATCGCTTCGCTCAACCATATTTTAAGAAACGTAACGACCCGACGCACACACCACCACCGCAGAAACAATAAAGAGAGCATGTCACACCCAAGCTACTCTAATTCAAAACAAATTGAAATGTTTAACGCAACGCTATTTGTTATCTGTAGGACAATGTTTATAAAGACTATCATAACAGTATAATTTTTTATTAGTTAATTTTAGTATATTGATCCAAATAAAGAATGCGTTTTTATTATAGCCAGGCTGTTTTATCATCTAAATATTTTTTAAAGTAAAGAAGACTTAAATGTTTTTTAAACTTATCTAAAGGTAAATCTAGTACAGTATTGTATTTTATTGTAAAAGTGTATACCTTGCCCCAAGAAAGAACCAAGCACCTTCTGTAACCTGAACAGTGGCATTACAAGTTTTTTCTTATTTCTAGTATTAAAATTGTGTACGTCACCGTGTTTAGTAAATGAGTTGATATTGCAACGTACAAGAATTATACAATTATAAATAAATAGAGATGCCACTATCAAAGAAGTTCGTGAACCTAGTCTATAGATTGTTCTTACTGCTCGTTTCTGTAAAATGAAATAGTTTAGATGCTGTTCTCCATAGTAAGAGGCCATACGACATGACACTACGAAAATAACTAAAGTAAACTGTCCTAGCAGTTTCAACGTCTGTTAACTGCCTTATTTTCTAATGGCATAAGCAGCAGAACTGAATTTGCCTGCCAATTTCGATATATGATTGAAATTGATTTGATTGATTTCATTGAAATTTTGAGTTAAGGGTCAAACCTAAGAAAACTGTTGAATCTACCAAATCTAATCGATCACCGTTTATTTTAATATCGGTTGGTTCATTCTTGACATTTGGTAGTCTAAAATTAATACATTTTGTTTTTTAGCGTTAAGCTGCAAATTATTAACAGTAAACCATCTGAGTACATCTGAGAGAGCTTTGTTTACACCGTTGTAATTATTCTTACACCAAGTTACATTAAAAATGAGTAAAGTATCATCTGCAAATAATACAATTTCACCCAAGTTCTCTACAAAGAATGGCAAGTCATTAATATAAATCAAAAACAGAAAAGGGCCAAGAATGGACCCTTGTGGAACTCCTATTTTTCATTAGAACCAGATAATTTAGTTCCATTAATATCGACAGTTTTTGTTCTAGAGCTGAGATACGACTGGATTAAATTTAGTGTGAAATCTTTAAGACCGTATTAATGTAGCTTCATCACCAGAGTCTTGTGCTCAATGCAATCGAAACCCTTGGACAAGTCGCAAAAGTAGGTAGTTAGTAACAGTTAACTAGTTTCTGGCTGCCCTCTAAAAAGTCCGGTTATGCTGTAAAACAACAGCAATCTCTTTCAAAAAAATAAATAAGACGGGTCTGTTTGTGGTGAGAAGAAAGCAATCGACACCAACCAAGCCACATTGTCCACCATCATTAAATACTAGTTCTCTGTTGACTTTAAACTTTTAACAAGAACCGTATGTTGTATTATTCATTGGGTTTAAACATTTTTTTGTTTCATTGTACCCATATGTTAATATAGGTATTCCGATATCGCCACGAGCGAGATATTCCAGTGACTTTTCAATCTACATACAAGTTGCACTCCTTATCAGAATACATATCGTTAAACTAATAATAGCTCCAATTATAAGAACCAAGTTATATTTAGAATATTTTGCTAAAAGAAAACTACTCTGAGGTTAAGGCGACAAGAAAGTAAACTCATTTGTTTTTAATCGTAAACACACAACTGCAACATTCATCTCGCGAAATTATCATAGCACAATTTTACGTTACATAGTTTAGCACACACTTCATTCATGGTAAACGTTTGTGCGTTGGCTATAACAGAGTCATTTACAGATTCCTTCAAATATTTTTTAATGTTTTTTTTTATTATTGTTCTTACTTTTATAACAATATGCTGTTTAGCGACTAGTATCCCATCTCGTCGCGTCGCCTTAACGTCAACTATAAGTCGATAACAAACAGACCGACAGACAATACGTGTACACTGGCGCCTGGTAATCTCACACAAATATTGTAAATTTCCTTATCATAATCTCTGTTAGGAGTACAATAAGGATGATTATAGAAATAAATGGCTTTTCTTTAATAAAACTAAACAATGTTATACGCTCGTGTTGTTTATGTGGTGGCTAATTGAGGAAGATGTTTGGACAACAGTGGAAACATCCGCGGTTCGAATAGATAACATTAATACTTGGATGTAGGAAATTTGATGACAACTCAGAACTTTTCCACGGAACAGATTGTAAATAAACATTGTTATTAATAAAACATTCCTATACAAAGGACAAAGGCCTCTCCCAAGGATCTCCACGACCTGTGCTGCATGCATCCAGCGGCTACCCGCAACTTTTACGAGATCGTCGGTCCACCTTGTTGGATCCTAAGGGGAGGATCCTTTGTACAGCAGTGGACTTCTTTTGGCTGAGATGATGATTCCTATACATGAGTCTGGTTCCAAAATAGGATACATGACCTGGGGGGCGATTTTTGAATCTCAACGGTAATCTAAAGAAATTAATAGTTACACGAAACAAACTATAATACATAATATTTTTTGCATTATTTACAATTTGCTTATTAAAATCGTTTGAGAATTTTCGGTGTCAAAAATAAGTTTCCAGAGACTTTAATAATAGAAAAAGAAGCACTCGTATTATATATCACAGCGAGAGAATTAGTCATCGGTTTAAAAATCGCTTCCCCGATCTGACTGAGAGGATGTTGGGAAGTCGGGGTCAAAATAGGCTGCTATGACTAATGAGACACTATGGCTAGATACCATCTATTCTGAATTAGGACATGCACCACGCTTGTTGAGAAGTCTCGATCTAAAATAGGATACTACAACCGCTGAGAGACCCGTGCAATCACTATCTACTCTTACTTTGAGGCTTACAATGTAAGTCATCAACTACGTTATCAATGCCTAATGAATGAATGATGTGTTCTGTTTCACAACAGGGAAACGCCGACCAATAAGGTCAAAGATGTAAGAGATAATTTCGACGAAAATGCTCAATTATTGAGGAACTGGATATCTTATCTCTAACAGAACTGCCGGGATCCAATGCCAATAACTTAATTGTTAAGGTGACAATCTGATGATAAGATAATAAGAAGGTGGTAGCTAATCCTCTTATATAGCTAACCAAACCGAGTGCATTACGTATCCCCTGGGAATCGAGCCCGTGACGTCTGGTTCTGAGAGACCCGCGAGTTAACCACAAAGGCCGTTGTGTGTACGTCAATCGACCACGTGCCTATCAGCAGCTACAAAGTGGGTAGGTAAATGAACTTATACGTAGTATTTGACATTATTCCCCGACAGTCCCATTGTTGATACAGACAATCGGTCAAATATTTGCTTATTATGATGTAATATCGTTGAAACACAAGTCTAGTAGATAAAAGTAATCATTAGAAGTTTGTAGAGATTTCCTTAACATGTAATTGCTATATTGAGCAACATAGTTATGCCTAATATTCACATCATATATTGCCTATTTTTAAAGTTCCGTATATCAAGGAGCATTCAATTGACCACAAAGGAGTTGCAATATTTCATTGCTTTTTAATCATATTTTTCTCTGCTAAGCAGAGCCTTTTCTGAAACCCCTTTCACTTGTCGTGATCCTCAGCGGTTTTCCATCTTCAATCTCCAAAGGCATTGATTTAATTCTGCCAACAATTATGCAGCTGAATTCGACAACGCTTTCCACTTCCTGGTGGCAATAAAAGTTCAGACGTACAAGGTTTTTTTTGAGAGAGCTTATTCATTGCTTCTGGCGGCATTTTCAGCTTCACCGGACTTTTTTAATTGGTGCTTAATACTCAAGCCGTGTAAGCCGAACAACCCAAGGGTGCCTCTAAAGGCTAGGACCTGGGCTCGGATTGATCGAGTCGTGAGGGTGAGTGTCTAAGGTGTGACAGCGAGAGCTCACTTCTCGAGCTGGTGCTCGGGTGGTCCCGTCGCTTTTTTTATACATTGTGCGGCAAACTAATCTACTCCGCCTGATGTTAAGTGGAAGTAGGGTCCAAGCGCGAAGACAACTACTGTAGCGTGAAAACAACGCAGCATCTACCCTCGCTCTACCGGCCCACAAGATGCTCTTCACGAATCGTTTGAAGAACCCTATGTCAAAGGAAGAAGGGAAAATCTGTTAGTGGACTATTCCACCTTTCGTCACGTAGTGTCGCCTGCCTGCCCCGGATGTGTGATTGAGAAGACATTTTCTCATGATTTGATGACTATTTTAATAATAACAGTTCTGTTTGTTGGGTGCGAGCAGCAAAAAACCGGTCCTTGTGGAGATCCTTGGCTCCTTGAATCCTTGGGAGGCTTGATAAAAAAAATGATGATGATGAGTTCTCCCATTAGCTTCTAAGCGGTTAAAACTTTTAAGTACTCTTAATAGTTCCTTCTTCCATGTCTCCGGCAGTTAGCAATATTCAAGACGAAAAGTAAAATGATACGTTGGCAGACGGTCTTTCCTACGTCGTCGCGTCTATATTTAGCGACGCAAAATTATCCAATTTGACCCCAAGTTGTATTCACTTTCAGGAACAGTTTAATAAGGTAAACGACTAGTGACGCAATGTTTACGTACATTCATGAGCATCATTAGGTATTATAACGTGCTACATTTAAATTCTTTTGTATAACAATTTTTTTATTTAGTACTTTACATATTCATAAAGAGCGTTATATGCTAAATTCTTTACAAAATTAAATATTTTAGCAGAATTACTTTAAGAATATCTTTAATTAGAAGAAGCAAAATTAACATAAACTGCTATGTACATAGGCCTCATTAAAACCTGCGAGACATACAAACAAACTAGTAATAATATAAAACTTATTATTAACCACTTATTAATATACTTATTAATATTCACAAAAGTTTCATCTACACTTAATTGAACAACGCTATAATCAAATAGTCTAAAAGGCTTGAATGTATAATACTTTTATTATTAACTTGTCGTATAATGTTTCAGTTTACGTAATTTGGCATCAGTATCTCTTTGGCAATGAACTTTTGAACTAAATCAATTTAAACTTTTGGTTTTTACACGCTGTCAAGTTGAAGAGAAATAGCGAACGCTGGCTAAAGCCCGTGAAACATGAGCATCACTTCACTGCACACCAAATGTATTCCAAGCACACGGACCTGTCCAAGCGTAGAATATATGTTTGGTAAATGAGAAAATAGAACACTCCCACCGCTGAGGGTATAGTAAGGATGATGGAGAAGAAAAAGGGAATTCGACCTTGCGAATCAAAAAAAACAAAGAAAACAATTCTTTAAAATCTTAATCCAATTCACCAAAAAACTCAAAGCAAAAAAACCCATAAAGTTAATATATATACTTAGAATCAATGACCTTTAACATAAAATATCATTGCTTAGAATAATATATATTAACTTTATGAAAAAACCTCAACGTCTCAATCATAATCTGACAAATTCAAAAGCTTCATCCACGCTTCCTCCATAGGCTAAACGTCAGTGAAAAAAAAAAGAACTCCTTATGCACTAGGAAAGTTTTTAACAACAATTTTTTTCTACACGAGCAGCAACTGCAGACCAATGATAATATAAGTATGTGGCAGCAACATTGTAAGATAATTTTAACCGCATTAAAAATAACTTGACCAAAAATTTTGCTGTGCCAAATTGTTTTTACGAAAAAAAATTCCATGTATCTCTTATACATATAGTTTCAGATTTTTCCCATACTGTCCCAGTTAAAAAAACACTCAGTATATGACAACTTAAAGCGAAAACCTTATGCAGACTACTTGTCCATACGTATTTTCATATAAAAGTCGTGATTACCTTACTCTCACTGAATATTTCTAGAGACGCGGGAATTTCTGAAAATCAGCGCTGCCTGATCTGATGATCTGTATGCTAATCTGGGATCAGCACATGCTAAGCTTCTTCCAATTGCTTTACTTTTCTTATACATAGTATCTAGTATTCTTTTATTTTGTAAGTAATGTTTTTTAAAAGAGTCAATAAATAAGTAAATTATTAACCGCATTTAGCAAGCGTCGACATTAGACCAATATTCATCCTTTGCAGCGATGACTTGATTTCAATGATATAGACCTTTGCCCAGCAGTGAGACTGTATAGGCTCTTACTTACTTACAAATATATTATTTTTATTTTGGCAATGCCAAACGAGTTACTCGTGGATCTTCAGCAATTCAGGAAGAGAACTCAAAAATGTACTATTTTTAGTAGGATTGCTCAACGCGTCCTTCTTAGGCTGGCGGCTCGTTGCCAGCCCACGTGAGCCAGCGCCAATTGCTTCAATGTCATCGCTTGATATTGAACGTGAGAGCCGCTCCCGTAAGACATCCTACGCTAGCTATCCTACTAGCGACCACCCGCGACTTCTTCCGCACACCCACGTATCACCAAGCACCCATATCACGTGATCCCAAAGAAAATTTCGAAACATTCTGTCTTATCTTTTGCCTACCTACGTCATAAAAAGGACTTGCCTCCAATTCAAAGACCTTTGTATTTATTTGTATTCGTAATTGTTATCTTTCTAGTATTATAAAGAGTAAACCTTTGTATTTTTGTATGAATACATGTATGTTTGCAACGAATAAACTCAAAAACTACTGAACGGATTTAAAAAATTCTTTCACCATTAGAATGCTACATTAGCGTTGAGTAACATAGGCTATACTAAAAAAAAAGAAATGCGGTATGAAGTCCGTCGGGTCAGCTATAGTTTTATATAAAATTGTTGGCAAATGATCCCGTTCCACTTGATGTTAAGCAGAATTGGAGTCCAGATGCGAAGGCAGTTAAGAACAGGACTGTGCGTCACTATCACTAGCTGTCCAACTCGCAAGTTGCTTCTTCATATATTGTACAACGGACAGACCCAATGTTGTACATATGAGGGAATACTTATGCTGGGAAGACACGATTTGAGTTGCGATCTTGCAAGTTAAACAACTTTCCTAAGTCCGGGTCACCGCATAGGTAGACAAATAAAATATCTTGATAACTCCGTGCTTCGCTAGACACGCTTAGCCTTGGAGTCCTCCTGCTTGTTGTCGTAAGATAGCAGTCAATAAAATTTATCAACCCGCATTGCTCAGTAGTATAATATATCGGTAAATCTGGATCCAGCAGTTGGACGTAAAAGGCTGATGGTAAGTTTTTTTTTTAACTTTTGGTACATTGTGTGCGTAATTATGCGGCGTGGCGTGGCAAATCTGAATAAAAATATTTAGATTGTAACAAAACAACTTTCTAGTGGAAATAACAATACCTTAAATACGAATTTCTAATACAAGGTTTAATTATTGCTCTTCAAACATTTGAATTGTAATGAAAATAAAAGTTTTGTTATGAAGTAATTCTACATAACTTAGGTAAGTATATTACAACCGAACAATAAAAAAAGTAAGGCTTAACACTTGAAAGGATTCCTGTATTATTCAAGATACTTAGTTGTAGCAGTATGCAATCATAAAGGTCACTGTTCTGAAGATTGTCGTTAAAAGTATAACTATACACTAAAGTAAACAATAAAAAATAAAAGTGAAAAAAAATGCCATTATAATACGAGATTACAAAAAATACTTTTTAAAATAAGTCTTGACAGCAAATTAAAAAAATAAGTATAAGGAAATTTTAGATGGATTAATTCTTCCGATTTATATGGAAAACCCTATAAATGTATGAATGTGTCGCTTTTGTGTAGTTATTACGCGTTATACGTACAAAAGTAACAAAATAAGTAATTTTAAATTAAATAATTTAGAAAATTTGAGTCAAACTGAGAACAAAACTGTGCTCTCAACGTCCCAAAATAAATACAAAAGAGTTCACTCACTGACTTAACGATTAGCGTTACACTAAAGACAATTCCAATTCGGGACCGAAATACGTACAATTCAACAGGTACTCTCACATTTTCGACCTTAAAGCTATGAGTAGAAGGATCACGAATAGTCAGCGATTTGTCGGCACACAACCTAGGGGGACTCAGACGGTCAAGAGGAAGCTTCAATTGCGCCCAACGCAAATGGTCACTGACTCAATAGCGTAGCGAGGTACAAGCAGGGCTGCCAACTGCCCAGGTTTGCAGTAAACATCTGAGCGGGAGCATGAAGGTCGTTCAATATATAAATAATAATAAAACTAATCTATAATATTGTCCCACTGCTAATCAAAATGCCACCATCATTGTTATCAAGTCATCGCTACAATTTATGGGTATTATATAGGTATTTATTTTTATTCTTTACGGATAAAGACGTTGCCTTCATTTTATCTGGTGCCGAAAATTTAAGTGCGCACCGTCCGGTATTGTCAACTACTGAGGCACTGGCAAACTTATTTGTAACTGTCGGAACACAATAATTCTACTAGCATTGATGTTACGGTGGCATATCAATAAAAAACCGGCCAAGTGCGAGTCGGACTCCCGCACGAAGGGTTCCGTACTTTATGACGTATTAAAAAACAACTACTTACTAGATCTCGTTCAAGTCAATTTTCGGTGGAAGTTTGCATGGTTAATGTACATCATATATTTTTTTTTAGTTTTATGATTCTCTTATTTTAGAAGTTACAGGGTAAAATGTGTGTCCCCCACACACATTTTACCACTTTGGAAGTGTCTCTCGCGTAAACTATTCAGTTTAGAAAAAATGATATTAGAAACCTCAATATAATTTTTGAAGACCTATCCATAGATACCTCACACGTATGGGTTTGATGAAAAAAATTTTTTTGAGGTTCAGTTCTAAGTATGGGGAACCCCCTAAATTTATTGTTTTTTTCAATTTTTGTGTGAAAATCTTAATGCGGTTCACAGAATACATCTACTTACCAAGTTTCAACATTATAGTTCTTATAGTTTCGGAAAAAAGTGGCTGTGACATACGGACGGACAGACAGACAGACAGACAGACAGACAGACAGACATGACGAATCCATAAGCGTTCCGTTTTTTGCTATTTGGCTACGGAACCCTAATAAGGGCAGTACGAGAGCTAGCTACGCGAACTTAAAATAAAGCCCTACCCCCAACTAAAGCTGGGAATCGAAACCCCGGATCTCCTTGAACCACAGAGACGGTTGAAATATAATTAATAACTTAAATTAATTCGGCAGGTAGTAAGGTGCATTAGGAAGTGTTATTCTTACAACACGGTCATCCCGAGTCGAAGTCGTTGCCTTTGGACGCATCGTTAGGTCTTCCGCTTTTGTCATTGGACACGAAGAATCTAGTAGCACGGCTTTACCTTTTTCTAAAGTCGTAGTATCAAGTTTTGCTGTGTCCTAATGATTTATCAGGACTTGGTACTTTTGTAAATTAAAATTACTGGGCATTAAGGCCCTCTCCTACCCCAGGGTTTGCCTCTATTCTTCTTCTTCCTGCCCTGGTCCCATGTTTCTTGGGGTCGGTGCAAAATGTCGGTTTCTCCTACTTTCATTTTTGCTCAAGATGTGGCAAAGTATTTACGGCCGGCTGCCTGCCTGACACCAACCCTCTTTGGGAGTTCTAATAGTGGTGGTTCACCGCGCGGATGACCCAGGATGCCTTTCGATATTAACGTCTTAAATTGAGTGAGTCGCCTTTTAAGACACCCACGGGAAGAGATGGGTTGGTGCTATTCTTTGCGCCCGACACCACACGGAACTGAGACCCCAGGGTCTGTCTCTATTCATGACATTAAGGGTATCAATAGGCAGCCGGCGCCGTGACAATTTTCCAATGAGTAAAACGTAAACATGTCAAATGTAACGTAAAAAAAATTTTTTTGTACATTATGGCCACCTCTCCTTTCGAATGATACCAAGATGGCAGCCCTATGCATTCATGACCCATATGCTAATATATTTTTTTTAAACAACAGCCATCCTCATGTATAAAACTTAATACAACTATTTAAAATAAAATTTTTCGATTAGGCAATTGTCAGCAATTTACGTTATACGTTACGTTACGTTACGTTATATATTTACCTACTAAATAATGAAAACATATTATTTTTTGAATTCCATTTTTCTAAATATAACTTCATATCATAGTAATAGTGTGACAAATTCGATCAGGTTTTGCGAATATTAGTCACAATATACAATACATTATTTTGATCAACCGCCTAATGTAATGTGTAATACCTTATTAATCTAAGGTAATACCATTATTACATATTAAGTTATCTAGTATGTCCACTAACGCAAAACATATAAGCGATATTATGTATTTGATAGAAGAACAATATAAATGTCTAAATGCTTTCACCTCTACAAGAGTTATTAATACTTGCTACATTAGCCTCACAATCATCATAAACCTCTACACAAATAATAACATAAGCTGTGAAACATAGATAGGTACAGTTTTATTGCGCGTCATGTAAGTGTAAATAAATATAGCTGAAAAATATTACACACACACACACACACACACACATAATTGGTGTGTAGATCTATCGGGTTATTCCTGATTCCCCCTTTCTTGATTTTCCCATAGGTTTTATGACTGTGCTATGTTTATTTCACTTGATAAAACGCAATTTTTAAGTAAATATTTTTTCTATCCATTTTCTTGTGTTTTCATTCACATTTTTCCATCAACTTTAATGAAATACCTTTACTTTTTATACATAGTGAATTTTAAGGGCTTGTTTTCCCTAAATCATGTGATAGTAGTTACTCGTGAATAAGAACAACCTTTTGCAATGGACCAGCACAGAAATCGTCAATAGAAATCAGCTCTTCCATAGTTACATCACAGTGAAACCAACTCACCAAAATGTAAGAAACAGCAGACATTTTTACAGATTGCATAGTTATTCCTATCCATAAGCACTATCAGAAAACAACTACATAAAATTCACCGTGAATATGGCGTTTTAAATACACTGTTTTGTAAAAAGTATTACTAATAATAAGCAACGAGACTGGAATTTTTGTGCCACCATAAGATAAAATAAAGTTTCTACATTAGCTTATTATTAACATAGATAGTTGTTACATTCTGTTTCGGCAGTCGACTTGGATGATGGTTGCTACCTACATTGGCCACCTTGATACGAATAGTTTCTTCAACTCACCAGTGACGTCCAGAAGGACTTGACCTGGTCGTCGGGGAACAGGAAGATGTCAAGCAAGGCCCACGAGCCTCGCCACACGAACACCACCAGAGATCCCACCACCGCCACAGAGAACACGCAGTCCAGAATATACAGCGCCGTCTCTCTGCTACTCTGTAAATAATACCACAAGTTACATATCCCGTTTCATCACCATCATCATCACCACCACCACTATCACCATCATCATCATCATCATCATCATCATCATCATAAAACACAAATTAGGTTTTTAAGAAGATAGGGTAGATGAGTTATTTAAGACTAGATGATCCGGCGGACTTCGTGCCGCATTTTTTTTTCTTTTTTCTTAAATATAGCCTATGTTACTCAGCGCTAGTGTAGCATTCTAATGGTGAAAGAATTTTTTAAATCGGTCCAGTAGTTTTTGAGTTTATTCGTTGCAAACATACATACATACAAAAATACAAAGGTTTCCTCTTTATAATATTAGTATAGTTAGATTATTACTAGCTGACCCGGCGGACTTCGTACCGCTTTGACAGTTTCCATCATTGAGTTAAATACACAGACCTATTGATCTGTGGTTAAATATTTATAAATTGTTTCCATGACAACAAAACAAACAAATCATATTGGGTATGTTCCGATATACACTGCGAGTACTGTCCAGTGCTCTTACTGTTGAGAATTTTTTCCGTTATGGACTGACAGTATACTGCCGCAGCATCCTAGGGAAATATATGACGTCATAAATCGTCGCCATTTTTGTACTGTAAGGTGATCCCATTATCAACAGCGTCCAGAAATTATGCCATGGATGACAGCATGGATGACAGTATACTGGACTGCGTTCCGTTTTAAACAGTAACCAGTATAGCTAACTATACTGGTTACTAAAGGAACGTCTTCGCAGTATACTAAATTGACGTCACACCTTACAGTGCTCGCAGTGCATATCGGAACATGGGTATGGGTTTTGTATAGAAGGGTTTTGTATTGGAAAATTAAATTGTCGTTTTTAGTATTTGATATATATATTTTAATATAGTTTATGTTACTCAGCGCTAATGTAGCATTCTAATGGTGAAAGAATTTTTTAAATCGGTCCAGTAGTTTTTAAGTTTATTCGTTGCAAACTTACATACATACATACAAAAATAAAAAGGTTTCCTCTTTATAATATTAGTATAGAAGAGTGGCACCAGTGTTCGACACTTTAAGCCTAGTGTTCGACACAATTTTCATCGCCAAAAAGTTACCTAGATTTTCATAAAAAATTTACAGGACGATTTAAATCATAAAATTTGGAAGCAGGTGGTCTGTCTGTATGTCAATTGTTGCTAAATACTAAAATCAGCTGCTGACCCTTATTTTTAACGATTGAAAGAAAAAACCGTTGATCACCAGTGCCTATCGAAGACGTTTCGAAGACGAAGGGTTTCTAAAAAGACATTTAGAAACCCCTAATATTCCACTGGTGGACAAATGTGTCCACCATTTCCGTTCATCTCTTACGGTCTTCAACTGCATTCAGCTAGTGTTTTATTAAAGTACAAATAGTAGATCGGTATTCAAACTAGATTGTCCGGTATTGTGAGCATCAAGTCTTCATCATCATCATCAAGCTATCAAGTAAAATAACAATTTCACTTATATATAATAAAAAACACACACACATTGCTACAGTTCCTGTGTAGGTACATTGTATGATAAAAACCAACTTTTTATTTATTTTACAAAAGATTTTACAAACTAAGCAGATACCTGCGCCAATAACATTTTTGTGTGTGAGTGTGCATGCCTCTGTGGATCTGCGGTGCTTGTCATCCAACTGCTGCCAGGCACTCTGCGTTTATCGTGGTGTAGCGATATATTATTTTATGTGTATATTTGGTTGATTTATTAGTTTATTTGACTCATCAGTAAATTAAAACAGCATTAGTTAAGAAAACACAATTAATAAAAATGTTAATGTTTTGACGGGAAAGTAAAAGTCATGTTTGTAATTTGGTTTTATTTTTATCTAATACTAGCTGACCGGCGGACTTCGTACCGCTTTGACAGTTTCTATGACAACAAAACAAACAAAACGTTGACAGTTTCCATGACCACAAAACAAACAAATCTATTTATATATATTTTTTTAATAAAAGGTATCTAATATCCTACCCAATACCTTTGAGAATATGTGTACAAAGTTTAATGTGGATCGGTTTAGTGTAGTTTCTGCGTGAAAGCGTAACAAACAAACTCACATTCACATTTATACTCGTAATATAAAGTAAGGATTTATGTGAATTAATTGTGAATTAACACTATCACATATGCTTCCACCCATAGGGAAGGCTCGTGCCCCAGCAGTGGGGACATATATGGGCTAGTTACGATGATGTGATGATAGTAAAACGTGCATGGGGCAGATGCACGTTGTCAAAAGAAACAAAACAGTGCTACGTCACTTTTCTCGAGAAGTCGTCGTGATATCTCAGTAAGTGGGACTTTACTATCTCTCTCTTATCTTTGCTGATACTCAATGGGTTTGAGGGAATATCATTTATAACAAATTATTTCTGAAAGCACTCATTATTATCTGGTATTGTCAAGCAAAGAAAATATTGTTTTAATCAAACTAAAATTATAAATGCGAAAGTTTGTGTGGGTGTATATTTGTTGCTTCTTCACGCTGCAACGGCTGGATGGATTTGGATGAAATTCGGCATACAGATAGTCTATAACCAGGATTAACACATATAATAGTTTTTATCCCGATATTCTCACGGGAATGAAACTCATACCTTTTCTCTATATTTGGTTCCACAATTTACTACTTAGGTCTTGGATTTGATGTTGGGAATAGAACCTTTTTGGTACTTTTTCATACTTTTTTATTGAAATTTTGACAGACTTTTGAAACTGTCAAGCGGTACGAAGTCCGCCGGGTCCACTAGTTTATTATGACTTGTAAAAAAAGCTTTCTTATATTATAATACCTTTTTTACTAATAAATATCTCCCATTGTTGCCGAGATTGGTTTGAGATTTGAGGTTTAGGCAGGGCCACCTTCGAAATGAGTTTATAAAAAATATGTATTTCATTAGCAATAATAATATCATCTTTGATAATAATTAACAGTAGGTACTGTAATTATACAAATAAATCCCTATTAACTACAACGAATTTACTGTCTAAGATTGGATTATTTCTATTGCCTTTTTTGTATATTAAAAATAAACTCAAAATCTAAATCAGATAGTTTTTCATAAAAATAATTATGTTCCTATGATGTAAGGATAATTTTATGCAAGAAATTTCCGGTGGCCTGTAGTGGTTTGTAGACATGGGCAGACAAAAAAATACTTTGATTGCCATTTAAATATAAGGTTTGCACAAACAAGCAAAAAAATTAAAGGATATTATTAAATAAAAGTCCAGTTAATCCTTCCAGAAAGCTACGCTTGTGTTATGTATACTCACTTCAGTATACTACGTGATGGAATTTTTGGAATTTCAAGGTAAAAGATCTTTAGCTTTATTGTTTAAAAGTCATTCTTTATTTCTTTTTAAAAAGCCAAATACCAATTTTCATGTATTTTACTTCAGAACTGACGGACTTTCATACAAAGTTTCACCCCCTTTTTGAGCCTTAGGTATGATTAGGGTATGATTTCCGTAAAATCCTTGCTTAGAGCATTTCATTTCATTTCGCATTTAACACGAGTGGGGCTTCAACCGATGCGCGATGCTTCAAATTGGTAACAAACTGAATTTTATACAAACTTGTTATTAAAAATAAAGATTTGATTAAAATTATGTAGACAACGTACTAAAAGCTAAAAAATAAACAAAATAAAAGAAAACAAATAATTTTTATTTTATTTTTAAGTTTTAGTTTTTAATATTGTTACATACTTCTCATTATCTTTAATTCATTTAGACAAGACCTTTTATTTGATAACCATATTGAAGGGGTTGTGAAAAGAAAAAAAAATAAACCTGCCATTTTGTTGGCAGCCATATTAGGTTATCATTTTATTTTCTTAAAGAACTATTCTACTAATCAAGTCCTTTCATTTGATACCCATATTGAGGTAGTAGTAATAAAATATATGTAACCCGCCATTATGTAGCGGCAGCCATCTTGGATTTACAATGATACTGAATGTATTAAATTACATTGTCATCAGAACTAAAGGTGTGTACCAAATTTCAGATCAATCCGTCAACAAGAAGAGGGTCAAATTTCAATTACTAGATTTGACCCAAACAAATAAACAAATAAATAAACAGGGCAAGCTAAATAAAACCGTTTAAAAATGCAACTCTAATTAGTCCTTATCAAATTACTATTAGATTTTGTGGTTGTTACTCAAAATATTATTTATTATTACAATGTTGACTTACCTACCTAACCAGCTAACTTTTAGACTTCCATAGGAGTGCCTAATGCGAGTTTCATTCGAAAAGGTGAATTTGTATGGGAAAATTTTAACTCTTCTCGAGTGTCGCCAGGCTGCTTCAATGCCTTACAAATTTTCATTTTAGTTAACGTAATTGATTGAATAGGGATACATAATCTCTACTCTTTAACTCTACACTATAGGCACCCTGGTCATGCTACGTTCTAATTCCCATTGGTGTAGCGCTACGCCGTAGTGACGTAGCGCTTCGTAGGGATATTAAACAAACTCATAATCTCTACTTTTTAACTCTACACTATTAGGCACCCAGGTCATGCTACGTTCTAATTCCCATTGGTGTAGCGCTACGCCGCGCCGTAGTGACGTAGCGCTTCGTAGACCAATCATTTACTGCTATTATTTATACTCGTGTGGTCTTACAAGATTTTGCTAAGGTAAAATAAGTAATTAAGTCCGCCATGTGATTTTTGTTGCAGGATTCAAATAAATAAATCGAATGGTAATCTAATTGCATTCAAGAATGAGAATGTACCTTGCAAGTGCTGTGTTGTTGTTTTTTGAACACCTTTTTTTTCGTTTTTTGTTCACATAATTACACTTTTGAAAACGTCTAAGTACGATTATTTAATTAAACTTCAGCAATTCGTAAGTATAAAAAATATTTTTGGGGAAACCGTTGCTTTGAAGTGGAATGATGTAGGTTAAATAATTATGATATAAAGTATAATTATTTTAATAAAGTTATAATATTTTAATTTGAAATGTGAGTTTGAATTAATAATAATAAAGTTAAACTATGTATTATATATTATGTATATGTATGTATGTGGGTTGCCCACAAGTGTATATAAATGTAGAAGTTTACGCAAATATTGTTGCGAACAAATTAAATTATAAAATATAAAATTTGTATTTTTCCTCAAGCCAAATCTTTCTCTGGGAGACTGTGTATGTTGTGCATTGTAGCATTTAGCAACATAAACACCAAGCTCCCATTTGAATCTGAGGTTGGCTGAAAGAGTTGGATATATTTTAGAGAAAAGTCTACTGCTCACCATTATAGAAAGTACGCTGTCACTGGTTCTCGCACAAAATTCGATCCCCTCTGCATCGCATGCTCGACACATATAATTAAAAAATCAGTACAGTAGACATTTTTTTTATAGTACTAGTTCAGTGGACTACGTCGGGCTTTTACATATCGCACCTTAGTTCTATTGCGATACAGAATTCTGCTACAGATCTTGCTTTGCCGGGGCTTAAACAGTATAATAACATACATAATTCTAACAATTTTGGATCTGTGTTTTTGTGACCTTCAATTAGCAATCAGTAACACGCTCCATTTGGTTAAGGAGACATCATCCCGCTATTGCATTTAAGGTGCTGAATTTGTTTATTTCCATGAAGCGCACCCAAGTATTTTTAACTTTTCTAAATGTGATTACGAAAAGGTTAGTCATTTCTTACTCAAACTCGACTGGGCTCAGTTATTTAGCAAAGAGGTTACAATGGATAGTGCCTTGGGCGTTTTTTATGCTAAACTTAATTAATGTTTCACCATGTACACGACTCGTATTAAAAGTAAGATTAATAAAGCTAGATATACGACGTCTACATAACAACAATAGAGCGCATCCAAAAAAAGTTATACGTTACCTAAACTATAAATTTAATAAATCCGACTCTTATCTGGATAGCTGTCGCGAGTATTTACTACATAGTCTTGAGGAGCGGCGCGGCGCCAAGTGTTGGACATGATATTGCTATGGGACATGGTGCGTTGCCGTTTGGACTGCCCTGAGCTGCTGGCGGACCTGTCCCTCTGTGTACCCTCTTTTCGTACACGACATACCCCACTTTTTCACACATCATCACACCAGACCAATTATGGTATTAATTCTACTCTTACGCGTCTTCCACGCCTTTACAATAAGAAATTCTTTAGCTTCGATATTTCTCTCGAGACAAAAAAAACACTTTAAAGATAAGTTAAAATTAATCCTTTTCGCCCCTTAAACTATTTACCCACTCCATGTATTTGTTTACATAATTTTAGTATTTATTTAAGTATAATATAAATAAAAACAAAAAGAAAACATCATTATTCATACTATTATTTGTTAATATTATCTACATAAATAGTAATAGTCCAGCAGCCGCCGCCTGTTTTTTTTTAGTGACTACAGTGAGACAAATGTAAGGAGCATGCTATTGTATACATACAAAATTCGGGACGCCGACAGCGTCGGTTGCCCTTGGGTTCCCTTCCCAAGCCAGTCGATTAGAGCTGGACAGTAAGTAACACTTTAAAAAAAAACGAAAAACAACAGTTTTTTTCGAGGCCAAAACAGTTTTAAGAAACAGTTTCATAAAAAACGCTTTCTTGGATAGTTTTGATTTGAAATAAGAACGAACTTCCCTTCGTACTTATCCAGGTTTAATGTTCAGCTAAAGAAAGCAGTTTTTTTTGCCTACAACTTAAGCTAACGAAATATCAACTTCATTACCTCCCAATAAGATCTATTCTACACCAACGCTATCAAAATAGTTATTGAAACTGTTTCTTAAAACTAAAAATGTCATTAACCTTATTTATATGGCATTATAGCGTTTATTTCCTTGACGGATGAAGCGAATTCGTTTCATAAAGCGTTACGTTGCGTGAGCGAGATAAGATGAAGATGTTCAAGAAGAAACTGATGAAGCGTCGACATCGAAATCCGACGAAGATTAAAATTATATTCAATTACTTTTATAATTGTATTTCTGAATTTTAATAAAACGAAACAATGTTATTTTCACTATTCTTGTAAGACTAGCAATACATACCCATTTGTAGGTAGGTAGTTTAATTTAGGCAAAAAATGCACTAACTTAACACGTGTAATTTTTGTCCTACAGTTATTAATGAAAAAAAGTGTTATCGTGGAATGGACAACTTCTAAGCGTAGGACTTAGAAAACGTACCACTATATTTGTAGGACTATGTAGCTATTTCAATGTACAAATATTTACTAAGCTGTATACAAAAAATCAGCTGGACCTCGTTATTTGGACACATTCGGAGTGGAGGACGCTCCGGTCAAACTATCCATTTTGTAGGACAATTGTTTTTCTGCGTTTATTAACTATTTCACTCCATATTCAAAGAAAAAACTTACTGTTATTTAGACTTTTTCGATACCCCACCAAATCGACGTGTTTTATACCTGCGCACTACAATAGCTACCTCTATTGAGAATTTTCACAGAGGAAAAACTTGGGCGTCTCGTCGAACCGAACCTACTCACGAAGATTTAGCCTGTTATTAATCACTTAAAAAACAGGCGACGGCGGCTGCTGGACTATTACTATTTTTTATTTTTTTTTATATTATTATATTAAAAGTATTTTTATCGACTGTTTTGTGGTTCACAGATTTCATCTTAGTCCTCTCGTTTTATGAATAATGTGATTATTGTTAGTTGTAATGTTTAAGCATCATGTATCATTACTTTTATATTTTTTTTGCTATCAACCTAAGCTAGTTGTGTACATTTATATTGGCCTTAACTGTTTATGTACCGATTAGAATAAAAATAAAAAATAAATAAAACATAATATACAGATAATTGAGTTATTGTTAAATGGCTTATTATATTTTTATATACATTATGTACACATACAAACCATGGATGTGATTTGTGTGGGTATATGTATGTATAATGCCCACGCATAGTTCTATTTATACTACATATACAACGTTTCGCAGCAACACTTCGACCCATCGGGATCTTTTGTGCAACCCCATCTTTTCACTCTTCTTTCTCTGTAAAGATGCCATAAGCTTGGCAACGTCCTTAAGAGCGAAGAGCCTGAAGTCCTCCGGTTTCGGATAGGCCGACCCCAGGAGTCCCATTCTTTTCCTAGCCAGAGAGTGGCAGTCACACAGTAGGTGCTGCATTGACTCTGTTTCCTCCCCACATGCCCTACACAAGCATGGTTAGTCGGACCTGCCTTCAAAGTTACTAAGACATACTTATTAAGTATAATTTGTTATGCAATTTTTCATTAAATATTTCTATTGTGATGTCACATCAAAACTTGAAAAAAATACTACTTGCAAGCGCACCTGACGCGCATGACTTCTCTAATAAAAATATTTAATTAACAACTGCATGAGAAATTAAAGTTAAAAATTATATCTTAGTAACAACACATATAAAATCTAGATGGGATACACTTTGAATCTTTTCATTTTGACCACACCTTTACACGTTAATATATTTATATACATATATTATATAAATAAAGACATAAAGATAGATACAAAGATATATTATTTTTATATATAATATATATTTAAATAATATAAGCATATGTTATTTAAAAAATAATGTGCTTTAAAGAAATTATATTCTATATGTTTAATTTGTGTCCTCATTCATTTATTCTAGTTTTATACATAATATGTAACCATTGCCGTTGAGTTTACGATAAGTAATAAACAGTTATTTCTGAAACAAACACTGGTCCATGAAGAAGTCTACATTTGTATGCCAATGAATAGAAAATTCGAATACAAGTGGACTGTCACTTGTTATTTCATTCATAATGTGATACTATTTTACAAGCTTTTAACTAAATAGTTAGTTTCGGTCAAATCTTGGAAGCTAAATTAGAACCACTTCCTGACGTTCGATTGGACTTAAATTTGCGTATCTTCGGAGACAATACAATAATATGGTACCATGGAGCTGGTCTAATAATGGAGACGGTAGGTGGTCATAAGAACTACTGAACTAAACAAGATAGACCCCTCATGTTTGGGCTCGTTTGATTTATCTTGGCAAGCACTCTGCTACTATATGATAAGCAGGGCCTGAAGATGGAGCCGGAAGGTGGCTTATGAAATTATTATTAATTTTTTAAGGCTCCTGCCCTGGTAGTTCTTACGATTGCAAAAAGTGCTTGCACGAATTTAATATACCGGATAAGTCCTCAAAAGTTTGTTCTGAATTTTCCTTCGTGTCTCAAAAGGCGAGACATGACAACGGGGAAACGTTCGCCGTTATCTCGCCAACGTTTGGACCCCTACACTACTGAGAAACTGACTTTCTTATCTGAACTATCGGAGCACAACATTGCTACTAACATTATTGTTATATCGACAGTCTTAGAAACAATATGTATATCCAGCTGTGAACTGATGTGGGCTGATTATGATGAAACGATCGTAGGAATAATCCTACAAAGTACTACTACTACAAAGTAGCTCAAAGAAACCAGGAGTCAATAGAAGTACCAAGCGTTTAAAATAGCTCCTGGATTTCCCACTTCCAATTTACAAGCAACAGGTTGTCCGTCCACCGCATTGTCATTGAATTGAAATTTATATACGCCGATAGTCACATTCAAAGATACCAACCGTCCGGAACATGGTCGGCACGTAAAAATAGTCCTGCGGCGAGTCGACTGCGACGGCGAACGGCACCGCGCAAATGTTGCGCAGCGTGCGCAGCGCCGCGAGCGACAGCGTCGCCGCCGCCGTCGTCGACAGCAGCGTGCGCGCGCTGTCGCCCGTGCACTCGTTGAACAGGTTCCACGCGCCCCGCCAGCCCCCCACGCACGCCACCCCAGCCACACAGGTGCACAACCGCGACGCCAAATAATAAGTCAACCTCCCCTTGTCCGGACTCAGCCATTTACTCAGCTGCGATTGGAACACGCACATAAACAGGTCCACGCACAAACCGAACGTGACGCAGGCCGCTGCGCTCGCCACCGGCCTTTCGGGCAACACGTATAAATCCATGAGCGACCATGTCGACTTCCAATAGGCCACCACCGCCGGCGCAACCACGATGCTCGCGAATATCGCGTCCGCGCATTCGAGCAGCGCTGCGTACGCTCGCGAACCACTCGCGAGCGTGTCGGCGAGCCCCGCTGTGCTTCCGCGCATGTCTGCTGTATGAGTGAGGTCCCGCCCGCCTCTACGCTACTGTACGAGATTAAAACATGTAATTGCATTATCATTGCGACTCGCCGTGACGTCGCACCGCGTCGCTGTTTGTCGCGCGATTCCTTGGAGAGCGATAAGGACCTGCTCCTATTCAAAGTTTATTGGTATATTGTTCGGCTGCGGAATGGTACTCAGAGATAAGGAGGTCTTTAACCAGTTCGCTATTGGAAATTGTCATCCAGTATCACAATACAGATTGAGAGGCTGATGATAGTTCATGCGACATTGCTTGATGGAGAATCCAAAGTTTTGGATCAAAGGCAAATAAGTGAATTCTATCATCAGAGTTCAAGTTCGTATATTTGTAATTAATATTATTGTTGATACTATTTGACCTCCTTTACTATTGTATTGTCTGCTAAAATCTTTTACAGGGCAAGGAACTCTTATCAGAGGCTTTAAAGGCGAGGTAATCCTGGTGGAAGGCAGTCAGCAGGTTAGTTGTGCGGGGTCGAAGCGCACTTGACCTGCGCTCCAGTTTGCGCGTTCGAGCGCTCTAAGCATGGTTAGTAGGGCTGACAGTGGTTTCAGCACTTACATTTGTATACCGCATTAACCGCATATAACGGTTTGTGATCACCAATCCGCATTTGGCAAGCGTGGTGATTAAGCCAATGCCCATCAATTGTAGCGATCACTTGATTTCAATGATGGAGGCCTTTGACCAGCAGTGGGACAGTAGATAGGTCATTTTACCTTACTTTTGAAACCGAATTATTCTTTAATTTCATTCATCATTTCATTTTTCTACGGAACAGTGATGCTCGCCTCAACTGACGATAAGTGATGAATGTGCAAACGCACTTTTAACAGAAATCTCAACAAAAGCTCTCCACCTGGCCCTGTTCCTTGTTGTTCCAATATGTGTTAGTCTGCTTTTTATTTTACCTCTTTTCTTCTTCTTTAGATTTATCTCTCGTTCTCTACCATCTCTTTCTCATTGACCTTTGATTCTACCCAAGTAGCATTTAGTTCTCAATAAAAGTTTAGTGTAAAGGTAAAAGCATTTGAATACTTTTATAATAAAGGTTCACATGTGATGTTGATGTTCACTTTTGAACCTCTAGATGACCGGCGGACTTCGTACCGCTTTGACATTTTCCATCATTGAGTTAAATATATATCAATGGTTTCCATGACAACAAAACAAACAGATCGTTTTATATTGGAAAATTAAAGTCTTTTTTAGTATTATATTTAATATTTTTTTTATATACCCTATGTTACTCAGCGCTTATGTAGCATTCTAATGGTAAAAGAATTTTTTAAATCGGTCCAGTAGTTTTTGAGTTTAATCGTAGCAAAAATACATATACATTAATCTAAGCATACACAAAAATACAAAGCTTTCCTTTTTATAATATTAGTAATAAGGGTTTTCAAATACTTAAAGTTTTTTACGCTAAAGATGAACCATTATTAAAAACTAAAAGCTACTTAGTTACCGTCACTTCCACACTTCCACTTCAAGCTTTAGTTAAAGTATGTCTTTTTCATGCGGACCTCCGCATCTCTTTCTCGTGATATAATTGTGGTCAACTCTCACTTTGAAGCATTCTTTATGATATTGTTTTCACTAGTTTGTTTTGTTTTTGTTTTGTTTTTATAATTTTAACGCAAATTTTGTTGCAAAACAAATTACAAAAACACAAATGTTGAAAAAATTTCCACGAGCAGGATTTGAACCTGCACCTTTCTGACATACCGGGTCAGGTGCTCTCCCAATTGAGCTATCGTGGTTCTAACCAGCTCGCCAAAATTATTCAACACTATTTACTTTTTTTACTTTAAAAGCCAAAGGCGCTTTTAAAGACCACTTTTAATTTAAATCCTCAATATTCATCCAAAGGTTGTTGGAAAATATCACTCTTATTGATAAAACCTTGACTTCTGTACGGGTATTTTTATGTAGGTAGATTTTGTATTAATATTGATTTTTTTTTAATGTTTAATAAAGTATATCATAATATCTTATCTTATTTACACTCTTAACCCAGGAGATATTTGGCATACCTATTTTTCGTGCTTTCCTACTAACTACGTGCTATTATTTTATAAATATATAATGTAACAAACAACGTGCCAGCCCTACACACGAGAGTGGTCTGAAGTTCCACATCCTGTGCGCCCGCTAAACGGTCTTCCAATCACGTAGATCCTAAATGTGTCTATTATGCATCGTATACCAAACAGTTCTACAGATAAATAAAATTATTGGACAATTAGGAGCGACGCATGTAATAGAATTATAAGCCCAACAAATGTAGGTATGAAAAATGTAATGACAGGAAATATTAAAATAAACAATCAAATAACAAATATTGTCAAAAGTATTGACAATATTTTCTGTGAGCGGGACTCGAACCGCACCTTCTGCTAAACCAGTTCAGTGGCTATGTTCGGCCCGTGCTTTATCGAGAACTTTGCCTCGTTCATTGGCTACTTTTTTGAATCGCTACCTACATAATGAAAAAACAGTTTTCACATTTTTATTATTTTGAATTTGCATTCTCAATATAGGTAACATCATCATCATCATCTCAGCCAAAAGACGTCCACTGCTGGACAAAGGCCTATATAGGTATAGTTACATGATAAAATTTTACTAGAAAAAAACGACCAGTTTTAAGTCCACTGAGCTACCGAGAGCTACTCAGCGGTCAGAGCATTAGACCGGTTATCCAAAGGTCGTGTATTCGATTACCACTCGAGCTTCCTTGAGTGATTTGAATTTTCAATATACATTGAGCGCTTATTAGTATTTCAGTCATGCTACTTTTAGACCTAATTACAACATTTTCTATTAGTTTCACTACTATTCAATATTTCAAGACCGCGTATCGGTCAAACGTAGTCAGCCCTCAGACTAGGTGGAGCGACGATCTTCGCAAGGTCGCTGGCAAGAGCTGGATGAGAGTAGCCGCGGATCGTGCTCAGTGGCGTGCACTTAGAGAGGCCCAGTAGTGGACGTGTTTAGGCTGATGATGATGAGACATGATAAGCACGAAATTTTCACAATATGCTAATTATTAGGATGTTAAACTTACTAAAATCAGTACGTTGTGTAACTGAGTCATAAAGCTTATATCCACAACGTTATCCTTGTGCAAACTTCGTTTGAACGTTAATTAATAAGGCTAATAGACTTATTAACCTTATTAATTATTTAGAAGCCTTATAAATTATTAATTAGAACGCCTCTTAGCTTCAACTCTTCTTAGCTTTTTATTTAAGCGAAATTGTCTCAGTGGCCAAAAAAGGGCTCCTCTGAATATTTTAATAAAAAATCGATGTAAAACAATACATGTCTGAAATAATAACCCTTAAAAAATATACAATAATTATATAATTATATATAAACATTTGTATTAAATTTATACGTTTTTTCAATTGTCGAAACAACTATGTAAAAAATAAATTATAGAATTAACAGCTTAGTTGAGATGCGATTAGGTACTATTTAATGTCGAAGGTTACGATGTATAAAGGATATAGCACAGGAGTTTATGGTCATGTTTAAAATAATAAAAAGCAATTTTAAAAACAAATTCGACTCCTTTACAAGATTCAATTCACATTTCCTCACACAATCAAGTCGTTCACAATTCCTTATACAAGACAAGCAAATAAAAAAAACAAATTAAAGAGAAGGCGGACGTCGCGTCGTATATTATAAAGAAGTAAAAGAATAAGCTTGGGGAAGCGATTAATGGAAAATGCTATACCGACAAGAGTGGGCTCAAGAAGATCCGTACAAAATGATTTTTTTTCACTTTATTTGGAACAGCTAACAACTACCCATGACCCAACAACGGGTAGCTGACGTTTCGGACACATTATGTTCGGACGGCTAGTTAACGTTTCGGACACACACAGTGTCCGAATTGACACTTTTTAATTTTATTATTTTTTTCACTGACGATTCGGACACCAATAAAAATAGCTGCTTTGTACAACATTATAAGATAAAATTACCTTAAAGTAGCAGGAAAAACATGAAGTCCAATACGCTATCCACATCTTACTGAACTAAAATAGTCTCTAACAGTGACATTATAACCACATTTTCGACTGAAAATTGTAGGTGCTAAGCAATCATTATTGTTAATTGACGTCTCTGAGTACGGCAATAAGCAACAACACCTAATGTTACATTTTACGTGTTTTAAAATTTTCTAAAGGTACCTACAGACAGGTTTGCAAATTCGGGTTCAAACATACCAGACCTTACAAACAAAGTATTGATAAACAAGACAAAAATAATCAAAAAAATATTTTTATTTTATTTTATTTTATTTATTTTATTTCTTTGTAACAAAGGAGTACGTATCCCTGTTCATACGAGATACAAATTCGATACGTCCCAGCCGATTTATGAATCTGTTGACCCTGGTAGTAATCGGTTAATAGTCTAAATCAAACCTAGGGCCGCCAAGTAGCCGCTTCCTAACGCTGACCATATTAACCTAAGTGAATAATCCAGTGGGCCATGATCTTCTACAAGGTTTCAATGTTGTTTTAAATGGTCGTGACTCGTATGTAAATGTTATGATTTAGATATCTAAAAAAAATATGGTAAAAAAACACATGAAACATTTGTAACCTTTAAAGTAAAAGTAAAATAAAAACCTTTTGTAAGTTGTAAGGGCCAAGATTTTAATTATTGTTTCAATAATATGTTCATCAGGTATAATGTACTTAACCCAATCAAATGACACAGGACAATTCTGAAAATTACTAGTAACACTTTATTTGTTTGTGAAATTGTGATACAGCCATCCCATTGTTATAAAATAGAAACAAAAGCACATAAAAATATTACATGAAACTTTTTCAGAAAGTGTATTCTTTATTTACTTTTTTTCTTCGTGGCTTTTTAGTTATGGCTTTGTGCGGTTAGTACATTTAGCCAGTGTCAAAGTATTTTATCACAAGTTATATATAAATAAACAATATTTACTTCTTTGATAGATAATAATGAATGATAATAGAAATGAGTAGTGATAAATGTATATTATGTATTATGTATATTCCCCTAACCCCTTGAGTATCAGTAAAGATGTAGGGGCTTTACTGAGACCTCACGCGGACTTCTTGAGAGAACTTGTTATGTAACTTTGCACTGTTTTGTTTCATTTGCCAACACTCATGCACGTTCACGAACACTTAACGGTAAAAAAACCACTATTATTATCACATTAATATTCGACAGCACTAATTTTAGAAAATAAAACAAAACCGCAGCAGCCATGACTCTTCACTTTCCCGCCAAGAAGTCAATTGAGCTTTTATGTAAGTCAGTAAGTTCGTATGTCTGCGGCGGGAGATCTTGTACAGAGATGACAAAACCCGACAAAAACTCAAAAACGGCTTTCCATTCTGATATATTTAGCACAAAGCATATATGAGATTGACAATGAAAATATAAATAAAGCCTCCAAAACTCACTTTTTTCTCGAATCTCGTGGTGAAGATATACGTGGCTTCCTTTCCGTCGGTGACAAGGAAGTATGGGGAGGCGAGGACGTTGCGCGATGAGCGCAGCACGACCATGCACAAGTAGCACGCGATCGTGATGGCTGCGTACAGCACCGGCCTAAGAGTCAACACAATGTTATCAGATAACACTCCTTTTTTTGGCAGTCGTGTAAAAAGAGACCTGTTTGAGAGAAAACTCTTTCAAACGAAAAAATAATCATCTATATCAGTGCATAAATGGCGGAGGTACGCGGGAAGCCACGAACGCGTTGAAAAACAAATTATAACTACACTGGACCGCAAAGAAAAAGGATCGGTTAGAAAATCTTCTACCTAACCCAGCACGTCATGGGGTGCGGGTTCGAATTCCGCTCGTGGAATTTTTCCAACACTTTGTCTTTCTTCAAATTGTTATTTGTTCGCAACAATATTTGCGTAAAATTATATGTAAATAATCATATATCGAAGATTTTCTAACTGGCCCTTTTTCTTTAGATTAATTGCGAACTTCCTTTTGTTTGAAATCAGTTATAAATCTTAAGATAAGTATTATTTTGCCGTATTCTATAAATAGCAAAGCTGACTTTGCTATTTATAGAATAAATAGATCGATGCAAAATATGTGGTTCAAATTTATTGGCCTTATTGTAACAACAAACTTTATTGTTATGTTATTCTTGACTAATCGTGACCGTAACGGGCCTGTTTTGCAAAGACAGATGACAAACAGTCAAACAAATAAACAGACAAAGTTTGATAGATGGCAAAGCATTGCTTACCTTGGCCACCTAAGCTGTTTGTATTAAAAAGATGCCACAAAATACTTTTTATAAAAATAGAAATGTCTTTAAATTAAAGTAGTTACATGTAAAAATACCTCACGAACAAAGGCTATTAGGTAAAGTAATATTTTCAGGCACATCATTCTACTTATCATCGGGGATAGTTCAAAAGCGCATAAGTAGTATTTAGCGAATACCGCGTAAGCGTCATGTACACCTGTTTTTCTAAGAGAATGGGTAGGATAGAAAACTAAATATTGAATTATTTACTTGGTAGTTTTACGTACCAATCATAACATAGCAATTATATGTAATCTCTTATATGTAATAATGAAGTTATTTTCTAAAAGAACTACGTAAATCATAAGACAAAAGCACTTACGCTGTTTTGCTCTATCTATATTTAAGAGAGTTTGTGCGGAAACTACCAATGCTACTTACGCGATTTTGAACTATCCCTGACGTTATGTATCTGTAAAATAATTGTATCTAACCTGTGTGGATCCTTATCTAGAGGCAGTATGGCTTTGATAGTGTCATCCATGATGCCCCACCCGCCTCTCCAGTGGTTGATGTTGGCCAATATGAATATGTACGTGTAGACTTTGGAGAAGAATCGCTCTCGAAGCCACCGGCCCGCTCCCCTCTCCTCCGCCCCCCAAGCCCCCGCTGATCGAGCAAGGAGTTGGGCCCTGTAGCAAAAAAATTTTTTAGGTTACAGAGCCGGCATATCAAGTGTTGGTAAGATTAGAGGATACGGTCCTTCTGATGCGATGAGCGGCCTTTGCACAAGTTAATTATCTTCAGCACGTTAAGAATTGCGCCATCGTTTGCTAATATAAAATATTTTTTTAGGAGAGTTACTTACCTGACCAGAGCGAAGGAGGCGTGCACAACAATCCCGAGGAGAAAGGTCTGCACGTAGGGGAAGTAGCCGCTGTGCAGGTTCATCAGGGACCAGGTACCGCGCCACGTGGCCACCACCAGTGGAGCAACCGCGAAGCTCGAGAACAACGCGTCACCTGCATCACAACAATACTGTCAATCTGTAGCAAAGAACAACAAACCCTACTTCCTTTTTTCTCTCTTTTGTATCATCACCCACCACGAAGCTCGAAAACAACGAGGCTGTCAATTCTGTAGCAGGAGAACAACGAATCCTACTTCCTCCTTTCTCTCATTGGTCCCAGTTGTCATTGTGTGGCTACTATCAGTCACAACGAAATGAAACGAAATGCGTCACCTGCGTCACAACAAAGCTGACAAATTGTGTAACAGTTAAACAACGAGTACCACTTCCCCCTTTTCTCTCCCTGTTTTTAGTAAGTGTTGTGTGGTTAAATGGTATAATAGTCAACTTAGAGACATTACCTATGCCGTAGCCGACTTCTTTGGTGTCGCACTCCGTAACGCCAGCCTCACTGCAAGACTCCAGCGAATTATGGCTCTTGTCCAGTATCCGCGGTGGTTTCTCATGGTCGGGCAGCAAGCTATCCCTAGCCGCCATCTTAGAACTTTGGATTCAACAAAGGGTTCAAAATTATATCATATATTGTATCTAGACTTAAAAAGAACTCCTCCAGCCGTCTTTTAATGTCAATAAAATTATTTAATAGGTTGCCAAAGAGTTTGCTAATGTAAAACAATTGATAATATGTTACAAAAACACAAATGTTGAAAAAATTTCCACGAGCAGGATTTGAACCTGCACCCTTCTGACATACCGGGTCAGGTGCTCTTCCAATTGAGCTATCGTGGTTCTAACCAGCCCGCCGAAATTATTCAACACTTTTTACTTTGAAAGCCAAAGGCGCCCATTCAATGTCAACAACTGCTGTCGTTAACATCCGATCATAATATTTTTACAAATATTAAAAATCAGTGAAGAAGTAGGCAAGCTATTTATAAAATGTTCTCCCCCCTCCCCTCCTGCCCCCTCCTGCCACGAAGGCTGGATCCGCCCTTGACAAGATGTCTCAATATATTGTGTCTGACGAGTCGTCATCGACTCAATTTATCAGATCTGTTACACCTCTTATAAATAACAAGGAATAAAGCATTCTATCAGTGAAAGATTTTTTGGAATTGGACCAGTAGTTCCAATGATTAGCCTTGACATACAAACAAACAAACAAAGTCACAAACGTTACCTCTTTATTAACAGTATAAACTACAGTCCATGTATTAAAAATTCTGTTTAAATTAATTTAATTTTTTTATTAAAATGTATTAAACGTTAATAAACACTGATTGATGCAAACTGAAATAGATAGCTCTTAAAATAAAAATATTTTTGACAGTAAAGAAACCTTCTTTGCAATTCAAAAAAGTTTAAATACTTACAATAAAACGTACAATTTATAATCCGCCCTCTTTGTTAAAAAAAACAAATTTGATGCAGGTTTACATACAATTTTAACAAAATTTGCTACTAAGTAATATGCACTCCCACTTTCGCGCCGTTTCGGTCAGGTAGCACAAAGCTAACACCTCGTATAAACGAGTCCACGAAGGCACTGACACACCCCGTGGCGAGCGTCCGAACCACCATGACGACCTTGGTCGATAACCACGCTAATAGAAAGGTATACAAAGCCTCCATTAAGCTATATAATGCTTTTATTTGAATGATTATCGATATCGCTTTTTATCCGATGCTGATTCAGCCAGCATATAGGTGACCAACTGGATTTAAAAAAAACTTACTATTAAGATTATTTTTTTTAATTGTCTAATATTGTTCTTCTTCTTGATTATCGATTGTCTGATAATCTGCTTGCTGAAGAAGAAATCAATTGAATCTAAATTTTTTTCAATTCTATTGTACATTATTCTCTCAAAATTTTTGGATAGAACAGGGAGGACTGATATTGGTCAGTAGTGTCCAGGATTAGTTCAATCTCCCGACTTGAAAATAGGTGTGGCTTTTGGAGATTTTAGACTATCGGGAAATATGCATTTATGATTACCAGTTAGTATCAACAACAAATCTGCAATTGGCCCGCGTGGTGGTTTATGGCCCGTTTTTCCTCTGGTATTTCCATCCATAGGGAAGGCTCGTGCCCAAGTCATGGGGATATAATGAGTTGATGTAAGTAAGTAAGATGTAATAACCTAAATATTGTCCCACTGCTGGGCAAAGGCCTCCATCATTAAAATCAAGTTATCGCTACACTTGATGGTTATTGGCTTAATCTCCACACTTTCCAAATGCGAGTTGGTGATCATCACAAACCCAGGCTTTGCACTTCGCCCGACCTGTGAATTGAACCAAAGACCTTCGTGTGTTGGGCCGAGCGCTTTTCCACTCGGCCACTTGAGCTAATGTGGTTATTTAGTATATTTACTACAGGGATAGAAATAAAACAAATATCATAATACAAGGATTCCTATATTATACACTAACTGAGTCAACAAATCTAGCAGTTTAACTTGAGAATAAACATTTGTCTTAACGTGTGTAACGCGTGACTCCGCGCATATATACTTACTTGATGTATTGCAGAAATATGTATTATATATTATGTAACATAATAACGTAAAAGTATATCTATGTATTTAGCCCGTAGACTGTCAATTCGAATTTATATAAAGTGATCAAAGATTAACAAGGATAACGTGACAGATCGGTATCAGGTGATAATCACGATAAAAATCGCGGATCGATCTTGTTATAAGATGTATAATGGTACATGCGTTTATAAAAGAAACAAAATTCTATTTTCCACTAACCAAAAGTTAAATGAGATCGATAGATAAAACTTTTATTGCAACATTATAAAACATAAACCTGAACATGGACAAAAAATAATAATTTACAAAGTTACAATTTGGCGGTCTTATCGCAATTAAAGCGATTTCTTCCAGACAACCAGTCGGATGGAGAGCTTATGAAAGATCGGAGGTGAAACTTTTAAAACATACGTAGATATACTTATGTGTATTTTAAAATGTTTGGTGTAATACAACAATTTAAGCTTTTACAAATTTAAGCTTAATAACAAGCCCAATTAAATTAATTTATATTTCATATATAATTAAGACTTATCCATGATAAAATTATAGTAGGTATGCTGGGTAAAACTAGAAGATTTTAAAACATGGATTCATTTATTTTTATTCATTTATATAGTTTTTTAAATCCCCTTGAGCGTCGATCCACCACAAGGTGGCCGACAACAATTAAAATTCTATTGTGTCTGGTAATCGCACGCGCGAGCTCTTAAACAATTAAAAAAACGTAATATTTGTCTATTGTTTTAATTTCCTAAGTAAGACACTAAATGATTCGTAAATACTAAATAGAAACAGAAGGCAAACTAAATAATAGATATTTAAAATGACACTGTATATTAGACGTGACAATTTCATTAGCGCTACTTTGTACCTACATAGGACACAGAGTTGTGTAAATCAGAATAACCTACATGATGCATCAGGCAGCACGTCACATTTACGACCAAGTTCACTGTCGCCATGTTTATTTAACGGAGGAAAGAAGTAGTTAAAACCGTACAGCATATTTTATTAGATAGCTAAGTTTGTCTTAAAAAAATAAAAAAGCTTATCGTTTTTCTTAATTGAGCCCCTTTGAAGAATTCAGAATGTTTTCCAGGTGATGATAGGAAATTAATTATTATTTATGTGTAAAAAAAATACAAATTATGGTTATACCGAACTTCATGCATTAACTAACCGATAAAAATCTTACGGCTTAATCAACAACTTAATCAATGGCTGCATATGAT
This sequence comes from Eudonia mercurella, assembly GCA_963082485.1. Classification (NCBI taxonomy): domain Eukaryota; kingdom Metazoa; phylum Arthropoda; class Insecta; order Lepidoptera; family Crambidae; genus Eudonia; species Eudonia mercurella. The sequence goes on along the minus strand of OY720032.1, from coordinate 17,567,316 downwards.
AGGTAATAAATAATCATAAATATATTGAAGTAAGCTTATACATATGTACTGAGAACTATAACATGGACATTTATAAGGTCATAACGTAACTTTAAAATGGCTCTCAAGTTTGAATAGTCGGAGTTATGGGAGACAGACAGAAATTTATCTTAAAGCAAGTTTGCTTTAGTTTAGAGAGACAGATCAATTTATATAATGGTGCAGGCGGACTCAAGTATAACGCCACGATGTCACTTGGTCTAGTAAATAAGCATTTTCATTACCAAAATACATTAACTTGTTATTAATATTATAGTTGTTACCTAACTTTCAACGTTTAATATAACTTTGCACGCCGCAACAATAACAAATATACAATAAGCTTTAAATAGTTAGATCAAATCTGTTTAAAAGCTATTTAGTCTCTTAAGTAACAATCTGATTATGAAAGTTTATATTTTTTTATATTTCAGAAGCTAGCCTACTTTACATATTGTTTAAGAATATTCTTAGTGGGCTGAGTTTTTAATTTAAAATACAACAAAATTAAAGACATTTCAACTAATTCAAGATAATTTTCAAAGGTTTCTAATATCGCATAGTTTAAAATTTTTGTAGATGACGTTATCTATGCTTAGTAGATTTGAAAAATAAAAGTGTATTTAGAACATTGGATCATTTTGGACAACCAGTCTACACAAATTTAAGCACCAAAGTTGGTAATACTTAGATCACACATAGAAATACATGTAACAAACAATCTTTGGGACAAATAAGAAGTTTTTCTGTCTTGCGCACAGATTTGTGATCTTACGCACAAACGTTGATTTCGTCTGTGGACGAGACCGTGTAAGAGCAGATTTTATTGTACAGGTAGACGAAATATCTTGGCCATTCAAATATATTTTTCCGTCTTAACGTGTTAGATACTTCTTTGGGGCAAAAAGTTCAATCGGTAAAATAGTCTCGATATTCACATAATAATATGTCGTCTTCCTGCAAAATTGTGTAAAATCAGATACGCGGTTTTTACAAACTGCTCATACGCGGTCTTGCACGCTCTTCAGAATACCTATTAGTGCGAGTTATGTTGACAATTCTAAGGAGTTTTAAGGTTACTCCAATTTGTAGTTAAACAATTAAATAATACACACGAATAGTTTAGAAAACCCATTGGGTTCTTTTTCATAATTATTGGGTGTGGAAAAAGCGTAGGGAGGCTTGAGATCTCCACTAATAAATAATCTCATGACATGTCGGGTCAGGTGCACTACCAACTGTGCTATCGTGCTGACCCAGTATGTCATGGGGTGGGGGTGATTCCCACTCGTGGAATTTTTTCAACACTTTGTCTTTTTTCAAATTTTAATTTGTTCGCAACAATATTTGCGTAATTATATGTAAATAATCATAAAAACACAAATGTTGAAAAAAATCAACGAGAAGGTTTTGAACCTGCACCCTTGCAAATTGAGCTATCGTGGTTCTAACCAGCCCGCCGAAATTATTCAACACTTTTTACTTTGAAAGCCAAAGACTTTGGCTTCGCACTTGCAAATTTTTTTAACATTTTGTGTTTTTGTAATTAGTTCGCAACAAAATTTCCGTTAAAAATTATTTTAACATTTATAAATAATCATAAATAATCTCAAATGAAAAGGTAGCGGGAACTTTCAGTGAAATAGATACGCTTGTGCATAAAAATTACGCCCTTGGGTACTACTTTATTCACGGGCTGCTCGAGCAATCAGCTGTGATTAAAATACACGGACCGCTTAATTAAGCCGTCGTAGTAAAGCTGCTATTTCACCGAGCTGCTGACCGGAGCAGTCGCAACTGCTTGAGCGGTGCCATGTATGTTTGTAAATAAAATACTGTAGTTCAATATGCAGTCGCAGCTTGAAACAGACAGACAACATCCTGACTGCTTCAAGCTGCTCGTGTTTGGCCGCCCTTAGATGGTCATGCATGGTCATCCTTCATTTTACTGTGTATAGCATCGTCTGACGCTAATCGTGTAAGTAAAGATCTTTACATGCTACAATATACGGAGTAAACCAACATTCGCATTAGGCATTAATTATATTAAGTATTAAGTATAGTACATTAAGTATTAAGCGTCCGACAGAAAATACACCTTTACACCAAGTGTAATTAAGTATACGATGACGATGAAGGTTATAGTAGCAGTACACACGTAATACATTTAAGCACACAAATGCATATATTTTGTACACTCTTTGTAAAGTACATTGAAAGTGAAATAATTTTTAATTAATCATATTATTATTACAGTAAAATGTAGAAAAGGCACATGTCTTAACAGTTTTGTGAATATACAGATAATAAAATGGAAATTTTAAAAATTTAATCTGGTTCTGTTTCATCAAGCTATATAAGAAAGTTCATAATTCTGTCATTTTTATATTGAAACAATATAATAAAAAACTCTTACCCCCCACAAATAAACTAAGTATAAGCTTCGCATAGCTATTCGACGTTTGGTTGATATCACTCAAACATAATTTAGCGAATCAAATAAAAAGAGACAAAACACGAAATAACAATACGAACCTTTTACTCAGTTTATTTATAAAAGAGTTAAAATTAATAAATAAAATTAGTGAAGTGAAGATTTTTTCATTAACTCACTTAGATAATAATCTATTACGACAACCCTTTTGTACACTTGAGTAGTTCTTCTTCGTCAACAAACCAACGTAATAAAACGTTGAGTAACTAACCCTGAACTTGACTTAGAAAAACCGTGACTGAGCAAAAAGAGCGTGTTATTGTTAATCTTTTCACATAATAAATGGCAATTTAGTTACACGAAAAACTTTTCTCGTACAACTTCAGTTAAACCAGTTTTTTCCGAGATCGATTAACTTTTTACGCTGACGCGTTTCTGGAAAATGTTACATAACTTATTTTTTTTGTTATTTTAAATAAGCCACGAACTTAAACTCTGATGGATGAATCTATTTATAAAGTATTGTTATAATAATAATAATAATCGTGAAACATAAAACATAAGGTATTTGTGCTGTTTACATAATACAAGGCAATTGACATGAAACAGTTTTTTGATAAACAGTAATTAAAAGAATATTATTATGTAGACCTTCGATTAATAGGTAAGTAGACATAATAATAATGCTTACACATAATATGATGTTCTTCATGACTTCATAATATTATTCTATTTATAAACAAAAAGCTCTTGCAAATGAGAATGACATCATTTTAGAAATTGTTTACCTGCTTTCTTTTAATGACATTAAATGTTAATAAAGGTTTTATCGCAATACCTACATTAGTAACTTTGTTGCTTAAGGCGAAGGGTAAGGCACACTAGCGCCGCTAATGGATGTAATTTGATAACTGCTAAACTGGATTCTTTTTCAAACATTGCGCACCTTCCGACACTAGGCAAACATCTATTATTTAATAATTGTGCACTACTTTTAGGTTTGTTTTTATATTCATTCGCTAACACCAAAAGTGGCCATTGTTTGTGAATAAATGCGATAGCCCGTTTTGTGAATAAACCACGCAACAAAAAGTAGTGCACAACTATTAAATAAATACTATAAATGCTTTGTTGTTGTCCGACGGTACGCTATGTTTAAAAAAAGATCCGTTCCGTTAATAATTGTCAAATTATCAATTGGTGGCGCTAGTGTGCCTTACCCTTCGCCTTAATACAAAACTCGTAGTACATACAATGTGTACTAATAGTTTATTCATAATGAAATCTCAAAAACTCTACGGAATAAATTCAAAGTTTGTCAGAGTTTATACTATGGTGGGGTAGAGGCACCTGTTCCATTATTTTTTCCTTTAATCATCAAAGCTTTATGGTCAGCAACTGATTTATTAAGTCATAACGTCGGTGCGCGTGCGAGATCGCGTAAGAGCAGTATGTAAAAACCGCATATCTGCTTATGCTAAATTTTGCAAAAAGACGAAAAAAGTGAAAATCTTGGCCATTTAAATATATTATTTTGTTGTTGTTGTTGTCTGCCTCAAAGAAATTGCTGTCAATTTCAGTCGGAATAATATGCTTAAATGGCCAAGGTGTTCACTTTTTTCGTGTTTTTGCAAAATTTTGCAAAAGCAGATACGCGGTTTTACAAACTGCTCTTACGCGGTCTCGCACGCGCACCGAAGATAAGCAACAATTGAATTCAGACCACCTACCTGCTTCCTAGCTGTCATTTCGTAAATTATCAATGAAAATCAATGTTATTTTGTGGCGACGAAAACTGTGTCGAGTACTAGGTTTAAAATGTTGAACACAGGTGCCACGTTACTACTGGAGTTGACCAATGGCTACTCTATGAAACATGTACCCGCCTATCATTGTTGTTTAAAATGTAAACGTTAACTTTCTACCTATTTACCAATTAGAAATGTAGGAAGACAATATAGAAAATTTCACTGTAATTTATTGCTTTAGTTATTAATTATACGAGTACGGATTATAATGTATTATGGTTGTCTACCGTAATTCTGTAGTTTTTTTGATTTCAATGCTCATTTTGTCAATGTTTAAAAAATGACAAAAAACACTTATTCTATATTAGTATTAAAATAGTTAATTTAACTTGACTTGATATTCTTGATTAACTAAAGAAGCAGATATTATTTAAACATAAATAAAAATAAAAGATTAAAAGCCAACCGTTTTTAAATTTAATAATAAATAATATTATATTTGGCAAAGAAAAAATAGATTAAACCAAAAAAAAAACTTTTATTAATTTCAGTGTTCAACATATTAAAAAGTAAGTAATTACAGTGACTAGGCATATATTTTTTTTTAATAAACAATAAGACAGACAGACAAACAGAATCACGCAAAAATTTAATTAAGGAAGGAATATATTATATTATAACACATGCTATATAATTATGTTCTACGTCATGTAGTTCAGAAAAAGTAGTAGAAAGTCTCAAAATATCCTATATACTTACAAGCACTTAGTAACTAGATTTCGAAACACCAAGATATACTTAATGTAAAAAGAAACCTTTTTTATTCTCCACAGCGTCTACCGCTCACAACATTGTTTGAAACCGCTCTGTCTGTTCACGAAACTTTTCCTAGACAATTATGTTAACAGTACCTAAATAAATTTTAAATTTATATTACACCCATAAAAAATCAAGTTGCGACCAAAGGAATGACACAGTCAAGTTAATAATAGGTTTAGAAAATTATAAACACAACAAAAAGAACCATTACTTAATTTAACTTGAAAAAAAAACAGAAAAATAATAAGAAAATTAAAAACTAAAGAAAATTATGTATAACGTTATATAATGTTATATGTATAACTTAATTTTTTTATTTATTTATTAGAAGCGGAATAGTTATAACAATATTATATTAAGAAATTCAGATCTACTTCAACATTTGTAATAATGCTCTTATAGTACCTAAGACCGAGGTAAAAACGGTGTCCCCCAGTAGATCTCTCTCTCTGCGACAATTCATTAACATATACCTACTTTTCACACGTAACATTGATTAAACTAGCCTTATCTGTAAGCTCATTTAAGAGAGACACGAATGTTATTCGTCTCAGCTACGAACATCCATTAGCTAACACGAACTAATGTGCGTTTTCGTCTGATATGTTAAAATCAGTGTCATATTATATCAGTGTTTTATTCATTTCAATAACTTCATTTTCGACAAATTCGAAAGACTTTGCAAAATAGTATAAGTCATTTAAAATTAATCTTTCGTAAGAATTACAAATTTCAAACAAGTTATTATTAGTACATTGGAAAGTATACAACACAATTATTAGCTATCGTGCTTTTTTTATCATTTTGTTTTTTAATTTAACACCTATTTCCAACAAACATGTTTTTAGGTCTACCATTTTATCAATAATTTTAACCAACTTCTATGATAATGATCTGTAACGATATGACAATCACCGTGAACGGTTTATATCCATTTCTATCTCAATAGCTCTAGCTCAATCCTCTCTTCCTCTGCTAAGGCTGAATCTGCGATGGAACTTAAAACCCTTTTTCTTTTCTTGTTTTTCATCCGACTTTCCTTCAATGAGGTTATCAGCACTCTTAGCGACTTGCACGCTTTTCCGTCTATTTTTCATGGATTTGACGAGTTTATAGAACTTGCCTCTTTTCTTTGTAGGGTCTAATGTAAGGTCTGACATATCTTCTTCCACTTCGACGCTGAACTCTGATGATATGTCTCCTAAGTCTTCAACACTGTGACTCTCGATTTCTTTGGGGTGTGGCACTTCTAGTTTGGACTTTGACGTGTCAGGTTTGGGTTCCTCGGGAGGCGGAGGAGCATCAGGGTCAACACACTGAAAAAAGGCCAAAGGTTTGATTAAACATTGTGCAAATACAAATGTTTTTAGAAAATTTTTCATAATAATTTTTACAATAGTAAAGTCACCAAAAGCACTGCAATAAGGAAATATTCAAACAATACACCTTCGTCATAATGTAAATTATGGCCATGTTGATTATTAAAATGATTAATCACCTTCGCACATGCAAAACTTTTTAATTTTCAATAAACAGATTGTTGAAAAAGAAAAATATTGTAATTTTTCTACTGTACCGCTAACTCTAATCAAAACAAATGTTCGGTTATTCACAACACAAATTTTTCCCGAGAACAACTCAAAATAATCTACACAAATTTACTTAGTTTGAGCGGAGTTCCATCCAAAGATCCCTTAATGAGTTTAGAAACGTTTGAAAGTTCCCAAAGAATCTACCCTACTATTTGTGTAATTGAATTTTAGAGGGAAAACGCAGCCTTTCCCCCGAAAAGAACTGAACTGAAAGTATTAAGGGTTTAAGGGTAAACAATTAAGTATGAATTTCACATCAAATATTTTAAAACTTGACTGAATAATTTGTTACTGCAATTTAGCTGGAAAAAGCAAAACGTGTCAATGTAAGATCAGTATTTAATCGCATTGAAATATCATTGTAAAAAGGCAGATCAAGGAGATCCTGTCCTGTCAAGGCGGTACCATTGCGCCAGGGCTGCGAAATATCAGACGAGTCGGTAGACGGAGGCGGCAGTTTGCCCACCTTCTTACACTACTGTGAGGCTTGCGTGACTGGGGTGGGACCCGTAGCCGTACTGCACAAGCCTCACGGGAGTCTAATGGGCGCCCTAACCGGGCATCTTCCGTATTGCAGGGTTGATTAGGAGCCTGCTGTTTCTGGTTCAGAACCACCCTTGCGACATGTGATGGGATGGGATTTCGAATCACTGTCGAGGCCTTTGGACCTGGACGAGGTAAAAGTCATCACATAACCAGCGGGCTTCCCTACCGGTATCCATCTCCTTGTATAAAAATGGCAGCTAAACATAACATTTGCCGAAGAATAAAGTACCAGGTGAGAACTCACATCGGCTAAGGAGATCCTGTACGGTGGCACCTGGTCCGGGTTGCGCCAGGGCTTGTGGTACGGCAGCTCAGTCAGCGCCTTCCAACCAGGGTACTTGCGCGCTGCTGCGTGCAGCTGTTGTACCAGCCTGGGCGCCAGTTGGGCCGTTACCCTGAAAAATTTAAACATTATCATTATTTCGCGTAGAGTAAATGCCTTCATACTTTTTATCCATGCATATAATAAAAACGTGAAACGAATCCATAAACGAGTCTATAAACGAATTTCCAAGGAAACACATTTAGAAATTTGTGTTTCATTATAAACAGATATAAATAAGGTAGCTAACATTGCTTTTTTTACCCTGGGAATCCTCCTGATGAATACCTGCCACCTAGGTACCTTAAGCATACGTTTTAAGTACCCAAAGCCAGAGACTAAGCTAAAACAGCGAGTTCTTAGCAATGTCTACAGTATCTATAGTAAAGAGTTAAACCCCGATAAAAAATATGGTGTCTCAAGTCTCAAATCAATGAATTCAAGACTACAGGATTACAAACAACATTACTGCGCACCATGTACCAGTTGTCGAGCCAAGCCGGCCTCTCGAGGGCCCGTTTACTGGGCACTACGTAGTTAATGTACCTACCTGTTAACGAGCCAAGCCGGCAGCGCCCCTCGAGGGTCTGAGCGGGACACGTAGCCCAGCCAGCTGCCGCCCTGCTGCCGCGTGCGCACCACGAAGCCGGTCAACAGCGACAGAGCTCTGCGGGGGAGACACAGGTAAAGTTACAACATTGTCATTATCAAGTCATTTTATGTCCTCATTGCTAGAGCCTTCTCTTTATGTACTTTTTTGAAAGTTAACCATTGTTACTATATATATCCTTAATATTTGTTGGTTAATAAACGTTGTAAATAGGTAGTTGATGGCTAAATTTAATTTAAAAAAACAATCGTCTCTTCTCTGTCCTTGCCAGTGTCATGCCCAGTCATGCCCATGTCAGTGCAAGTTGCTTTTTTATATCTGTCTTCGTTTAAAATACCCCATGCAAGCCGAAAGCACGTGTGCTGGAAGAGAATTCATATTGGATGGTTTGAGTCCAGAAATAGGACGATTTTTTTTTTCATTTAATTGATGGCTTCGTGCGATTAGCACATTTGCCCAGTGTCAAAGTAATTTTTCGTAATACATAAATAAACAATATTTCCTTTCTATGATGATGATGAATGATAATAGAAATGATAAGTGAGAAATGCTATACTCCCCCAACCCCTCGAGTATCTCAGTAAAGATGTGGGGCTTTACTAAGTCCTCGGGCGAACTTCTTGAGAGAATTTGAAAGTGACGTTGCTCTGTTTTGTTTCATTTGCCAACACTCATGCACAGTCACGAACACTTACGGTTAACAATCCACCATTATTTCACATTAATAATCGACATAACACAAATTTTAGAAAATGAAACAAAACCGCAGACATGACTCTTCACTTTCCCGTCAAGAAGTCCTAAAGTACTGTTACATTGATTATTTTGCGATAGACTGGTGTATAAGTCGCTCCGCTGACAGAGCAACTTTAATCTCCGTGTTGCGGCAACAGGCAACTCGCAACTAGCTGTTTCCATTAACCTAAAGAAACTGCGCAGACATAGCAACTCTAGTTGCGAGTTTCGATGATCGACAACAGTTTTCAGTTGCAGCAAATTTTTACGCCAACCTTTAACAAAAACTTTTAAAAAGTTTAAAGTTTCTTCAACTAAGTGTATAATACAACGCTATAGTAAATTTTGTTGATATTTTTTTCAACTAAAGTAGCTCTGTCCGCAGAGCTCCTAAAAAGGCAGTAGATTGCCTGTCAATACATATAATAATGTTGTAATGTATGAGTCTATAAATCACATTTATAGGGAGACATATTTGCAAATCAATCCCATTTATTTGCGTAGATAGCGTTTAGATAAAAGCTTGTTCCAGTTAGCAAGGCATTTGGTCCATCGCTCACGCGTCAGCCGCGCTATGAAAGATTGATGACGTAAGCGTGACGTCACGGAGACGAGCTTCGCTCGTAAATTAAACGGATATCTCGGGCGCGCTTGACATTCGATAACGGTATTATTTTTCGCGATTATTCATTCACAGTCGCATAGAGAAAATCACAAATCAAAGCAGTATTTCAAAGTTGTCACAATGTTAGGAATGCTGAAATGCGTTATTTATAAGTTATATTGATCATGATTCTTCTTCATTTACTATTTATTGACTATGTCCTTTTGTATATGTATGAGACTATGGATTGTTGATAGAGGGAATTATATCGAAAATGAAATAGCAGTTGAAAAAAGATGACGACTTCATAAGATGGGATTTGAAAGCATTCGCAATTTTGTTTAAATTGTATTCCACCTGTCACTATCACCATAGACAAAGCATAGGCTCCCAAGAGTTAGGAAAGCTTTTAAGAGCCAAAGGGAAGCCATTACTGTACTCTTTGATTTCACGTATTGATTTTTACGAAATAAAACGGCGAATTGGAACTCATTCACCTGAATTGTCGAAACATCCCTAGGGAGTGATTCGGGCACGTTTCGCCAATCAGCATTTTGAGACGACTGAGGCGTCAGCATGGGGGGTGACAAAATATAATGTCGTTGATATATTGATATAGATGCGTGGGACGAACAAAGAACAGTCTGTTTGTAGAATTGGTTTACAACGTGTATCAGATAAGTGTGGTCATAATTAAAAGACCCACAGTATATCCGATCTAGATCTTTTATGAAAAATTGCATAGACATAAGAATTAACTTTAATTTGTCATGCAGTTTTAAATTAAATATTTATATTGTGACTTCATATCAAAATAAACAAGTCCCAGCACTACTAATTCAGTAACCTCTAGGTACTTACTTATCCTAAATTTTAGAATTGTCTAGAGAGGCAGTTTGTGAGTGGTAAAAGAAAATTGCAAAGAAATACTTAACTAAAAGTCAACCATGTCATCAATTTTAAAGTTCCAACAGCATTCAAGAAATTCTTATATAAAGCCGGGAAGTAAAAGGATTTCTTACGCAGCCAAATAACTATATTTTTTCTTCTTATCTTTTCGTGTTGAAGGAGTTCCGAACAATCCTTAGTTATTGATATTGTCTAACAAAAGACTAACACGCTTTCAGTGATACCTATTTCAATATATTACCGTTATATTACTATGGATTTCAGGGAACATCCGACATCCTTTTTTCTCAAAGATATTCAGGTATGTATATCCCTTTACAAACAACAATATAAATTGTGACGCAATATAAAACAATGAAATGACTATGTATATAGTAGATTAGCTGTGGCCCGCGGTTTCACCCGCGTTAATTAGCAAACAATCTATTAAAAAACTATTTTATTTTCCCGGTTTTGCAACATTTTTCATTGCTGCTCCCCTCCTATTAGTCATAGAGCGTAATGTAATATAGCCTATAGCCTTCCTCAATAAATGAACTATTTAACACAAAAATAGTTTTTCAATTCGAACCAGTATTTCTTGATATTAGCGCGTTCAACCAAAACAAACAAACAAACTCTTCAGCTTTATAATATTAGTATAGATTGAAGAAAGCTAGCTAAGAGTAGCCGCAGTTCGTGCTTAGTAATGTGCACTTATGGCCTTTATCCAGTAGTCGACTAGGTAGTATAGGCTAGTGATGATGATGGTGGTGATGATGGTGATGATGAAGCAAGCTAAAGATTTAGTAAAAACATATTTATATTTCGATTAATAGAAGAATTACTTCTATCACCTGCAAAAATTTACACAGTACCTGCAATAAAGATTAATCTATTTTATTCTATTCTGTTCTGTTCTATTCTATTCTTCTAGTTTCCTCAGCAAACAAATTAATAAAAAAAACAATTTTAAAATTGCACTTTGCGCTATTCATAAAACACGTTTATAAATTTTAAAGATACCACTAAGGTGAAATTCATCGTGCGGCGCTGCATTTTTGTTATTATGATGCAACGCGGCAACCCGTAAGTCTAGCTAACATTCTTCTGGAAATATTAAACTTTTGTAGAGCCTTCGCCCGAAAAGAACTTTCTCAATCTTTAGAGTCAAATTACAACTGTGTTGTAGGTATACCAGAATCACAGGTCCTACTTGCCTAATTAAAAAAAAATTACTGATATAGTACTACAGTTCTTATGGGTAACATTCATGTCAGCCAAAAAGACGTCCACTGCTGGACAAAGGCCTCCCTTAAGGATAAATAATTTTGAGGGGTACTTATTTGCCATAATCGCCGCGCTTGGCAGGCGGGTTGGCGATCGCAGTAATGTGAGAATAATCACAGAGAGACGCTGCTGCCCATCCTCTGGAATGGTCCCATAGTCGCCTTCTACGACACCCACGAGAAGAGACGGGGTGGTGCAATTCTTTACCCCCGGCACCACACGGGGAACATTGGCTATATTTCATTATATTTTAAATTTAAAAATCATAGTATTGAATTTTGTATGTACAATTCGAAATCCACGTGGGCGAAGTCGCGATAAAAGTGTTAGTTAAATAATATTTAGGCCAGTGAAGAGCCGACTTAATTTGTTGGCAACCTAGATAAGCTTTCTTAATTATAGTACGTTTAATGTTCAATGTGTACATCGGACGAAGGGCAAACCATGACATGACTTGTACAGCAAACGTGCGTCATGACAGCCGCCAAGGTCGTCACGGCTTGACGCGCACCACTGCTATCTAATCAATGGAGTGCTCGACAAATTGTGTCAATAATGAGCCGTAGGGTTGATAACCTTTTTCATACTGTACTACAAAAAAGGGGATTACATAACAAAAGGTTTCGAACTAAATGTTTGTTCACAGTGCTCAGTTAAGAGTTCTATTTAGCATTCGATTACATTAACAAAAATTAGAATTTGTATGGCAAACTTTTAAATCACCTTGTTTTGGAATGGTAAATAAAACTTGCATTTTGCACTCTGATTTTTGAGTGAATAGTATATTAATTAGGAAGCAAGGTTTCAATTCTTCTATTTTGAAACGTCCACAATCGTGTGTCAATGGCCTGATTCTGACATTTTCCCCGTAATCCAAATGTCAAAAGGCCACTGAGACACTATTGTCGAAATAGCAGCATTTAGGACCAGTGTGGTATGACTGTCAAGCGCAACGAAACAACTAAGAAAGAGGGGTAGACCGTTTTACTGCTTTCATAAATATTTACCTAAAGTACTAATGTGCCAAAACATTTTATCCAAAAAAAAACAAAAAACATGGTATGAATGAATGAATCCCTTTAGTAATATTCTCTAATGTAAGTTTAAAAAGTTATAGAATGTTTTTTTTATACTTTATTCCGCAACGTGACACTGACGATAAGGTCGAAGAGAAAGCGCTTCTGGCTGCCTAGTGTGAGTTTGTTTACTATCCGTATTCATTCGATAACGTTAACGAAAACGAAAATTAGTATGGCATTGAAGCAGCGCCATCTGGCGACATACGACAAAAGTTAAAATTTTGCCATACAAATTCTCGTTTTCGTTAACGTGATCGAATGGCGAATGAAACTCGCACCAGGCACCCTGATCCAAGATCCACTACTAATAAGGAACAAGATATCTTATCTCAAACACACACACACGACAATGCTTCTAACTTTTAACAGATATTCTTACTCGAGCCTTCTGATGAGCTGCTGGGCTTGCCACTGGGCTGCCGAAGCTAAATGAGTTATAGCAATAATTAAAAAAAGCCTCGGTGGCCTAGTGGCACTAGTTCCGATACTGGAAGGTCCCAAGTTTCATATTTATGTACGATGTACAGCCCGAGTTTGTGGTTTGTGGTCGAGGCATTTGGCAAGCGTGGTGATTAAGCCTTTACCAATAAATATTAATTGCAGCGATGGCTTGATTTCAATGATAGACGCTTTTAAATGTTCAAACAATTTTTAACGCAAATTTTGTTGCGAACAAATTACAAAAACATAAATGTTGAAAAAAAATTCCACGAGCAGGATTTGAACCTGCACCCTTCTGACATTCCGGGTCAGGTGCTCTTCCAATTGAGCTATCGTGGTTGGAATTTTTTTTCAACATTTATGTTTTTTATAGACGCTTCTATTAGGGCACTTATAAGTAAGTCCGCTACAACCCAGACTTTTATTAACACAATTATTTTCCAAACTATTTTAATGTTAGGTAGGTACGTTATAAACTGTTCGTAGCAAGCTACGTAGCAACTACATGATACAAGAGATTATCGAATCTGCTGCAAAAGGTCAGCCTTAATGGAAAACCTTTTTGAACAAAACTCTTTAGCATTTAACAAAATTGATTTGGGAATTATATAAGTCTGAAAGTCTTATAATAGGAGTACCTATTACTCGTAGACAATTTTGGAAATACTGTACACAGCACAATGATTTAAAAAGAGAGATACTTATAAATGTTTATAAAATGCTAAATGTTATTGCCACTGCTGTGTCTGTTTTATTTATTAATCAATAAATATTATAACAATCAGTAGGAAAAGTGTACAACTGCAATCATTTAGATAACACTTAAAACCTATCATTGCGAGTAGCTTATTTTCTTAGTTGACTTTAACATTTAAAGTTGTATATTACGGTAAATGTAGTGGGTTAGTTGTATTCCCTACTGTTTTCATTGTTAAGGTGAGTTCACATTAAGTAATTTTAAACCGCCTCTGTGGTCTAGTGGTTAAGACCATCGGTTTAGACCCAGAGGTCCCGGGTTCGATTCCCAGCAGGGAATACGTGTTTGTGTACTCGGTTTGGTTGAACTTGTTTGTCCGCCTGGCTAGCTACCACCATCTTATCTAAATATGTCACCATAACATCAATGTTTGCAGCATTGTTGTGTTCCGGCAGCTATATAGAGATAAGATAGCCAGTACCTCACTAGTTGAGGATCCCGGGTGAAATGCGCTTCCACCAAATGGCCTTACTATCACTTAACATCAGGTGAGATCAAGGCACTGTGCTTACAAGTAAATAAAAATTAAAAAAAATACTTAACTTACTCAATAATAAAGCTGAAGCTACTCAAAACATTTCAAGTTCCACAAATTATTCTAAAAAAATTTATATGTGTTATGAATTTTAAAGGTCGCTGTTCATATAGGCGTTTGTCTCCATCACCAGCCGTGATGGTCACAATCCTCAGCATCAAGGAAACGACTGATTGGATTGGGAGGTACATATTTTTATCATGGTAACGTTATCGTTAGTAGTTATTAGCGCATTTAGTTAACGTTCTTGGAAGCTAAGCACTTTTCGCTTAGCTCACGGGTTTAAGGCTTGACCGCGAACGACATGGCGTGACTAAAGTAATTCGAAGTGAAATGAGCGTGCTCCCCACTCAAGCCAATATTACACAAACAAGTGGTAAAACCATTTCCAGTGACAATATCTAAATATATATAAAAATCAATTGCTGTTCGTTTGTCTCGCCAAAACTCGAGAATGGCTGGACCGATTTGCCTAATTTTGGTTTTGAAATATTTGTGGAAATTCAGGGAAGGTTTAAATGGTGAGAAACATAAATAATAAGTAACGGAAAATACTAAAAACGACAATTTAATTTTGCAATACAAAATGATTCGTTTGTTTTGTTGTCATGGAAACTGTCAAAGCGGTACGAAGTCCGCCGGGTCAGCTAGTAGGTAATTAATAGCATTAATTGCAAAACGAGGGTAGAGCGGAGTTTTCATATCTCCTAATGGTGTTCAACAACGAGACGGAAAGATAATAACGCATTTAACCAGGAACGTTGGCCAGACTAGCAAAGGAACGAGACGATGATGATGAATCAGGAACACTCAAATACTGAGGTACATATTATGGACAGTGAGAAAATGTTTTTTTTTCAATGTTAAATATGTATATTAGTATTACCATGACAACTTTGGCTGGTTAAACTCGGGACTCTTTTGATTGGAACAATCTACACCCTACAGGACCCCACAGGCGGTTAATTAACATTTGAAAAAACTTTAATTCTAGTTTATGTTCTTACAGCCCATGGTCTTGATCGCAGATATCTGGATCAAGCTGAGAATAGATTTTTCCAAAATTTAAGCGACACTATTTTCTTTGTTTGACATTGGTAGCTGATCGAGTGTCTCACCTTAGCCAGTTACACGGAATATCCCGGTATCATCATCATCATCATCATCATCACCGGCTCATTTCATGTCATTTTATATGCTGGGGCACGAGCCTTCCCTATAGATGGATAGGGACGGTACGAGCCAAGCGGGCCCAGTGCGGGTTGGTGTTTGTTAACGATTAATAATGCAGGTGGTACCAACGGCTTAACGCATCTACCGACGACGCACAGAGAAACCTCCAGTTATGTGTAATTTTAACTATTTTTTATATAAAAGAAGGAGGCAAACGAGCAGGCGGGTCACCTGATGGAAAGTAATCACCACCGCCCATGGACACCCGCAAAACCAGAGGAATCGCAGACACGTTGCCGGCCTTTAAGGAAAGCATAGGCTCGTTTCTTGAAGATTCCGAGGTCGTAACGGTCCGGAAATACCGCCGCCGAGAGCTGGTTCCACAACACTGTAGTTCGAGGCAAGAAGTTTCGTGAAAAACGCACAGTAGTAGACCGCCATCCATCAAGGTGATGTGGATGGAATGACAGTCGATTGCGTGAAGTGCGGTGAAGGCAGCGGTAGGGATCAAGCCGAACAATTCCTCAGAACAATCCCCATGATATATGCGGTACAATATACAGAGTAATATATGACTACCTATAAATCTAGACAAGGAGGATAACAAGACATTAAAGAAAACGTTATCAGTTTCCTACTTATAAAGAAGCGATGGAGAAACGATTTCTTTATCGTTAAAACAAACAACTGTTGTGCTCAAAAGTGATTACATGTGAAAACAATGAAAAAACTTCTGAAACCCCTGAAAGTTATCCCGTCATTTCGCTCCTCGCTTAAATCGACTAAAATGGCAGCCCTCAAATAAGCCACTAAGTAAACCCTTTGCGAGTTGGGAGTAGGGTGACTATAATGAGATTGTTACTAGAGCGGCCGACACTTAGCCAGTTTGGTGATGATTGTTGGCAAATTGTCGATGAGTTTGAGCAAAGGAGAAATTTGGGGTAACGTGAAGGGATATTTAAATTGCTGTATAAAACTTTGAATGAATGGCACGTTAAAGGCATTTTAAAAAGAAAAACAGAAAAATTTAATTAAAAACATTTTGGTTTAACGAAAAAAAAGCAAGATGGGGGTCCACAAATTTATCATCTCGAGCTCCTCCGTGCTTTGGAAGGCACGTAAAGCCGTTGGTCCCGGCTGCATTAGCAGTCGTTAATAACCACCAACCCGCATTGGGCCCGCGTGGTGGTTTATGGCCCCAACAGTGGGGACATAAAATGAGCTGATGATGATGATGATGATTCTTTTTTTTATTGTTTTACTTTAGGCATATTATGCTATTTTAGGCCTTCGAATACGAAGATGATTTATTATTTTCTTCAAATTAAAAATATAGTTACCCTTATACGTCCGCGGCCTAGAATCTCGCCTGAAATTGGTTTTCCTACCAAGACTCTGCCGGCGATATTTTAATTACACGCCTTCTTATTTCCAGCTTTCGCGAAGAATTCTGTGATTAAATTGATTGCGGTACCTTAGGAAGCTCGGAGTGCTCTCAAAAAGAAAAAGTGATTCATTAATTAAGTCTTAAATGAGACGTTTAGGAACGCAAATTAATTGGCTCTTAGGAATGAAACAAAGATGACATATCGTTTTGAATAAATTGGTTCAATTTATTAGATTAATAGAACAACTTTTCAAACTCTGCGATCAGTAATGTAATGGTGATGAAATTATGCTTATTTTGATGGTTTTTTTTATTCATCATATTCAGTTCCGTGAAATAAAAATGTAATTGAATCGAAAAAGTTGTTCTCCAGTGATTCACTGTCAATGAATCTGCTTTACTTTTAGTTGTTCTGAAGTCTTCTCAATTTTTGGCTTATTGCCTTCAGTTTCGATATGCATTATAGCATTGTGAATAATTATCAATTTATTAGGTAATAGCTGACCCGGCGGACTTCGTACCGCATTTTTTTAAATATAGCCTATGTTACTCAGCGCAAATGTAGCATTGTAATGGTGAAAGAATTTTTTAAATCGGTCTAGTAGTTTTTAAGTTTATTCGTTGCAAACATACATACAAAAATACAAATCTTTCCTCTTTATAATAAGTATAGATTATATTATATTATTATTTTATTTGTCGCAAAACTGTAACTGTGAGCTATTTACTTAGTCTGTGACTGTGTTCTATTTTAGTATATCTAGGTCTTAAAGTGTTATCTATCTATCTATCAGTAACAATGTACACAAAAAAGGAGAGGTGACGGAAACTATGTTTGCTGCATGTTTGCTTGCCTGCTTGCATGCTGCATGCTGCATGCTTGCCTGCATGCATGCTTGTATGCATGCTTGCTTTCATTCTGCATGCTTGCCTGCATGCTGCGTGCTTGCTTGCTGCATGTCTGCTTGCATAATGCATATCTACTTGAGTGGTTGCTATTAGGTATGTTATTTATTATTGTTAGTTAATTTAAATTAGGTGATCAGTTGATATTATATGAATTGGATTTTATATTAGATAATCATTATATGTTTTAAGTTAGTGTTATCGTAAATGAATGTTATACTAAATTCTTCTTTTTCTTATACTTTTATACTTCTTTCTTATACTAAATAAATGTTATGTGTTTTAAGTATATATTGAACTCGCTTATATGAGAAAACTTAAATATAATACAAAATTATTTATTATTATTAAAAGAACAATGAACTTTAAAGTATTATATCATGTAAATGTTATCATGTAATGTTAATATATTAAACGGCTGTTATATTAAATGAGTTTAGCTCAATCGTTTGTAATACGTCTCAAAATTATGTATTTTGAAATCATATCATTTCATAATTATTTTAAATAACTATATCATTTGATTGTATATGTTTTGATCATTGTACATTACACACCCGTAAAAATTTGGTGAGCATTTATCCATTTTGGGAAACAAAAATAATATTTGCACAGTAATTTAATTTGTTTGGTACTTAGGCTTAGGGTCTAAAAATATTTCTGGTGAGCGTTTAAATTATACCCATCCTCAACTAGTGAGGCACTGGCTATCTTATCTCTAGCTGAAACACAACAATGCTACAAACATTAATGTTATAGCGACATATTTAGATAAGATGGTGGTAGCTAGCCAGGCGGACAAACAACCAAACCAAACCGAGTACATAAACATGTATCACTCGCTGGGAATCGAACCCGGGACCTCTGGGTCTAAACCGGTGGTCTTAGCCACTAGACTACAGAGGCGGTAAATGACCTATGGTTGAACATTTATTGAAGAAATTTTACAGTTTTGTATAGGTTGATGTGCTGTCCAAGCAGGCGTCTGTACTACGCTCTGTTACCTGACGAACCCCTTCCTGGGCGGGTAGTCCCGGTGGTAGACGGAGTGGTTGAGGATCATCTTCTCGTCACCGGTGTCGAGCCACGAGCGCTGCAGCACGAAGTCCCGGTTCTTGAGGGGCGCGGGGCATGACACTGGCAGGGACAGAGAAGAGACGATTAATATCCTTTTCTTTTGTTTCTTTTTCAATGTGCTGAGACGACAAATGAGCATGACATGATGGAAAACCCGTGCCGTGCCGTTGCGACTGGTCTAGAACTTTCTGTTTCTACGCCTTACCAAGGGGCGTAGTGGTAGGGAGCGAGAGGGGTAGCTCCGCGCGGGGCAGTGAACAGCCCGCGCGGGCGCGTATCGTCACTATTAAGTTTTTTATTATATAAAAACAACACTTACAGATAGATATACAATAAACTAATTGAATAACTAAATTAAAAATACCTAAAGAAAAAAAGGGAGTCATCCGTCGTCCACTCCACTTCAACGTAACATCAAGATAAGTAAAAAAAAAACAAAAATATAACAATAGCACGAACGAAGACTAGATCTTGATTCACTCTCTACTCTCTATCAAAATAGATGCACAGAAATTTAAGCGTAGTCGCAACCAAAGTCTCAAAAAAAAAATATTATTTTTTGATACCAAAACGTCCTCCTCTCCCCTAAATTTTTATGCTGTGCCCTATAGGGTCCTTATTGTTTGTAATAAGTTTTTTTAAAGGTCTTTAAGTATATTATTTTTATTAATTGATGCTATGTACGAGTATAGTTACATAATAAAATTTTACTAATTGGTCCATTGGTCTTGGCTGCGGTCTCGGTAGCTCAGCGGTCAGCACTGGACTGGTTATCCAAAGGTCGTGGGTTCGTTTCCCACTCGAGCATATCCAAGACTGGATATTTTTTTTAGTAAAAGTAACTTGTATTTATAGAAAGCAATATTTTTTTAAATTGAAATTGAAAATGATTAAAGATGATTTTTAAGACTGCCATCTCACAAAAACAAATAGGATCACCAGAACACGGAAGAGGCTAATATTTGAATTTGACCACTTATCCGGTGACTCGGCTTTGCGAAAGTTGTTGAACTGTCAAGATCGTAAACGGATTGAGCATGCCGCTGCGCCTTCGAGCTCCTCTTGAAACATCTTTTATAGAGAACAAGTTTACTTTATCTTGATTTGTTTGTGCATTGAAAGTCGATTCTCATTCCTCTCTAAGCATCATTTATGTTTTATGTTAGGCTTATTGTTTACTAGTGGCCGCCCGCAGTTTCACCTGCGTGGTTCCCGTGGGAATTTTGTGATAAAAAGTATTCTATGTGTTAATCCAGGTTATAAACTATCTGTATACCGAATTTCATCTAAATCCATCTATCCGTTGCAGCGTGAAGAAGCAAAAAATATACACACATAACACACACACTTTCGCATTAATATTAGTGTGATTAGTGTGATTGGTTTAACGTTAAATATAGTCGTATGTAAACAAACACAAGGTATCCTAAAATATTTTACGGATCGCAAACGATATTAATTACTAAACTATACGTACATAATCTCACATCAAAATCAGGAAGACTGTTTACTTAGATAAATCCTTCAATATTTAATTGTATTACCCATCAATAGACACTAAAATAAAAACCAACGTTAAACAAATATCAATTAAAGTTTACATCTAAATGCTTCCTAACTCGAACAATAAAGTACGAGAGCCCGTTTGCTCAAAGCTAATAACGACCAACTGAAATTAATTAGTGCATTCTTGTAGAGCACCAAATACCTACCTCCGACATATTCGCAACAACAGAGTGCCTAGTGCGAGCTATAATTGCTATTCGATCACATTAATGAAAACGAGATTTTATAAGATAAGACAATATACGATGATGTGATATAAGATCTTATGCAAAGGTCTTGGTTCGATACCCACTCGAGCTTCCTGAGACTGATTGATTTTTTCTAGTAAAATTTAAAAAAAAACTATCTTCAGATGAGATAAGATAAGATAAGCCATATACCATCTGCTGTGTAAATACATAGCATGGTATATGGCATTGAAGCAGCGCCTCTTGGTGACAAACGGGGAGAGTTAAAATTCTGCCATAGAAATTCTCTCGAGCTCGATAGCGCAGTGGTTAACGCGCCCGGTCAGCGAGTGCTGAGGTTAAGCAACTTTCGCTAAGGCCGATCATCGTATGGGTGACCAAAATGTATCATCTCGAGCTCCTCCGTGATTCAGAAGGCACGTAAAGCCGTTGCTCCCGGCTACATTAGCAGTCGTTAACAACTACCAATCCGCACTAGGTCCGCGTGGTATTTTATGGCCCATTCTCCCTATCCATCCATAGGGAAGGCTCGTGCCCCAGCAGTGGGAACATAAAATGAGCTGATGATGATGATGATACAAATTCTCGTTTTTGTCGTCAAAGGTACCATGGCGAGAACTCTGAAGAACTCTTTGACCCATCCCACCTTCTGCCTTCCTCCATAGTGTACTCCACACTTGCTGCTCTCCGGAATTGAATATTTCATCGCGCACAAAGAGTTTAATTGAATTTTTTTTGTCGCACCTTCAAAATATGAAATTGTCTACTATCACCTTGTGGACCGGCAGGATGAGGGTAACTATGCTGCGTTATTTCACGCTGCACCAGTTGCCTTCGCG
Organism: Eudonia mercurella; assembly: GCA_963082485.1. Lineage (NCBI taxonomy): Eukaryota > Metazoa > Arthropoda > Insecta > Lepidoptera > Crambidae > Eudonia > Eudonia mercurella. The sequence goes on along the minus strand of OY720032.1, from coordinate 17,545,762 downwards.
TCTAAACTCCATTTTCACTTAACATCAGGTGGAATGGAGTAATTTGCTGAGATAGCCATATAAATAAAGTAAAATAATATAAGTGTGATTTCGATCACGTTTTATTCACTTTTCGCGGTGAATAAAACTCGCACTATGCACCCTGGAAACACGTTCAATATTGGTCGCACGAATTCACTGACGTCCTTTGTTTCAATCAGAATCGGCGAGTGGCAATTGTTATTATTGTGCAAAAGCGTGACAGTTTGTGTTATTCGAATTCATTTACTTTGTGTATTTTATCAATGTCGCTGAGCTGGTTAACAAGCATACGAACCGTCTGATGGGTGGCACTGGCACCGCAGCCAGTTGATGCTTGCAGCAGCAAAGGCATTAACGCGCGTATTTTCTAAAATATGTGAAACTGCAAGTTACTCCTCTCCACCTGATAAATCAAGTCTAGACGCGAATACAACAAATTTAGCGTGAAAACGAAGCAGAATCAGTCACCCTGTCAGCCTACATGGTGCTGAATCCTTAAGGAGTTTGGATATCGAGCCGAACCCTTTGCCACTCGGTCACCTAGGCGTATCTGTTTCTTATAATGGTGATTGCCAAACCATTGGTCCGGTGGTACAGTGGTTTTGAGTGGGTAAGTCTCTCCTTCTCCCGTAACCCTGTCGAGGCCGTCGGGTCTCGGGAGGCAGGCGGTTGCTAGGGGGGAGAATCCCACATAACCATCCGCTCCTCCCCGAGCGCGGTGGTATCCGGACGACGAGTTTTCCACTACCCAAAAAGGCGCGTCTGTCTCTTAAATAAATACGGCAAGTCTAAGCAAAGCTTGGATCGGTGTCATAACGGCCACGCTGCGAGCGGATCTGGTAATGGATCGAGCAAATGTAATTACTTAACGCCGCAAATTGACGTTCCCCTGCTACTCCGATTATACATAAGCCTGAGACATCAATCATATAATCCCATCAGCCTTCTTAACCTTGAAGGCTTTCTGAATGGTGTTGTTCTGGCCTCCTAGAAATACGAGAGCGCATAGTAGTTTGAACACTGAACCGTCTGATTGCTTGTAACGCTTACGCACACTTTCATGAATAATTAATCAGGGAAATCTATCAAGACTGTCTTTTATTCTATAACTGGGATGCGCTTAGTACTGACAGATGAGTAATGCCGGTATACTAAAAGTGGAAGCGCGCTTTACCACGAATCCTCAAATATTGAGGATCTGGCAATCATGTCCCTAACTTTAGAAACGCAACGATATTTCTAGCATTGTTTTTAATAGTCCTAAATAGGATGGTGGTAAGACGAACTTAAAACAAGCTTTTATACCAACCGGTCCAAGTACCTAAAATAATATGTATACCTACTGCAGAAAAACGAATAAGGGATATCTGGGTCTAAATCAGGTGTTCTAACTACTCGACGAAAGAGGTGGTTTATAGTAGCAGTTTGAAAACGCCCTCCCAATTTAATATAATCAATCATAAAATCATATCTACTATTTAGGAACATAATGTCAAGAAATATAGCAGTAATAATAACATTATACACCGAAAGATGAAGTATCTACGACCTAGAGTACCATGCTACCGCAAAGTGTTTTCGCTTTGGGCACATGAAGCCAAATAAGCCGAAATTCAGCATAATGGCGAAGCTAGTAAATATAGGCTTCGCTAATGCAGTGGGCGGGCTAATGAGTGCAAGTCTCGAGTAATGCGCTTATCAACAAATTCACTCCGACCCAAAAGAAAACTACATGCCATCATATTACAAGAGTGGATCGGTCAGTGAGATTTCTTATTTTTTATATATGGTCACATTTTATCAACTGCAAATATTTTGCAGTTGCCTGCAAATATTCTGCGTAGTTGGGTTGGTGAGCATTTTACTTCAGCACAGCTGCGTTGTCTTACTTTCATTCTGCTTTTACTTCTCGGCTGTGGACATGTGGGATCCACTATGCTTGGCGAACCTCCGCAAACGTGGCATATATAATAAATGCGTGGCATTCTTTACTCAAGTGGCATTACATTACGTAATCAGTAAATGTCAAAAACAATATGACAGCTCAGACTGGCGATACTGGTGACAGTTTTGTTCCGTTTAGGAACGGGTTATACATTTTATTATTTAATTTTTCGTTTATGTAGTTTATTGCTAATTTATTGTGAATATAATTTACCTATTTATTTATTTTATTATTTAGTATAAAATATTACTTCTATTGTATGTATGTATATATATTGTATGAGAAGAAAGGAATATTAATATAAATTTGTACAGGCCTTGCCAGAATACCAGCGCTGTTGCGGTGTAATATTTTACACCGTTACGGCTTATGCTGAGGCAAGGTCCTGATTGGCTCGTCACACTTTTACGTTGTTTTGTTTTTTGTATTTGTGGAAATTATGCTACTGTTTTATTATGTTGCTATTTTTGTTTATTTCTTTTGTACTGTGTGATAGCCAATAAATGTTTCATTTCATTTCATTTCATTTCATATTTTCAGGATAAATTCAACAACATATATAAACTAATTTTATGAAAAAACCTTAAATTTTTATACGCTAGTTTTCAAGAAAAACGCCAAAAGACATTTCGATTAAAAAGAAAAATAAAGCACTTTCGGTAGTTTCAATTCAAAGGAGCCGAAACAGAGAGGCCGCAATGCCTTACCGCTTACACGTTCACCTAATTTCATTCAAAAGAGCCGACAGAGAGGCCGCTCTTAAAAATATTACATTTTTGTGTCAGGAAAAGTTAAGAAAACTAGCCTGATTTTTTTTTAAGTGCTAGAGGGCCTTATTTCTCTGATATAATTAGATGTTTTGTCAAAATATTTGCAATTGATAAAAAGTGACCTTATATAAAGAATTTCTACAGATTTTATAGATTTCTTTCTATAGATAGACATATAGATAAAACATTTATCTCAAAAACCACAGACTCACACACATAAAACAATAGTACAATACAATAGATCTATGCAAAGGATATTTTTCGAAATAGTGGCATGTGTGTGTGCTGCAGCAGTGCAAAAAGGTCGTAGTTCAGCGATACATTTTCCCGAGAGCAAAAGCTAAATTTTTATATGATATATAATATTTCATATGATATCTCTACTAAAGAGGTTTTAAGCGATTATTTTATTTGAATCCTGCCACGGAGATCTTACTGCTAAACTTTTAGAAGTCTATGGTTGATTTTACACGGTTAACCTGAGACGAGGTTCCCCCGGGTCTTCCGTTCTCGTCATCTGACATGAATGCCTCGAAGAATCTTGTAAGGTCACGCTTGCAAGGTGCCAGTCCCTTGAGATCCTTCGGGAATTGTTCAGTTGCTACGGCTTGAGGAACCATAAGTCTCTCGCCGCCCATAATTCGATTTACGGTTGTACAATATTAAGGCAGCTGTCCCACCGCCGGCGAGTAAGCGACGAATTAACAAGTATTTTCTCGCTCAAGAAACGTACAATAGATAAATGTGTCAATAAAAGAGATGCATATATTAATAGTTGATCGCTGACTGTTCACACTGCCGGCGAGTACTCGCTTTAGTAGTTTGTCGCTGAGTGATACTCGCTCAGTTACTCAGCTGCTCAGATACTCGCTTGGCGGTCAGATCACTCGCCGAGCGACCAACCAGTGGTCATTTCTACCTAGAGTGCGGATCTGAGTGCTAGGGATAGCTAACATACATAATTAATTCAGAACAATTATTTGAACTATCATAGTTCAGACGACAACGATGATGTACTCGTATGTTATAATAGCATTTGAGTAGTAGCAACGGCAGTTCTGAAAAAACGGAAGAAAAAAGGAATATTTTGAAAAGAAGAATTTGGATGCAAAATATTAATTATTTCAGAGGATATAATACAGTGAGTTTAAAATATTCAACGAGTTGTCAAATGCAGATTTTTGTACATATTTAAGAATTACAAGACAACATAGAATAATATCGAGTTGTCGTTTTTCTTAAATATACCGTAATTGTGTTTCTTAAATGTACGATATCGACGTGATCGTCGTGACAAAGTCAAGATGATTTTTCTTGTGTAACTGGAACGACAGTCACGGTGAATGAAAAATAACGACTTTGCTCATGTCTACAGAACTAGCCGCACCCGAGCGAGTAGTGCGAGTAATCGCCCAACACACAAGAACACTCGCTTATAGCCCAGCGACAAAACTATCAGAACTACAACTCGCTTGTCGCTGCTCGCTGTCGTTTCTAGTTTCTAGCTCTACTCGCTACTCGCTCATCGCTGGCGGTGGAACACCTGCTACGACAATAAGCGGCCTACACAAAATTGGTACTTTAAAATAACCGATGGGTTGGCCGTAGAATTATATTAAATTAAGTTGACATTAATCATAGGCTTGAGTAGCTGTAAATAAAGTTATCTAAATATATAATATATGTAGTGTAATCACTAGGAATAGGAATCAAGGTAGGAGGTCTCTCACTGGGTCCTATAAAATATCATACCGTAGGTTTACATGTAAGAATACTTCATATATTTTAATAAAGTTTTCTATTATTTTATCTATATTTATATATATTTGTATATACTATACTATATATCTTGTAATGCAACAGGTTACAGAAGTTGTTTGGTTCTTTCTTGGGGCAAGGTATACATACTATCTATATATTAAATACGTGAAGCAAAAACTTTGTACCCCTTTTACGAAAATTGCGCGGACGGAGGAGAATGAAATTTCTCACACTTATAGTTTATATAAAGAAGGATTGCAGAATGTTACTATTTTTTTCAAATTATGCTTAAAAAATACATTAAATCAATAAAACAAACATTAAACACACCACCATTATTTCACACACGCATATGTATTTGACACACACGCTGAAATACTCTTTTTAAAAATTTCAAAAATGGAAGAGGAGCGGCCGAAATCTGTCAATGCCAATCCGAACTCACATTCTATCTTTTTAGCTGCTCATTGCTTAGGATACAATCCGTGCAGTCTTATCAAAATTACGGTCGAATTTCGACCACTGGGCGACCACTAGTTACAATAAAATACCAAATACTGTACTAGATTTACCTTTTGATAGATTTAAATACTTTCCCCCCGCAAATGTCGATTGTGTCTTATAGTCATCGCCAACGATAACATCCACTGAAGGCAGAAACACGAGTCGATTAATAAGAACCTTTCAATTAATTACCACAATCCATCGGCTTCGGGGTTCCGGCACGAGTTGTTGCTAATTTCACAATGCTGATAGAAAGTGTTTTGTATACGGATCGACTCGAAGTGTGTTGACGCAGAAAATGTATTGTTTTACACTGGAAAAACTTACTTTGTGAACGGGGTACCGATCGGTGATCTGTTTCAGTGCTCTTTTGTTAGTTTGGTACTTAAACTTGAAGTACAGAGTTCAGTGCAAAGTATGTTTAAGATTTCCCAAATTTCAGGATAGCCACATCAGCCTTATGAACACTTTATTTCGGTGCAAAGTTTTAATTTAATTGGACAAAATGTATTTTAAACAAAAATCATTTTTCCATTTCTTCCAATTTGTGCCTATAGGTGCGTTATTATTCTAAGCCTATAGGGAATTACCAGTTTTTTATATTATAACAAGCGCGATTTATAGAAGACATGACGTTGAAAAGTCACTATTTTATTATTTCAGCTTCTGCCACTGCAGATTGAAGCTCGCCAGTAAACTTTAATTAAGCTTCCTGCTATAAAGCCAGCTCTCTAAAAGTGGCACCAGACCAGATTTCACAAAAGGTGACCCTGCCTTGTGTGAATAATTCCATATGCATTGAAGTGGAACGTTTCTATTATAAAAGGCATTTGAATTTGAAAAGTGACCGACTTGTAGAAGCTTCCCATGATTTGATGAATTGAATTTGGTGTAGGTTTTTACTACGTACGTATGTATAAATTGTTATTTATATTTAAAGCCTAACTAACTACTAAAAAGTGCTAAAATTTATTGTTTTACAGAAAGGGGACTGTATTTTTTAGTAAACCAACCGTCTCTGTAATAGTCTAGTGATTAGCAAGCGGTTTCAGACCGAAAAGGTCACTATATTTCCCAGCGGGATACACAATCTATACTAATATTAGAAAGAGGAAAGCTTTGTATTTTTGTATGTATGTATGTATGTATGTATGTATGTATGTATGTATGTATGTATGTATGTGTATGTATGTATGTATGTATGTATGTATGTATGTATGTATGTATGTATGTATGTATGTATGTATGTATGTATGTATGTATGTATGTACGTACGTATGTATGTATGTACGTATGTATGTATGTATGTATGTATGTATGTATGTATGTATGTATGTATGTTTGCAACGAATAAACTCAAAAACTACTGGACCGATTTAAAAAAATCTTTCACCATTAGAACGCTACATTAGCGCTGAGTAACATAGGCTATATTTAAAAAAATAAAAAAATACGGTACGAAGTCCGCCGGGTCAGCTAGTATTATATACTTTGGTAGGCTTAAGGCTAGTTCTAAGACCGCCTAGCGCCTGGCTTAGCTCCATCCTGTCTAAATCTAGCACCATACCAACAATGTTACTATAAAAGCAATGTTGTATTGTGTGTTGGTTCCGACAGCCAGAGGTAAAATTGCCAGTCCCTTTGTGGCTGAGAATTCTGGGTCAAGTGCGTTTTCGGAGTAAAAAGTCCTTTTGATCTGCTTGATATGGGTGCGCCAAAGTTCCCCTACATTTTCAACTCCGATAATTGGAACTCCGAAAATGTTCTTCCTTACATTTTTAATCCTAACAATCACAATTCCTAACGAGTCTGTTTCTAATGTTCATAATTCCGAATCATTCAACTTCATAATGTCAGTAGCAATAAACATCTATTATACTATTATTTGTTTTCCTATATTTTGTCAACATAACCGTCTTTTACACTATTATTAAAAGTCATATCTTTTTTATTTGAAGCGACTTAAAAATAAATTCGCTTAGGTTAGCGAGGAGCGAAGCGACGAGCGGGTTAGGTTGACATAAACACAGCGAGAAGCGACTTCAGGGCGTTTCTTACATTAATATACATCACTTTACAATGGAAATTATGTTTAGGGATAAAAGCGTTATGAAAAACAAAAGTAGGAGTTTAATTCATATTTACATTAGTGATATTATTAATTACAATTTTCGTAAACATGAGTGTTATGAACATCGTCTGTAGTACTACAAATTGTATGAATTGCAAATCGGTAGGAATAACAATTTCGGGTAAAAAAACTTTAGGTGAGCCAATATGGACTCGCTTGATATATATATTTAGCCTTACCTTGATATAATAATGTTAAAAGATTACCCAAAAGGAATTTAAAAAAATCATTATAATTGTTACGCAATCTATGTAAAAAGCTTAAGGGATTCGTAATCAATGTCGAGCTCGGAGATCACATCTATTCAACCTTGATTCATCCCAAGTTAGACAATCGTAAAGTCCAGTATCAGAATCTTATCTAGCGCAACTTCATCTGATTGTGTGTCATTCATGGAACTGGTGCTGAGCTCAATGTCACACCCGTGAACTAGATTCCCGAGCTCAGCCTTCTCTCATTACGTGGCAAAGTGGCATACTTCCACAGCCTATTCACGACATCTCACATCCCTAGAGACTGGCTTTGCATTAGCGGCATTCTCGCTGAATATCTTTTAATAACCATTTCATAGAGCTTTTTTCACACACGACCATTTTAAAGTTTGTTGTGATAAACAAAACATATACGAAGGTCTATATTTCTTTTTACTATCATGCTAACTCGTATTGGGAATACCTGTTTGTGGCGTGAGCTACTATGCCGAAATATCGGGTACAAAAAAGCAATAACGAAAATGGTTAAAATTCAATTTTTTTATTGTTTATACCAAATTTAGTTTGTCAAAGTTTATGCGAACACAACTCAAAAGATCAGTGTTAAACGAAAGAAAATACTTGCGTTTCCAGTTCACGTAAATATTTATATATTTAATTGCAGAGATATCTACGAAAGGAGTTTACTCCAGCAAAATGTAGGTAAAAAATAAGTAAACAAGCAAAACAATAATTGGTAGGTACCATGTAGGTACATGGAAAGACTGTGATATGCCACAGCCACAGGCAATAGCAATCTTTTGATGTAATCGACAAATTGTTTTTCACTTTCCATATTGTTCGCCGATTGAAAGAAAAGAAGATAAATATTAATAATAAAGACAAAAAACGACACTAATATAAATTTTTGTGAAGCTTATTGCATATCTCGCCATATGACGTTGCCTAAAGAGTAGAAAAATCGGGACGAGAATAAGGTTTTACATAAAGATGAAGAAGCGACTTGATGGGTTCGCCGAGATATAGCGGGTTTAGGGTCTGTCGCCTGGTGTTGTTTTAGGATAGTATACAGGATAAGAAGTTGACAAACTAAAATTATGCATAAATGAGTGAATGAATAAAAACAGTTTATGTAGAACAACACAGAATACAGAATTCATATTGTAATATACCTAAACAAAATGTGTTCTAAACAGAGCTTCAGTGCAAATTGAAAGTAGCGCCTAGCCGTAGTCGTGTGCTGGATAACCATCGTTTTACACAGCTTTGTACTGTGTCTTCTGTGAAAAGTAATTACAAAGTTCCAGAGTTTCAGAATTCGATATGATTTCCACAATGTAACAACTTCGGTGCTTGACGACAGAACGCCTTGTTCGTCCTAAGCCCTACCCACCCTATGGAAATCGAAATAAATGTAATTACACTTTGCATATTCTTACTTCAGATTATGTAAGGCTAGATATTTTCGTGATGTGAATTATAACAACTTTCTTATAAATCTGTCGAAATGGCTTTTGTCTTGCTTTTTCTTGAGTTCGTTATATCGTCGATTCGCTTCGTTTATTTTTCTAAATTGATCCTTATTTTATTCAAAATACGTTTTGCTTTTCTTTTCTTTCAATTCAGCTCTCTTCCATTTTCCTAACGCAGTAACATGCGTTCATGTAAGCAGCGTTACCTTTTATATACTGGTTAAATTATGACTCACTTACAGAGAGAAATTACTCTGCAATCTTCTCTTTCGTATTCCACAATATAAACACACATAATAAGTAACGCTTTGATCTTTTATTGAGTCTACCTACCATTAAATTGAAAGCCAGCATGTGGCGAGGTATTGATACAATTGACGTAATGAAAACGTCTGTGAGACCCAAGGTTCACAATTATTGCATTATATATGTAATTAGTACATTTAGAATTAAATTTTCTATTGAGATATCACAAAATAGCACAGAAGCTTTGAAAGTGTCATTGTGGGGGTACAGTTTATTAAATTTTGTTGGCATTGATGACAGATATCAATTTTATTTTATTATTCAGAAAACAAGAAAAAATAACAAATTGGTCGACTGCATTGCAACTCTTTACCATATGTTAAGCCTAGCCTAGTGTACATTAATTTAAAGTGCTAGGGCGTGGTAGTGACACTGACTAGCGCAGTAGCCGACATCGTTGTTGACGTTGATGTGGCCCGCGGCAGCCGCCAGCGTGCGCGTGCGTGAGACACTGCTAAAACGTGGGACCGTGCTAGAGTGTGGGAGTGACACTGACTGGCGTAGTAGCCGACGTCGTTGCTGGCGTAGTAGCCGACGTCGTTGCTGACGTCGGTGTGGTCCGCGGCAGCCGCCACCGCGCGCGTGCGGGGGACAGAGCTAGAGCGTGGGACAGTGCTAGAGCGTGGGAGTGACACTGACTGGCGTAATAGCCGACGTCGTTGTTGACGTTGATGTGTCCCGCGTCTTCGGCCGCCAGCATGTGGGTGTCCCACACGGATCGGTACTCGGGGTCGTGCAGCACGTCGTACAGCGCGTCTGGCTCCACATCGTCGAACTCCGCCACCACCTGAGGAAATATAAATTACCGCTTTTTTATGCAAATCAATGGTATGGTCATGTTTGTTTAAGGACAAACAAATTTTAAAAATATTGGCAATTGAATAACCTTTTTTTTAAATACTGAACTGGATTATTTGGTCTTAATTATTATTACGTCACTATTTATTTATATAAATCACTAACTTTTGCTCGCGGCTTTGCTCACGTGGGCTACACAACTTCTGATTGTTTGTAATAAAAACTAAACTTATTAAAGGTAAGTATCTATAGGGATAATCCTTAAATACTTCATAATTTCTAACCAGGCCACATACCGAAGGATTTAACTTTTAAAATGACAAAACTTTCGACCCTTATTTCACCTCTCTAGGGGAGGTTTTTCGAAATATGCTAAAACACGTAATTTTTTATTTTTATTGAGAGATTTAAAGATCGATAAAATTATTCATTTTTTTAGTTCTTACTTTAAAAGTAACGATTTTCCTAAAAAAATACCTATTTCCCTTTTCTATTCCTGTAAAGGAAAATAAACAAAACTCCTGAGACATGTCATTCTTTATTTCTTTTTAAAATGACAAAATAATACCAACTTTCATGTATTTTACTTCAAAACTGACGGACTTTTATACAAACTTTCACCATCTATTTGACCGCCTTAGGTTATGATTTCCGTAAAATCCTTTCTTAGTGGCTGGTAACGTCACTCAATTGACCTACAGTCCAAATTTCATCTAATTAGCTTCAGCAGTTTCGGCTCGGCAAGTCAGGACAAGTCATTATATAGATTAACTACTTGGGTAGTAAATAAGAATTTTAATGAATGAATGGCTAAGGAATAGTTAATAAAATATTAATCAGTCTTAATTGGAAATATCTTATGGCGTTGTTGTTCTAGCAATTAAATTTTGCTCTTAGAACTTTGCTAAGTACTTAGGTGCCTGTGTTTGCGTTGTTTCAATACCAAGTGCTTAGAGATTCCTGGAAACTGAAACTAGTCGAGTAATGGCATTTACTGCCGCGCTAAGAGACCTCTAATAACGTTATTAATTACTTAATACCTACAACTTTTCAATTAAGAAACACATTTAACGTCATAAAATAAAAATGCAAAATGAAAACTTACAACAAAAAAGGTACATACATACAAGTATTTGACAAGTTGTTCCACTTTATAAATTAACTAACTGACCAGGCGGACTTCGTCCCGCATTTCTTTTTTTTTATATAGCCTATGTTACTAAGCGCTAATGTAGCATTCTAATGGTGAAAGAATTTTTTAAATCGGTCCAGTAGTTTTTGAGTTTATTCGTTGCAAACATACATACAAAAACACAAAGGTTTCCTTTTTATAATATTAGTATAGTTACACCCGTGTCAGTCAGTAGGTCACGATCTTTTATAGTCATTACATTGATAGTGTACTGTCTATGTAATAATAATATACTAAATTATACCCTAGCAACATCATCATCAGCCTATACCAGTCCACTGCTGGACATCGACCTCTCCAAGTGTACGCCACCGAGCACGATCCGCGGTTACTCTGATCCAGCTCTACATGGCATTTTTTTTTTATAGATAGCTCGGCAAATGACTCCGTCCCACCTGATGTTAAGTGGAATTGGAGTCCAGACGCGAAGATATCTGGTGCAGCGTGAAAACAAACGTAGCATCAGTTAACCTACCTCTGCCGGTCCTCAAGGTGCTTCTTCACGCCTCTTTTGAAGGACCCCATATCATGGGAAGGAGGTAAAACGTGTGCTGGTAGACTATTCCATCATTTGGAGGTGCGACAAAGAAACGAGTCACCAAATTTCTTTGTGCGCAATGGGATATTTACAATAAGTTTCATATTCCCTACCATGAAATAGTAATAGTAGTAATTATGCCTTTTATCTTAAAGTAATCCTGCTCCACCAGCTGCCCTCGTATCTGGACTTTGCTTCTGCATAAGTTAACATCAGGCGGAGCGGAAACATTTGCCAACTCTACGATACAAAACCGGACAAGTGCGTGTCGGGCCACGCGCAGTGTAGGGTTCCGTAGCCCATCTCAATAATGCGGACTCTAAAAAGAGGGTTCTTTTATGAACTGAAATATATGTTCTTTTATGAATATTTACGCTGTAAGGGAGAAAAGATCTGGACACTTGCTGAGTTTCTTGCCGGTTCTTCTCAGTACAAGATCTCCCGCCCAGAGTAGACTTACGAACCGATGGCATAATGACGTTCATAAGAGCTATTTGTAGCCTAAACTGAATAAATGATTTTGAATTTGAATTTGAATTTGAATATTTAACGATGGCTCATATATTTAAATGTAGATACTACCGGTTTCACACATCAGACAACGTTATTTAAGTAGTTCCCAATGAGGAATTTGTACTGCGCCAAGTACATTTTATAAGTTGGTCGACTGTTACTCGTAAACTTGTAAAGCCTACTTAGCTGTGATAGTTTTCCTTTTAACTTTGTCATATGTATATATGAACTACCGTGAATTTTTTCACGTATCCAAAAACAACCATTTGGCTGTCAGGGGGGGGGGGACACTTGACTTAATAAAATTTTGCAATTTAAAGCTTAATAGAAACGGATGTATCAATCAAAAAACTGTTTCCACTAAACCACCCAATATTTTTGAAATTGATATCCAACGACACCCCACACTATGGGGTAGACAAGAAAAAAAATTGCATCCTCGCTTCAGGTGTAGAAATATTTATCAAAATTTTACTTTACCACTTTGTCGGCGTGATTAATATGTCATCTATGCCAAATTACAGCTTTCTAGGACAAAGAGTCTATGAGCTAGGCTGGGGACGGACAAACAGACAGACAGACATGGCGAAACTATAAGGGTTCCTTGTTGACTACGGAACCCTAAAAAACAACTCTACTCTGAAATATAACGTGGAATGTGTAACTTAACAAAAGAGAAGCAGTTAACTAGTTTTCTTAGAACGAAATCTAACATAAGTACGTCCTTAATCCAAGGACCATTTATTTATTGACTGAAAATGGGATAGCGTGTCCTAGAAATGTGCGAGCGCTTCAACTACAACTCCTATTCTCTGCAATATACAGGGTTGCCAGATGTCCGGTATTCGCCCGGACAGTACGGACCATTTATGTCTTGTCCGGGTGGAAAAATAAAGAAAACCAAACAATGACACGTGTGTTTTGCTAAAATCTTAAAATCATTCAACATGAGTACCTACTTAATAATTTTTATATATAAAAAAATTCTGTGCGTGTGTATGAAATTGAACTCCTTCTAAACGGCTAGACCGATTTGGATGAAATTTTTTGTGTGTGTTCAAGTGGATTCGAGAATGCTTTAGATTTACCATTGGACCCGGTAGGTGGCGCTGCTAAGGGTCTATCATGGGATAAGGGTGTTCTTAAGCGGACGAATGATTTGTTTGTTTTGTTGTCATGGAAACTGTCAAAGCAGTACAAAGTCCGCCGATTAGCTAGCATCATATATAAAAACGGATAAAAAATATCCACGAGTGGGATATACCCCATGACATACCGGGTCAGGTGCACTACTTCTATGCTACCATGGCTCTGTCCAACCCGTCGAAATTTATCAACACTATCTTCTCTTACTTTGTAAGCCAACGGATCCCTTCTAATATCGACAACTACGTCATCAACATGTACGGTCCTAATATTTTGACAAATATTAAGAACCAGTTAATAATCAGACAAACTATAATGATTTTTATGGTTTATATAAGTACCTCTACGCAAATTTTGTTGCAAACAAATTACAATTTAAAAAAAAAACATTTTTGCTCCGCGAACGTATGTTGGCAGAGATGATGATAACATCGAGTAACAATCAAACAGTTATATTGTTAACACAGCCCCACAGATTTGCATCTTCACCGTGTCCGGTCTTTTTTAGCACGTCTGGTAACCCTAGCTATGGACAACAACAATAGAATTCTAAAGTACGAGTGCCGCAGATGTTTAATAATAAAATAATAAAAGTTCATACCGTACAGCTATATGAAAGGCAATAAAATTCAGAAGTCCTTCGTCGTCCGACAACCCAGACCCATTATATGGGACCTTCTTAAGGGTGAGTTCATCTCGACAGCGACGCAGACATGTCCTGAATAATACATCGTATCGTGTTCTTAAAACGTACTAAACCCATATTAGTGGACGTTTAGAAGCCTATCGTAAACGTTTACCGTGGACTAGGGTGTTTAACCCCCTTTTAATGTGCAAAAACTGGTTTATTAAATATATCTGCTTACTTACCTACTCTTAGGTTAACTGGCATCTGAAACTATATGTATGTATAAGATAAAATGTACACTGAGAAAAATTTAATTTTGGCTTAATCTTAAAATACCGTGACATTGGTTTAAAATAGATGCGTTGTCCTAAAATACGTAAATACTAAGTCAATATTACGCTATAACTGAAATGTGTTAAGATGAAATCGAAAGGTTTGGGTAAATAATGCAATATTATGATACTTATCATCATAAAAATTGGTCATATAAAATAACATTGTCTTCTTCAAATAATAACACTATGTAATAGAAAATAGTCCACTGTCCCATAAATTAGTACGATAATTATAAATAAGATTCTAATTATAAAACACAATGACAGTGTCACCGTAAGTATATAAATAGATTTCATAGTTTATTAAGAAGAAGTATCTCTAAAAATACGATGACCTCCCCCTAACGTAGTACCTATGATTAAATTATATGCTATACACGTCGTTAAATGCCGTTATCATCAACATCAGTAAATATCATCGTTCTTTTTGGTGAATCACTATGCTCCGTTCTTGGAGTGAATTCGTCTTTCTTCAAGCTGAATTCAGGTCTTTTATGATTGCCAGTTTTCTCAGTGTACCTATAATACTTAACATTCATCAGAAAATTTATTTACCAATTTGACATGTACGCTATACGATACGACACGATTCGCTTGACTTATCCCCGGGTTATAGCAGAATAATACCAGTGTTTTGCTTATACATATACCTAGTATGTGTTTAGTACAAATCAAGCACTGAGCAATCTATAAGCTCTTTTGCACTGCTAACAGCACACACATGCTTTTTTCTTTATTTTATTTGTGTACAGTTTTATTGTTACATTTTCAATGTTATTCTTACCTGATGAGAAAAAGCCCAAGCCGAGTCGAATTGTAATCAAAAATTGGTTGTCTGTAAAGTCGGTTTACTGACGATAGTTGAACGTGACAACGAAACAATTTAAAAAAAATTTTCATAAAATTCTTCATTTAGAAAATCATTTTAAATTTAAAAAATAAAAATACAACAAAATATATGTTGTATTCGAATTCGGCACCCCCGAAAACCATGGAAATGATACCCATATAAATTTTACATAAAAAAGTCACGTCCGCCATCTTGGATCTCGAAATAAATGTTGTATTCGAAAACGGCACCCCCGAAAACCATGGAAATGATACCCATATTGATTTTACATAAAAAAAGTTGCGTCCGCCATCTTGGATCTCGAAATAAATGTTGTATTCGAAATCGGCACCCCCGAAAACCATGGAAATAATACCCATATTGATTTTACATAAAAAAAGTTGCGTCCGCCATCTTGGATCTCGAAATAAATGTTGTATTCGAAATCGGCACCCCCGAAAACCATGGAAATGATACCCATATTGATTTTACATAAAAAAGTTGCGTCCGCCATCTTGGATCTCGAAATAAATGTTGTATTCGAAATCGGCACCCCCGAAAACCATATCTATATCATAGATATCGCTCGCTAATTATCGCTCGCTAATGCCGCGTCATATCGCTCGCTAATGCCGCGGCATAATTAGCGAGCGAGGTAACGCGGAACTTTTTCGTGCATGCAGCCGGGTCTATCAATTTATAAGACGTTATCACGTCAAAAATAATTAAAAAGTTAGACCAAATACTCGAAGCCTCCTTAAACCTATAAGCTCTTTAGATACTAGACCTAGTTATACTCGTATACAAAAGCAATACAATATCTTCCTCAATAATCTATGTATATTACTATACGTGAATATATTATTATACGTGAAGCAATAACTTTGTACCCGTTTTTACGAAAATTGCGCGGTCAGAGGAGTATGAAATTTCGCACACTTATAGTTTTTATAGAGAAGGTTATCCGGATATTAATTTTTTTTTTAAATTATGCATAAAAAATAAATTAAATCAATAAAATAAACATTACACACAGACGCATATAATTACTCTTTTCGAAAATTTCAAAAATGGAACAGGAGCGGCCGAAATCTGTCAATGCCAATCCAAACTCACATTCTATCTTTTTAATTTTTCATTGCTTAGGATACAATCCGTGCAACCTTAATAAAATTACGGTCGAATTTTGACCACTGGGCGACCACTAGTATAGATAGATAGACATAGATAATATTATTATACACTTAGATAATATTAATAATTTCAAAGTTTCAATCCGATTGCTTCATATAACTTCACTATGATACTAGTGTGCCTCTTCTGAAAACTTAGTACATATACTAAGGCACTTGTAGTTATGATAGAACTGTCGCAAAGCAACAAGTAGCGATACCGGCTCGACTTGGCAGCAGAGATACAAAGTAGGGTCGTCTGTTCCAACCATCTGGCGTTTGATAACGATTTATATTTACATGAAAACTATGGAGCGACACGGTATGAATCAAAACCTTATTAGATTGCCATAAGACTTATTGTTGCATTGCAGAAAAGTTCTGCTACTTCATAAACATATAATAGGCCGGCAAGTCCGCAACTTCGTCCGCATGAACACCCGTATTTATATCCCTTTTTTATAGAAAGAGATAGATATAGCTGTTGGCTGTGTATTGCCTTAACAGGTCTGAGCAGATGCCGCCGTTTGAGTGGCTTGAAAGACCCCTTCTTTCTCCATTCTAAGGGTAAACTGCCTCTATCGATTCCACTTCGGCGAAACTAATAAAACAACACGACTAATAATCAAGGCAAGCGAGTTGTTTGTTGTTTGTTGTTTCTCCTGTGTCCTCCGTTGTCTTCCGCCGATTTTTCTTCCAAGCCACCTCAGTAAGCAGGTTGATGTTGTCTCGTGGTGCACATTCGATGTTGCACGATAATGCCAAAGAGAATTTAACGCTACGTTTTTTTTAATGCAGCATCTTTCTTTTTAGTTTTCGTCGTGTTTTGTTGCTGCTGCACTTTTACCACCAAACCAAAACAAAACCAAATTTGTCATTATTGCCCATGAAGTAAAAAGTGTTACATTTGGCCCCGCTCTCCCCTACACAATATTATTACTATAATGTACGGGCATTGTATGTGTGAATCTGTGTGTGAGCGTCAAAAAAAATTTTTTTAATTCTTATTCTTATAATAATAAGAACAGTGTCGTAGCATTATTAAAGTGCTATGATGACATATGCTTTTTTAGTATCATATACCATGTGTCATAAATTATGAATGTTTTATTTGTATGATTGTGTTTTTCTATGATACTGAATAAATGTTTTTAAATTTTTTCTTTAATTCACCCTCTTCGATCGACAGATGACGCGCAGGAGCGGAATTGTAGTTGTAGTTAGGAAACATGACGTTTTTGTGGGCGGCTAGAAAGTTAAAAGGTTCCTCAAGCCGTTTAATCGAAGCATCATCAAAGAGCTTCTAGAGAGCATGGCATCACGTAAGAGTGTCCCCGTCCCCCCCTACTAGATTCCCCGAGGAGTTCAGAGTTTTAGTAGAGCGAGTTTTGTTTACTATCTGTATTAATTTGATTACATTTACGAAAACGAAAATTAGTATGACATTGAAGAAGCGCCTCCTGGCGGCATACGAGAAGAGTTAAAACTTTTCCATACAATTATCGTTTTCGTTATCGTGATCGTATGGCGAATGAAACTCGCACTAGGCAATGCATTAATCAATTTCCAATCACAAATCTAATAAATTCAAATGACACTCTTAAAAGCAATAATAGCGCCACATTGAACTTAAATTGCGTGGAAATTGAGTGGACAAATTATTATCGAGATGGGGCGTTCCGAAATTGCGAAACTTATCCCAATTTCGATACATATTAATCGCATTGTAATTGTATTGAGATTGAGTTCGCGTTCAACAGTAGCCTACCTGATCGATCCCGTATCCTGTGTAGGCTTGCCAGACGGCCGGGAAATCCGGGATTGTCCCGGAATTACGTGTCTCGTCCCGTGTCCGAAATTACACTTTATAGTCTCGGATTTTGAATAGAATAGAATAGATAGAATAGATTTATTTATTTTAGGCAACAAACAGTATACAAGATGATAAAATACAAAGAGGCCCATAGAATATATACCTTACAGACTAACATATATACAAATAATATACAAATTAAAAAACTATGCTACCTACACGTAAAGAGGGCGATGTGCGACGCAGCAATACCTACCACTAGTTTTTTTTGGTAGGTAGGTACCTAAGTTAGTTTTTACCTTAGATACTTATAAAAGCATGTTTGTAAACATTACAAGTAAAGCGATTTACAAAAATATTTATCTATTTTTTTATATTTTTAATTATTTATCCTTAAGGGAGGCCTTTGTCCAGCAGTGGACGTCTTTTTGGCTGAGATGATGATGATGATGATGATGATGATATATTTTTATACCGACCAAATTCGTAGCCTTCGAATTGTCCCAAAATTAAAATGCCTGTATCTGGCAACCCTAATCCCGTGATAGTTTACCAACTCAGAAACCTACGGGCGTGAGCGTACGCATAACAACTTACCAAAGTTTCGGATGATACTTTCACTTTGAAAAACTCGTTTACTCAGGCATTTCAATGATAATGTCTGGCAAATGAATGGAAAAGACGCACAAAGTGTAGTCAAATACTCTATATGATACATGAAGTTTTCTGTACTATATCGTTAATTATCTCGTAGTCTCGTTCATTGTTATAACGAATAGGTACTTATAATTTTAGAACTCTTTCTAGACAACAAAATCCGCACTTAATTTAATGCCATATTATCTGTATATTAAATATGTGAAGCAAAAACTTTGTACCCGTTTTTACGAAAATTGTGATGCGGACGGAGGAGTATGAAATTTCGCACACTTATAGTTTATATAGAGAAGGTTATCCGAAAGTTAATTTTTTTTTTATTTTGCATAAAAAATACATTAAATCAACAAAAACAACATTACACACACTACCATGTATTTGACACACACGCATATACCTATACTCTTTTCAAAAATTTCAAAAATGGAAGACGAGCGGCCGAAATCTGTCAATACCAATCCAAACTCACATTCTATGGTTTTTAATTTTTCATTGCTTAAGATACAATCCGTGCAGCCTTAATAAAATTACGGTCGAATTTCGACCACTGGGCGACCACTAGTAGGTACCTATAAATAGCGACATTATAGTGTAGTATGAGCTCCTAACGGTTTCAGAGTAGGTACAATATTATTAATACAATGCAGGAGCTCTTGTACAAATAGCATAAATCTATTTTCCCACAGACAGCCCTAAGCCGCAAAATAAAAACACCCCAGAAGCTAAGTTTAATACATACCGCACTCGAGCAACGCACATACATACACGGAAATCTCGGACCATCTCGAACCAGTCCAAGCGCAGCTGTCGCGAGTTTGTCTATGTGTGCGTAGCTCGAACGCGTTTTTTTCTACTTTTTTTTAAATATTTACAGGTAAGCACAGTGATCTCACCTGATGTTAAGTGATGATAAGGCCAATAATGGAAGCGCACTTCACCCGGGATCCTCAACTAGTGAGGCACTGGCTATCTTATCCCTAGCTGCCGGAACACAATAATGCTACGAACATTGATGTTATGATGGCGACATATTTAAATAAGATGGTGGTAGCTAGCCAGGCTGACAAACAAGTCGTACCACCAACCAAACCGAGTACACAAACATGTACCTCCACTGGGAATCGAACCCGGGACCTCTGGGTCTAAACCGGTGGTCTTAACCACTAGACCACAAAGGTGGTTTGTATGAAGCTTACTTTCTGCAGTCTCCTTATCTTGTGCCTAAGCCGTTCATTCTGAGACGCTCTCGCGGTTAACCTAAGAGGGATCGCAACCCATTGTGGGGGTCCCAAAGCTGCTTTGATGAGGCAGGACAATTCGATTTGGCCATTAAGTGTGACGACAAATGAACGGGCATTTGTCGCGGAAAATTCAGATAACATAAGCGGAGTGCTCGCCAGTCCTTCGGAGACTTGTATGAAAAACATTTGCTGTATTTCTTTTCGGATTCTCCCAAGGGTTTAGTATAGAAATTCCCTTTCAAATACAATGTGGAAAACGACGATTTCACACAAATTGTTAAATTGTATTCTCTATGGTGTGATTTGCAAAGAAACTGACAATAGCGTTTAATAAAAACACAACTTGACTTCGACATAGCTTAGATGGATTTTGTTACTTTGATGCAATTATTTTATTAGTAATGGAAAGTGTCCAATGAAAATAAATAGATATATAAGGTAACATTTTATCAACCGCAAATATTTTGAGGATAAATTCAACAACATATATAAACTATTTTAATGAAAAAACCTTAAATTTGTATACGCTAGTTTTCAAAAACAAAAAAACGCCAAAAGACATTTCGATTAAAAAAATATTATAATCTTTGTGTCAGGAAAAGTTAAAAAAAAAACTAGCCTGATTTTTTTTTAAATGCTAGGGCCTTATTTTCTCTGATATAATTATATGTTTTGTCAAAACATTTTCAGTTGTTATATATAAAAAAATTAAATGGTATATTCCAAAATTTTGACGCTGTAAGCAGGGCCGTCTTTAACCTATTGCGGGCCCTAGGCACTTACGGATAATGGGGTCCTTATGCTACGCTAGATTTTAGTAAAAAAAAGCAAAAGAAGTAGAAAAGCAAAACTCTAGATTTATTCAACTTTTTATTTATTTGCAGCCAGATAGAGTTGCCAGTGTTAGGCCCCTGGTTTATTTGAATTAAAAAGCAAAAAAAAGTCAATAAGTTAGTAATTCTTGTTTCGCAAAAAAATATATATTTATCGGTCATATCGATTATCGGTCAGTGATCTGGCAGGAAAAAGGGGGCCTCATCGATTGCGGGGCCCTGAGCACTTGCCCAGAGTGCCCAATGGTAAAGACTGGCTGTAAGGGAGAAAAGAAATGCCCATGCTGAGTTTCTTGCTGGATCTTCTCAGTACAAGGTCTCCCGCCCAGAGTAGACTTACGAACCGATGGCATCATTACATTCATAAGAGCTATTTGTAACCTAAATATAATAATTGATTTAGAATTTTGATATTTAGAATTATTGACATGGCTAAAAACGGAAAAGCCAAAAACATTTATTCCCTAAAAAATTTGTACTTTTGAATCGTCACAACATTTTTTACCTACTATAGAAAATCGCGGTTGCAAATAGAATTACTCGCCTCAGACTTGACTAGACCTAGACAAGATCGATTCTCCGCTCCCGGCAGCCATTTCGAATATCCTGGAGAATCTATGCAGTATGCTATGGGGATACACTAACGTAATCGTGTTGCCGACCCCTAAAAACCTCCGGGCTTAGCAATTATATTCGTATAATACAAAAATATCCCACAATATTTATACAAAATCTATTCATATAATACACTGAACATGCACACTCGCAGGCCCAAGACACCGTACTCGTAGAACTAGAGTACAAAGACCCGGTTCACACGCGCTGAGTACCAGGTTCAGACATGTACCTGGGCGCTTCTTTCCACCCCTACGCCACAACCCGATCAAGCTAAGCCGAGGTCTTAGCCTTAAAAGGCGACCTTGGGTTGTTGCGCTCCAATCCGAACTCCTCGGAGAATCTAGTAGGAAAAGGAGACACGCTTACATGATGCCATTCCCTCTCCACCATCTGCCGGTGTTTCCATCACACGGATTGAGTAACCTCTTAAGTTTTTGGACGAGATCGGGCCCGGACTTTTTTGGGAGCGGCGAGCCCTCAAAAAAGGCCCTGAAGCCATCAGCAAATTCTCGCCAAAAAAAACATGTTATGATATTTGTCTTGGTGTTTGTCCCACCCAATTAAAAACAGTTGACGGTGGCATGTTACAAATCTACCACCAACTAAACCGAGAACATTATCTTATCTCGAATATCTCGAATAGAGCCTTAGGCTATAGACTAAAACAATATAGAGAAACAAAAAATAGAGTTATAGAGCGGTGACTACCGATTCCGAGTAACCTGGATTTAGGTTAAGAGCTTACTTACATTACTATAAGTGTACAATGTTAAGTACTAAGGTTTAGAGATGAAAACTGGGTAATATAGTGTATTCACTCATTCGAATCTTCGTAGCTACGCCGAAATAGTGTGACCGCTTGGAAAATACTGAACTAATAGTTTCCCCGCCATGCCGCCGGCCGTAGCGTCTGCATTGCGTCATACCACACAAGATAATCTAATTCTATGAAGTGGGCTGATATTTATTTGTCCAGTGGATTCGTATATAATTTTGGCACGCCCACAACTTCGTCAAAGAGAAGACCTTGTACCGAACAATTGTATTTAAGGCTCAGTGAAACCAAAGTCACGTTTATCCTACACCCGGGGAGCAGCGAAGCGAAACTACTGAGTAATGCCACAGGAGACCCAGAAGAAGGTAAGCTTTTTTTATATTAACGGGTAAGCACAGTGCCTTGATACCACCTGATGTTAAGTGATGATAAGGCCAATGATGAAAGCGCACTTCACCCGGGATCCTCAACTAGTGAGGCACTGGCTATCTTTTCTCTAGCTGCCGGAACATAACTTACAATGCTACAAACATTGATGTTATGGCCACATATTTAGATAAGATGGTGGTAGCTAGCCAGGCGGACAAACAAGTCCTACCACCAACCAAACCGAGTACACAAACATGTACTCCCCGCCGGGAATCGAACCCGGGACCTCTGGGTCTAAACCGGTGGTCTAAGCCACTAGACCACAGAGGCGGTTGAATGCGGCGGCTTAATACACACCGGGCTCGAGCAACGCACGCATAGACCCTTCACCGACACGGGTCTCGGATTCAGGACAGCTCGCAGCAGTCCGAGCGAGGTATTCCACGAAGCACACCCAAACAAAGCACACCCAGACGAAGCACACCTAAAGTATTCCACGAAGCACACTCATAGGTGCACTTCAAATTTCATCTCAAAATTAGCAGAGTAATACCGACTTTTTTTTGTTTCTCTTCGAAAATAAAAGTGCATTACATTTTTCTTTACATTGTAATTTGTAACATATTGTATACTCGCTTTTGAGTGGGTGACCTAACCTACGGCTTTTCTATTTGTTTGTGATCGCACGACGGGCGGCTCGGACACTGTCGGCTATGTTCGTCTAGCTAGATGCGCGTGAGATTTTGGTTATTGTATCTATGCCTAGTTGTTTTTCTGATTTTTCTGTGCTTACCGCATTCAAGACAATACTGTACTTACCTACCTACCAATTATGTTTTTGCGTACGAAATGTGTAAAGACGATCTTAGTGTACGAATAAACCTTTCTGGTTTCTGTTGCACTAAAATTTTTGTAATATTGTGATAAGTTTTCTTTAATAAATAAATTTAAAAAAATAATTAAATAATAAATTTTCTATTTTACGAAGCAAATTTACGAATATCACTCGCATAGTGCGGGGAGAGCAGCTGTTGCGAGATTTTTTGTCCGCGATAGGTTGTCTATGCGTGCGATGCTCGTTCGCATTTCTATAAAGCTTACCTTTTAAAATCTCCTTATCTTGTGGTATTGCTACGCCACATCTTCGAACTTTAAACAGCCGGGGTGCTTTCATTTTCAAAAAGTTACGCGCAATACAACACAAAGGCCGTATATCTTGTACTTAGGTATTTCTTTCAAGAAGATTTAGAGACAAATAACAGCTGTACTACGTTTTCCCTCCTTCTTATGATATGGGGTCCTTCAAACGAGGCGTGAAGAGGCACCTTGTGGGCCGGCAGAGTGAGGGTAACTGATGCTGCGTTGTTTTCACGCTGCACCAGTTGTCGTCGCACCTGGATTCCATATTCACTTAACATCAGGTGAAATGGAATCATTTGCCGTGCTACGTATATAAAAAAAACTAGGTATATGTTTTTACTTGCATTAGAGTACATCAGACAATCGGCTAGCAACCCATCACTGATGTTATCTATGCCACCTCAGAACTCTACTTTGTTTATGCTAAATGGCGTCGGGTCACTAATATCACTAACGCAAAATTGGTGATTTCGATGCTCTGATGTCCACCCCTTGTTAGAAGAAGAACGTGAGAGTATGTATAAATGTATGTAGTTTTACTGGGTATTGGATATTTCGCCTGTACTAATAATTACGGATGTACTGCCGCTAAATATCGGATACTCACACACAACAAAAAATGCTATGAATCCCGTTAATAATTAATCTAGGAAATAACATAGAATTTTAAAAAAAATCGTACTTTCGCATCGCGTGGAATACGAAAAAACACTTTATGGGGTGTGCTAATAACGGTGTTTTTGAACTTCGGTACCATACAATACTTGTAAGAAGGTTTTTTAACTTCGTCCATGATTTGTATAGCAACTAAAACTGAAAATAAGTACTTATGAAGTAACTGAAACGATATTGTAAACAAACACGAGACACAACCAATGACGTCATCAAAATGGCGCGCTAAATGGTAGCGTTTGAACGGGTCAAATTTATTCAATGTTTTCAATTTCATTTTGAAAAATAATTTGACGATTTTCAAGCCTATTTATATTTTTTCTATGTTATAAAGATGTAAATGATTAATTTAAGAAATAAAAATAAATCATGCGTATTCCCTATTATAACAATAGGTAATGTTTAAGTATCGGTTCAAATATTAGAGGGTAAAGTAAGTTGTGCAGTTAATAAATGTAAATATATACTTTATTTATTTAATTTAATAATTGAAAAAAATCACAGCATATAATATATTTTACCGGCGGCAAGACGCTGAAGGAAAGGATCTGTAACTGTAGCAATTATGTTTCATGCATGTAACGTAATGCGTAAAGCATAAAGCGTTTCCCATTTTTGTTAAGGGTGCGCCGACCAAAAAAAGCCAAAAGTGTAGTCACGGTTAAGTTGATATATGATGAAAAAACTGTCGAATTACATAAACAAAATTTATATTTAGTATCAAAGGGAAGGTGTTTACAATAAGTCCGACCCATAAATTCATAACACACTAAGTATAGTTTTTTTCTACAATATAAGTAATTTAAAGTTGGGGAAAAATCATGAAAACTAGTGGCGGCGTTTAGTTGATGAGAAAAATAGAAAAAGAAAAAAAAAGAAAAATAGCTGGCAGCTACCTCGGACAAAATATTAGTCTAGCTATTCAAAGGGGGAACGCTGCCAGATCTTCGGAACCTTGCCTAAAGGGACTCCTTTTAATAATTTATTTTAGTTATTTTATTATATTTTTTATGGTTTTTAGTTTTAGGTTCATTGTTCTTTTAAATGTAAATGAAATGCATCAATAAATATATAAAAAGGTTATATCATAAAGTTTATCTAAATTATTATACCTCTAATTATGTCTAAACAATCACCAATGTCTTAACTACAAATCGTCCGTCTCACATTTTCGATTTATCGAGCGGTTTTTTAAGTTATAATTTTTCAAATTAACATGTTAAATTCCCCATATAAAATTAGTATGGCCGCGCGGCATCAAATAAATATGGACGAAGACATTTCAAATAAAGTATATGACACTTGTCACTTACGGACGGCGCACCCTAAATAGCAGCTAATGTTCTTAGCATGCTTCTGTGTAATTGCTTTGTGAGTTACCTAATAAATAAATAATTAAACTGGCAACTTTCCGTCAGGCGGTCACACACAACGTAGGTTAAACCCGTTAAACCTTTTTACAGGCTTATTTTTTAATCCCGTCTTTTGAAGGGAAAGGGGTGAGAGTAAAGGGCAAAGACTCCGTGAACATGACCTCTTCTAGCCAACCATATAAATTAGTCAGCGCTTAGCCGCAGCCTTAGGGAAAGTTACTGGTCTTAGTTAAATCAGTTTAAACCTGACAGGGCTGGCAAACCTTTTAACGATAACGACTAAAAACGTTTGGTTTAAGATTTTTTTTGATTAGAGTGATGTCTCATTGTTGTACAAATCAGTTTATCCTTAAGACTTGTTTGGAATCTTCTACTGGGTCTGGTTACAGCTACACTCCGGATAGAGTGTAGCAGCGTATGTGTTTGGCTGATAGGTTGCTGGATTGCTAGGTTCTGATATCCATGGCTGCTTAATAACACGTTTTTATTCTTTTATGAACGCCAAGAGAGAGAGCAATAATTCTCATTACAATGGGTGACAAATGTAATGTGTTATATTATTAATGTTGGAAACGTCCAACACAGAGAGGCTTTATATCTAGTTTACCATGAGCTCTTTAATCAATATTACTTGCAGTTGTAAAAACGACAAGCGTGGATACCCCTTACAAATAAACAAAGAATAAGTTCCGAATAGTTGTTTTCATGTTTTGTTCCTGTCATGTAAACGTCATTTCATGTTAGAGTAAAAGAGGCAAAACACGGAATAACTATTCGGAGCTTATTCTTTGTTTATTTGTAAGGCCCTACGAGTATAGGTACACACGCCTTCACATCTGACTACCACAAACTATCAAATGTCCTCAATAGACTTTGAATCTTACTGTTAAGGTATATGGTTGAAAATGTATTGATGAAATTTGACAGATTTGGATAGGTTGATTGATGCGTCTGTATTAAAGACACCTCTACACGCGTCTCGTTTTCACAATAATCATCCGATTTCTTTTTCTCTTTAAATTTTTTAGATTTTTCATGGTAAGGCTCCTGGTAATTTATTACGATAGATAGATTAGATTGATAACTTCCATTCTATTTTAACTGTGCTAGCTACCGCCGCACAAACATCCTAATGTTTAATTCTATTAAAACAATTACATATTCCCTAATGAAGTACATAAGTATCAAAAGAGTTCATGCACAGAATCCTAGTTGCAAAACCTACCTAGTCCACTAAATAAATAACTGATACACTTTACATTGTGACAACTTATATAGCTAGCACCTTAATCACCCGCATCATAGCACTAGTCGAGATTATATTAAATAAAGAATCAGAGATCAACAGCCTTTGTTAGAGAACAAAGCAATTTAGTAACAATTAAAAACCTACCTATTGTACGCATATAAAGTGTAAAGAGCGCGGTAAGCCGGTTTCATTAGAGGTGAGCGAAGCTTCCGAAGTAATACACTTGATCCGCGCTTTGAAGCCCTATCTTATCTGAGCTTTTACGATCTCAATGAAAAATCTATATAACAGTAATGTATCGAGCGAACTTTTAATCGAACCTTCTAGAGTTTTTTTTTTAATTCCAAATCGAGAACTCTCTTGCTCTCGTCTCTCCTGATGAGTAGACCGAAGATGGAAACACATTTCAACAGAACTCCATAACTACCACGTCGTCAGCAACCAAACATCTATACTCCATCTCCCATACTCATCACTAGGTACATAAAATAAATAGAATAAATATTATTATTATTTTAAATAAAAGTAGAACCTATGTTATTTTTTGTTAATTTAAAGAATTTTTTTTTCTTCAACATTTACCGGAGTGGTGTAGTGTGCGGACGTACACTGTATCAACACACACGGATCACACTTCATATAAACTACTCTGTCAATAAAGTACCGGGAAAAAATCAAAATTACACAAAGTATTAGTTATTCATTCAAATTTACTTTATCACCTTCAAAGTATGCTCCTTCAGAAACGATACACTTACGCCAACGAATAATTCAATAATCAGAAACATTTTTTAAATGCTTTTTCCGGAATTGAATTTAGTTCTCGCCGCGAATTCTCCTTTACGTCTTCTACCGAATGAAACCGGGTGCCACGAAGTGGTAATTTGAGTTTAGGAAAAAGAAAGAAGTCGGCTGGAGCCATATCTGGTGAATAAGGTGATTGCTCGATGGTATTTGTTGAGTTTTGGTCAAAAATTCCTTCTCAATGTTGGCCTTGTGCGAAGGCGCATTATCGTGGTGCAAAATCCAATAATTTACTTTCACAAATCTGGCATTTTTCGTCGAATTTTCTCTCTTAAACGTCGCATAACGCTCAAATAATATTCTTTATAATTTACCGTTTGACCTTCCGGTAAGAATTAATTAATTATCTTAATTAATGGCTTCGCGTTTAGCATTTAGTCAATTTCAAGTGTTTATTATTATTAGTGGCAAGGGTACAGTAGTACGGTAGATAGAAATTAAAGTCTCACAACACGTGTTATTACGAGAAGAACTCGGGTGAAATTTCCCCGGTAAGAATTCCGAGATGTTATGTTGCACTGTTATGCACGTGTTTTTAATAAAGTCGATTCACCGTAAGCCTTCTGTAACATTTTCAGTGACTCCGAACATGAAATTCTATTGGCGATGCAAAATTTAAGACAAATTCTTTGTTCGATCTTTTTGTCCATTATGAAATTCGCAATACACACTTATGATATACCTTAGAAGAATATAACTAAAAACAACAGTGTATTTAATCTAAGTAACAGATGCAACTCAAACTCCGCGCCAACAGAACGGAAAACAGTTGTACCAATCTAACAACAACAAAAAAAACCTACAAATTAAATTTGGAACCATAAACAAATCATACATTCCCGGTGTACGTTTTTGACTGAAATACATTATTTAGCAATAAGATAATAAAATATAATAAAGATAGATAGATAGAGACCACTGGTGACCCTCGAGCTGGCGCGTATTTTGGCCAACGTTTAAGTTTGGTCATTCAAAGAGGCAACGCCGCCAGCGTCCTGGGCACTCTCCCGCTTGGCAGCGATTTGGAGTCCCTTTTTTATTTGTAAAAATTATGTGTATATTTTTATTTCTATTTCCTTTTTTTTTAATTATGTTGTAAATAAATATAATTGTAATGTACAAACATTTATAAATAAACTAGTGGACTCGGCGGACTTCGTACCGCTTTGACAGTTTTTAATAAAAATAAAAACTAAGACGAAATTGAGCATTTATGTGTGTGCGTGTGTGTGCGTGTATGTGTGCGTGAGGCGTGCGTGTGAGTGTGTGTTCATTCATTAAACGGAAGTTTAATCTACTGTCATTACGTGGCATCTTTGGAGAGGAAGTGTATATTCATATACCTAAGGAAAAGAGGTTAAAGTGGGATGTCAAAGGTGAAACGGCTATATTAATAATCATGTATAGGTTAGTTATTAAAGATAGATCAATATAGACCTAGTGAATTTTATTTCGTTGCGCCGAACCACCACCCTTGCTATAGCATAGCTGTCTTGTTTCTCACACGGACTTACATAAATTTCTACCATTAATAAAACTGAGACCAATGGGTTGGAAGCCATTAGTCTAACCACTGGACTACAGACACGGTTAAATTGTTATTTACACTACTATTGCATTACATACACACGAGTACATACATTTATATGCTTACGAGTTCACAACTTAATTTTCAAAGTACGTATAGTAATTAAGAGATGTTCAAACTAAAACCGATAATAATCCTCACTCTCGTCCACATTTTACCAAACTCCATTTACCCTAAAGTGTGTGACAGGTGTGGAGGCTGGCGTCGCTAAGCATTGCCAGACAGTTTAATTTGAAATTAACTGCTCTTTGAAAATTGCTCTACCTACACGCTTATATGCTACAGTTATAGCTCTTATATAGCTTATACGTCTTATGACAACGACTGGCACGTTAGCAAAGAAACTATGTTCTCAGCACTATAGTTTCTAGTTTCAGCACATAACAAACAAGATCCTCAGAACTCAGTTCTCTCCCTTTTTCATCATCATCATCATCAGCCCCTCCGGACCCACTGCTGGGCATAGGCCTCTCATTGCTTGTGCCATTCGCCTCGATTCTGCGCTAGTCTGGGCCACGTGCAACCCACGGTCTTGCTTATATCGTCGACCCATCTGGCCGGTGGACGACCCCTTTTTCTATAACCGTCTCTCGGCCACCACTCAGTCAGCTTTCTGGTCCACCTGTCGACACTTCGTCTGGCCATGTGTCCTGCCCAACTCCACTTGAGCCTCAATATCCGCTCGCTGGCATCTTGGACCTTAGTCCGCTTGCGGATTTCGGTGTTGGGGACACGGTCCAAAAGTGTGATGCCAAGCATGGCGCGCTCCATGGCCCCTCCCTTTTTATGTGTATCCAATGTGTATTGATTGATGAGAACCATACAAATGTACATATGTGTTAATTATACAAATCATGATACACTATACGGATGCAATTTGTATATTATAATGGTTGGGTTCAAGACTTGACCTTTCTAAAAATAAAAATATTAGTAAATAAATGAATAAATTGGTAGAAGAGATGATTCGAGACTGAGATTTGAACTGTTTGCCGAAAAGCATTTACCACTCCGTATATCGGTAACATTTTACCCAAGCAGCAAACAGTTTAACTACTAATTTTACAGGGTGCCTAAAATGCAATTTTTGATCACGAACTTAAAATAAACGAGTAGTCATTTGTATGGACAATTAGACATTAAAGCAGCGTCAGCAGCAGCAGCAGCATTGAAGCGGCTCCTTGTGGTTTAAATTAAAGTAATCTGGTGACTTTAATTAAATTTAAAACAGGAGAATTAAAATTGTGCCATACAAATTCTCATTTCGATCTTATTTTACGATTTCAAGTATAAAAAACCAATACCACCGACATTGGATTGTGAAAATCATTAGGAAACCCAATAAGCGTCAGATTTGATTTTGGGAAACGTGTTATGTATATACAACGTGTAACAGAAAGGTGTGGTCAAAATGAAAAGACCCAAAGTATATCCGATCTACATATTGTATGCAGAGTTCCTAAGACATAATTATTAACTTTAACTTGTTATGCAATTTTTAATTAAAGATTTCCATTGTGACGTCACATCAAAATTAACAAGTCACAGCCCTCGTGGTTAGCAACCTCTGTGTACTTACATTTATGATCACTGCTGCTTGCTTATGCGCGCCTGACGCTCATGACTTTACTAATATAAATATTTAACTTACAATTCCATGACAAATTTAAAGTTAATAATTATGTGCTAGTAACAACACATACGAGATCTAACTTCACTTTGGACCTTTTAATTTCGACCACACCTTTCTGTTACACGTTGTATATATTTTTTATATTTTTTTTAAATAATATAATGGGTAACGAACCACTTACTTTGAGGTGGATCTCATTTTGTCGAGGTTTTACATAGCAATTACAATAAATTCATTCTCTCAAGCAAATTCATTGCGAGTGACGCATTATTAAAAAGAACAGACAAAAGTAGTTAGTGTTCTGAATTTCGTACAAACAATAGAAATCTAACTTTGTTCTTGGTATTTGCACAAAATAACGAGACTCATAGAAGGAAAGCTTAATACAAACGCGCTCTAGCAACGCACACAGACAATCTATCACGGACACGGAATCTCTCAACAGCTGAGCTTTGACTGTTCCGAGATGTTCCAAGATCTGTGTCCGTCAGAACAGTATTTTAATTTTTTTTTTATTTCAGTTTACAAATTACATGTAACGTAGCCTAATTAACAAATTACACACTAAGAATAAATACTGATAACGTCCATTTTTATCAAAGTGAACACAGCATGCGTTGTGTGGACAAATTATTTTAAAGTAAGTAAAAATATTAAATTACTAAACATAAATGTTAGCATTAATCATTAATATCATAAATTAATTAATCAGGCGTAGATTGTTAACACCCTGTATATTCTATCTTGCACGCCTGCGTTTTCCGGTACACAATAATAATTAGCACTTGACATCTTTTCTGCTACGACGGTCTTGAGTTCAATTAACATTGTCCCCCCTCGGTAATTAAAAATGTTTATAGCACATAGTTAGTAAAATAGATGGCTGAATGGTGGTGTTATAGGAGACTCCAGTGGCGCTACCATCCCGAATTTAATTTTACTTAAGCCGAATAACTTATATCTTAACATATATAATTCTTCCGTACGTGTGTTGTGTGTATATCACCGAACTTCTCTTGAACGGCTGGACCGATTTTGATGAAATAACTGACGACTTTTCATATACATATACATATTCAATTATTTTTCATACCACATGGTATTATTATTTTTCTTTTTTATACTTAGCACGGCAAATGACTCCATACCACCTGATGTTAAGTGGAAATGGAATCCAGGCGCGAAGACAACTGGTGCAGCAAGAAAACAACGCAGCATCAGTTAACCTCTCTCTGCCGGCACACAAGGTGCTTCTTCACACCTCGTTTGAAGGACCCCATATCATAGGAAGGAGGGAAAACGTGTGCTGGTAGACTATTCCATCTTTTGGAGGTGCGACAAAGAAACGAGTCACCAAATGTGCGCGATCACCACGCTTGTCAATAGCCTCACCCCAGAGATTTGTAACGACGCTAGAAGATCACCCGTTGACCGCTTCGGCCGAAACCCGTATTGGCGATCGTGAATTATGGAGTGTTTTTATAATAATATACAAATTATTTGAGCTGTTGAAAAGATGAAAAGATCCAAAGTGTGTCCGATCTAGATTTGTATGCAGAGTCACTAAGACAAAATTATTAATTTTAATTTAATTAAAATTTAAGTCAAAATTTTTATTGTGACGTCACATAAAAAAAACAATACACAGCCCTAGTGGTTTAGTTACCCCAGTATACTTACATTTACATGATCACTGCTGCTTGCTTAGGCGCGGCTGACGCGCATAACTTCACTTATATAAATATTTAATTTACAAATGCATGACAAATCAAACTTAATAATAATGTCTCAAAAACAACACATACAAGATCTAAATCGGATACACTTTGTATCATTTAATTTTGACCACACCTTTCTGTTACATGTTGTATATAGCCCCTTTTCTGAGTGCGAATGCGAGTTACATATTATGATGGAATAGCTAGATTATTTTTTTAAAGATTTTAGGATTTGTTATGTAAAACCACAAATTGAATTCACCACGGTGTATAAAATGTTGGTATACGCACAACTCCGTCTTGCCGCGTTTCGGAGTCTCAACCGCGCGGGAGGTAAACCGCTTCAAACGTTTTAACGACAGCGACATCAAAGTGTGCGGTGGAGGAGTGATAATTACGCGCTCACGTGCTTCTGGCGCAGAAGTGATCCTCACAGACGGTCATTTCATTAATTCTTCAACGGAAATAATATATTATATCTATATATGAATACGTGAAGAAAAACCCTTTTCCCCTTTTTAAGCAAAAGTTGGAAAAAGGCACTGGGCCCGCGTGGTGGTTTATGGCCCGTTCTCCCTATCCATCCGCAGGGAAGGCTCGTGCCCCAGCAGTGGGGACATAAATGAGCTGATGATGATGATGATGATGAAGCAAAAGTGTAAGATTTGGCATAAAACACAATAAATTAGATCACTTGATTGTACATAACAAAGAAATAACAAAAATACACACTATTAAAGTCGTTAACTATTACCCGGTCAAGTTAAGTCGGCACCTGAGTGTAATCGACGTTTTCGAGCCAGGTGCCGAGTTAACTTGACCGGGTAATAGTTCAGCCAAGACTTAGGCGATTCATAAGTTTAGTGCAAACGGGTGTAAGTGCCTTACAAATAAACAAAGAATAAGCTTTATATAGTTATGTTTTGTCCCTTTTACTCTAATTTGAAATGGCGGGAACAAAACACAGAATTACTTTTCGAAGCATATTCTCTGCTTATTTGTAAGACAATAATAGTTTTTTAATTGTATTTGGCATAGTTAAAGTTTTTATAAATGTAGAGAAAGAATTGCAGAAGATAAAATGTATTATGTTACATTGTATAAATAGTTAATTATGGTTCAATTTCGACCATTGGGCGACCACTAGTAGATAATTATCTTATCTTACTATTAATAAAGAGGTAACGTGTGTGACTTTGTTTGTATGTCGGGGGTAATCTCTGGAACTAATGGTTCAATTCCAAAAAATATTTCACTAATAAAATACTTTATACTTTGCTGGTAACATAGGCTATATTTAATTGGATTAAAAGTTTATTTTTAACGTCTCAAATCCACGCGGCCGTAGACGCGCAAAACTGCTACTTGTTATTATACACTGAAATGAAATGAAACCTACATCAAACAACAATTATATTATGCATGTAGTTGTAATGTTACACAAGCGAGTAACGTACAAATACACTGGTACTAACGTTACAAACCAGTTTCTGATTGGTTGAGATACTCATTGGTAATTACAGTTCGTAAATAGTTTGTTTTGAGTAGCGACACGTAAGAAGGGGCTTACTGTTAAAATTAAAATTAAAAAGTAAGTCTCCTTTTTACGTCCAGTTTTTCAAGTCGTTACAGTGAAAGTTATGGCCACTCTACCGTAATAAATTACAGGGTTACATTTGTAAAGGGAGGGAAACTGCCCTATACTATCCTGAACTTAGGCATATTTTTCACATAAAATAAAAAATACTAGGTGTATGTGAATGTTTCGATGCATAACCCGGGATTGTGATCACCAACCCGCATTTGATATGCGTGGTGATTAAGTCAATAACGATGACTTGATTTCAATGATTGAGACCATTTACAGTTCACAGGCTTTTATCTTTTATTTATTTTCTAAAGTTTACGCGTACACTGCATTCCTGCCCCCCTAGACAAGTGGCATAACGCTAATAAAATAGAAATGAAAAAGAATGAGTATTGTGTAGATTGACATAAGCGTCATTTAAACGTATCGTTGACTTATGTCAATTCAGTACAATAATCATAAAGGGTGTGTTCTGATATACACTACGAGCACTGTCCAGTGCTCTTACCGGTGAGATATTTGTTCCGTTATGGACTGACAGTATACTGCCACTTTATTACTATTAGGGAAATATATGACGTCATAAATCGTCGCCATTTTTGTACTGTAAGCACTGGCATTTTCGAGGTAAGGTGCTGTCAGTACTTTAATCACGTGATTAACAGCGTCCAGAAATGACAACATGGATGACAGCATGGATGACAGTTTACTGGACTGCGTTCCGTTTTGAACAGTAACCAGTATAGCTAACTATAAAGGAACGGCTTCGCAGTATACTAGATTGACGTCAAACCTTACAGTGCTCGCAGTGCATATCGGAACATACCCATCTATTCTATTACCGTTATGTCACTTGTCTATAGAGGGGCGGTACGGACAGTTTTCCATTCAGTCAATGTCAGCCAATAATGATACAGCTGGGCTAAGGTCTTATCACATACACATGTGCGGTGTACTATAAAATAGACTGCCATCCCTTCAGAACGAATATATCAAATTCTTCCTAAAAACCCAACTAGAACGAGAGAAAGTCTAGGAAAAACTTTGAAGTCGAATAAAAGTTCAAATAGCTACCTTAAGAAACGATTTTACACACATTTAGACGAACTTTTTAGTATTAGTATACAGGATACTTAAAAAGTTCTCGTGGAGATATCCTTAGGATACTGTATCCTAAGATACCAGCATTGTGACGGCGTGACATCAGTCAGGTGACCACGACCGGTGCAACACTGGCTTAGTGGTTAAACTGTCCGGAACTCTTTACCCCTAAAAAGCCCGGTATCGTTGAAAAGGCCATTCGAGGCTATTGGCAAACTGTCTCCAAAAACAACGGCCCTGGCGAAAAACCAAGGCCTCAACATAAGCTAAATAAGCATAAACAAAATTAGCTCGTTTGTATAAAAAAGTAAGAGTGGCCCAGATGAAATAATAGTGTTGTAGGTCGATTTCTTCGCACGCAAGTATAGTATTACCAAAGGTTTCACAAGTAGATTGTGATATTGTTTCGATGACTAATACTTATTTGTTTCTTTAAATGTGTGTTTTTTGTAATATATAATGAGACACATTGTGACAATCGTATCACTATCATAAAAGAGGTAAATACTTCTTGTTTTATATAATATCATTGGGTAAATATTTATGAAATTGACGCCGCGTCGACGTCTCGGCGCATTGTCGCCTGTCATATAAAATGCCAGATTATTTATCTCAAACATCGAGCTATAGGTACCTACTACTTTAAGATCTAGATGAACATTGGCTAAAATTAATCCTAATTAGATATTATGTACTTATTGTTTTTTTTTATAAATTATATTTTTGAGCTAATACTCATCAATTGTAGTATTGACTAGGTTTTAAAGATGGGGGGGGCGTTATCCCAGCAAGCAGTATTAGTATGCTGATTATTTTACTTTAGTTTATTTTTATGTTATTGTTTGCAAAAGTATTATTTTATATTATCTATATGTAGGTAGGTAGGTAGGTAGGCTAGGTATTTGCAAAGTCGAGTCCCAGTTCGTTACAGTCACGAGCAATGTCATCATCATCATCAGCTCATTTAATGTCCCCACTGCTGGGGCACGAGCCTTCCCTATGGATAGATAGGGAGAAAACCACCACGCGGGCCCAGTGCAGTTTGGTGATTGTTAACGAACGGCTTTACGTGTCTTCCGAAGCACGGAAGAGCTCGAACTGATAAATTTTTGGTCACCCATCCGATGACCGGCCTTTGCGAAAGTTGCTTAACCTCAGCACTCGTAGACCGGGCCCGTTAACCACTGCGCCATCGAGCGCCTCAAATACGGGTTGGTGATCACGAACCCCTATTGAAAAATCCGAACGAGCAATGTAATACAATGGAAAAAGAGTCAACGTGTATAAATATATTTGTGTGTGACTGTACCTGCTTTAAAACTCAAATGTAAGCAGGTAAGTGTTGCGAGTGTCATATATAATGTCGCAGGTGGCACTGTTCGCAGCTCAAGACATTAAATTATTAGTTTGAGCCATGAAATGTCGTAGCTGTGCCAGCATTAATAAATACCCACGTTTGCTGTATTTGCCAGCTTTCTCAGTTCTTACTAGCAGAGAGAAGTCAAAGTCATAGTCAAAGTCAAAATTATTTATTTAAATAAACTTACGAAAAGTGCTTTTGAATCGCCCATACATTTTTACCTACTACCCATTCAGGACGTCCATTTTTTAGCTGTGGAGAAGAATGGGCGCAAGAAACTCCACAGCTAATAGAAAGTAAGTTAGTTAGTTAATACAACAAACATAAGGACCTCTTTAATAAAGATGAGCAATCCTCTTCTTCTCCTTAAACTCATAATCATTGTTCATCTATAATGGTCATTTAAAAAAAAATTTGAATGCATCGATCGGTAGCGGACGCTGCGCTATATCGTTGAATATTTAGGCAGTAGATAGTTTGCTGATTAGGTGCCTCAGGTGGCATTTCCAGCGTCCCCGGACTATTTTGGAGGCCGCGAGATACTTAAAGGGTTCCTCGAGCCGTGTGAAACGAAACACCGTCAGAGGTTTTCTAGATGGAACGCCATCAGCACTAGTGCGTGTCCGTTCGGCTCCCGACTAGATTCTCCGAGGGGTTCGGATCGGATCCAATTAGCTGTACCTACTGAATGTAATCCAACTAGCCAGCGGCAACGACTACCTACTTCATATTGGCAATTTCCTGCCGCGCGACAATAATTAAATTTCATCAAGATTACTTCCAGCGCTCGCTCGTACCTACGTAATATCGCTATGTAAGTATGTATAGGAATGGTTGGAAAATATTTGTTTCAATTTACTTGGTTACGCCAGCTGAGCAAGTGTTGTTACATGTACTTTAACTATGATGTTGGATAGTGTAGTTATATTCAGTTATAGAGTTTAATACAAATAAACTATACAAAATTTCAAAAACGTACCAATAGATAGCGTTGATATTATGTAGAATTCATTGGAGTTGGTGAAAAACAAATATTTTTTTCGAATACTACATTATGGGTATCAAATTAGAGGGCTTAACACAAGGATTTCAAAAAGGTATAATATCATAAAATTTGTCTAACTACAAAGACATTAAATAAAAATTAAAAAAAAAAAACAAAAAATCCGCCTGCGTAAAATAAAAGATAAAAATTCAATTTATGCAACATCATAGATAACATGCAGTCGGAGACATAAAATTTAATGATAAGGCAAAATCATTCTTACTTTGTGCGTGCTTTTTTATCTTGTTCCGGCCTTTTTAGTTGATTTTCTATTTAGTTACTTATTATTTTTTACGCAGGCGGGTTTTTTGTTTTCCTTTTAATTTTTATTTTTCAATATGTATCTACTATAACGTACCTACCATTCATTGCAAAAGGTATAGGATTAAATTAGGTATAGGCACATAATACGAGTAACAATAATTATTATTCTTAGAATTTTAGTTTAGTACAAGCGCATGCTTGCACAAGGAATAACAAAAGAAGTAAATTTAACTGTACTTAAACCTAACCATAAATTAGTATAAATAATGCAATGAAACTATGGTACTAGTTTCAACAAAATGTTACGCTTACCCCAGCGCAGATTTTCAGACTGTCCATATCTATATTCGCTATAAATATGATACAGAACACAGTATATAAATAATGTAGCCAGTTCCTTTTACGTCCCCACTGCAGGGGCACAACCCTTCCTTATGAATGAAAACACCACAGAGAGAACAGGCCAAACCACCACGCGGGCCCAGGGGGGTAACCACGAGCTCTTACAGCAGTATTATTGCAGTTGTGAAAACAAGACGCGTGTAGCGGCGAATATACTCGCGTCTCTTTTCCACAACTGCAATAATACTGCTATAAGAGCTCATAGTCAGGGGTCAGTGCGGTGCGGTGGTTATTAACGACTGCTAATGCAGCCGGGATCAACGGCTTTACGTGTCTTCTGAAGCACAGAGGAGTTCGAGATGAGAAACTTAACCTGATGAAAAATTTAAACCCAATTTTCCACAAAATTTAATTTTAAATAGAATAGAACACAATATTATTTATTTATTTGGAATAATAGGTAATTACAACTCTATTTGTTAGTAACAAATGTTAGTATACACTTAGTTTATTTTTATTATTATTATTTTATTCGTGCTATGCCACTTGATTACACAGCAACTATTGACAAACGAGCAGTCATGTCTGCTTGCAATCATGCCCAGGATGCTTTTGGTACTCCCTTAAAGTTGTCTTTCATCGATGCACATGCTAAAAGGAGGGGAATCGATAAATTTCCTAGAAATAAATAGATTGGAGGAAGGCCAGATTCGTTCACAGCTTATAGCATAGATTGTAATATAAGTTAAAGTGTACCCAAGCGTTAGGTTACGCGTTTGTTTATGTTTATGAACCAAAGAATACGGTCATAAATTCTATGGTGCCTTAAAACCTTGCACAGCTGTTTACAAACATACATTAAATTCTTCTTACTGTATATTACTCAGTGAAATGATTGTCAACTTAGTTGTACAATATTATAAGGAACTCTCTATACAGCCATAGGAAAGCCTCGTGCCCCAGCAGTGGGCCCCTGCATAAAATGAGGTGATGATCATCATGACGATGATGATAAGGAACTATTGAAATTGTTACCGAATTCTTCGCGACAGAAAAGTGCATTCAGAGTTGGCAGTTTGTTCAATTGTTGGAAATTGCATTGAAACAATCATGCAGAAGTGGTCGCTCTTCTCAATAGGAGTTTGGTGTCCTATGGTTGCAATTAGCGTTTCATCGTTTGTCATAATTAGATCCGAATGGTATAATCATTATGCACTGTTTAGGAGACCGTTGCTGCGGTGATCTTACCGTTTTACTGTTATTTTTGACACTGTTAAAAATCCTTTTTGATTTATTGCTTCTGTACCACAAAGCCGATTATAATACAGATACCTAAGCTTATCATTAAATATCCAGGTCTGTACTGGTAAAGTAAAATGTATTAAGAGCAAAGTAATGTTTATTAATACATCGCTTAAAGGTCCATTTAACCGAGCGATTTGCAGCAGAATTATCATTTGCGTTACACCAACATCTATTGTTGTTACCTAAGCATAAGCGAATACCTCTTCGACCCCCGTTATCAGCAGTAAAACGAACGAGTGCTGTTAAAATTAATGATAAGGCTGTTGGACATCCAACGATAATGCTGATGTTTCAACATTCACAGTTTTATGACCGAGGGATCCAACTGTTAATGTTGATTATTAATTTGTGCAGCAAACTTTGCAGCTACACCGTCGCTATGGTAATCAGCACCACTTTTTTTTTCTTCCATTTATGTGACTTTTCTTGCTTTGTCCTTCAAGCTTTGGAAGACACGTTACTCCGTTGGTCCCTTCTGTTATCGTAAGGAGGATAGGTTCTAACGACAACCCACCAACATGCTTGAGCTAGCTTGGTAGATTATGGTCTACATCTTCAACTTACTATTTTTCTATATTATCTATTGTTATATTATCTATTATTATATTTTTCTATTTTATTACCTTCAGTGCAGCAATTAGCACTTAAAATAAAAAAATAAAAATTTACTATAGCAATACAATATCTCCTAATCATCTCTTCTTTACATTATTATTTATTTAAAGTCGACTCTGAACATCATTATTTTATTGGTACTTATTACCATTAGTGTCACCTTGGTGCACATATTAATTATTTACTTTTATTCTAGGGACATTATTTTAAGACTATGTACTCTGACGCTACGTCTGCTCGTGCCTTCGTCATGAGCTGTCTCCAACTATTCTCACAGAGAAATCTTTTTTCTGCTATGATCGAATGAAGGATTCGTACCTTGAACTTACTACCCTTCTACCTCACTTCATCTTAATCATATTTAAAAATCCTTCATTTCCTACATCACCTTACGATCCGTCAAACTCAACAAATAGATTCAGCTTCTGGGTGATCAATCCAAAAGTAAAATTACTAATAATTGATTTGATTCCAACAATATACAATAACCTAACATTCTATTATCTTAGTCATTTATAAATTCGTCATATCCAGTAAAATATTATTACAATGTACCTAATCATCAACTTAAACGTTAATAAAAGATTTTTAATACAAAGCTAATACTATTGTCATATCTATGTTTATCTCTATAATTTATTGAATTCTGTTTCTAATTTATGTATGAACCAACCCAAATTTATTTTTCTATTTTTAAGTTATAATAAGCAAAAAAATAATACAATTTAATTTTGAAATTATTCAATTTTCCAAGCAAAACATTTCTAAACATTAATTTTTAAAATTACAATTCACATTAAATCCAATTTTCAACTATTTCTACACTTTGCATTATATTTCAATGACAATGATAACATAACAACGGTAACTTTAGATTATGTGTAAGCTTCTGCTTCTTAATTTGTAAATGAAGTCTCGAATGACTGCTTATCTGTAACTAATTCTATTATTGTTATAATGCAATATGCGCTACGTCTCATGTTCACGCGGTTTTGATGACTACGAATAACATGAACAACAATACC
This sequence comes from Eudonia mercurella, assembly GCA_963082485.1. Lineage (NCBI taxonomy): Eukaryota > Metazoa > Arthropoda > Insecta > Lepidoptera > Crambidae > Eudonia > Eudonia mercurella. The sequence goes on along the minus strand of OY720032.1, from coordinate 17,504,361 downwards.
GGTGGTCTTCGTAAGACCTAATTACAAAACAATGTTATTAACATGCTTTATCGATTTCAGATTTTAAAATTACGAACAATAACAATAATTTTCTTACAAATGATCACAAAACTTTTAAATATGAATTGCAATTTAACTCTTTACAAGACTCACTAAACAATTTGACAATAATTAATAATTCAAATAAAATTACTTTTAAAATTCTATTTTCAAATTTGCTTTTATTTTTATTATCGTTAAGTATACCATTTTATAACATTCGTTTCATTGTATTTTCCTTTCACAATATGTTTCCATAGACATTTCATTTAAAACTACTGCTTTTATTCATTGTACGTATCGTCAACAACCATTTAAACATTACTATCTCCTTATTTTTATAATGTTTTTCCCAACTATTACTAACGATTACATTACCCCAGTACATTTAAAACTCATTTGATTATTAATAATATATAATTATATCTATTCTTTAATAAAACATCTTTAATTTGACAAAGTACAAGTACAGTCTAATAGTTAGATTAATAAACTTTTAATGCAATGCAAAAAATAGCCAGAACCTAAAATTGACAATTATGCACTTACAAAAAAAATGTTACGTGATAGTTGATATTTGGAACTGCATCTGACGTCTCTTAGCTGCATAATCACCTCATCGGACACCTTCGTCTCCCAGCTGCATCCTTATCGGACACCATCATCACCCGGCACCCAGCTTTTTACCTTTCATCCTTCAGCTTTTCACTTTCCGCTATTGTCCATAATTTTATCAGCCAAATTAATCAATTTGAATTTGAGTTTAATTTTTTTTTGTTTTATTACTAAATATTTATTACTTATTTATGATTTTCATATTAGAGTAAATTATAACTTAATATAGTTTTTTAAAGGTTTTTTTTTGCACTTCACATCACTTTTAATGTTTAACACTTAATTGTCACTCTGTTTAAATGTTCTTTTTAGTTCTTCACATTTCTCATCACGGTTTTTATCAAAGTTTTTCACTATTTTTTATTTAATTTAAAACCATCTGCTCGCAGCGCCGCCGACAGGCAATCCTGGCAGGGTCGCCATGCAAAGGTGGTGGTTCGGCGCAACGGAATAAGAATGCACTTGATGGTTTAAAGGTCTATATTGATCTGTCTCTTATAACTAACGTTACAATATTATATAGGGAGTGTGATGCGTTTGTACTAATACGGTGCACACACACTACAGCGTTGTGTTATCAAATTTGTGGTATTTCATCTGCAAAGATTAATCTGCATAGCCATCGATGGCAATAACCTTTGGATAGATGGCACTGTGCCGCTATAATCACTCAAAAATTAAAAAGCAGTGACAAAATTCAGCGTTTACGTCAGCCTTCCCGGTAGCATAGCGGTCAGTGCAGCCGCCGGGATTGCGGAGACAAGTTCGATTCCTGGCTGGGTCGGGTGGGCGTTTAATTTTACCATTGAAAATGGTTATCAGATGCAAATCGCCTGAGACGTATTTTTGGCCATACCTCCGAGGATTTTGGAAGAATCGAGATGGAAATAGTACCAAGAGTTGAGGAATTTATCGAGACACGTGTGAGCGTTTGAATTTAGAAAATCGGCTGGAAACTTATTTTGAAATTTTAAAAAATGTACAAAAAATCGGGTTTTTTGGGGGGTGTTTGTGTACTAAATTGTAAATATTAAAAAAAACGACTTAAGAAAAAATGAAAAAAGGGGTCCTAGGGTATTAGTTTAGCTACAAAATGCCGAAAAAGTTTTGAAAATCGGTTAATAATTGTGCCTGTAGGTGGACCCTTTAGATTTGGTATTGTAGAAAAACGGGTATTTCCGTATATGAGATGCGGATGCAGGTGAGAAGTGCATTCAAGTTGTAATTATGAAAATCGGTTAAAAAAAAATTAAAAAAAATAACTTGTAATGTGTTATTTAAATAAAATGGTTTTTTTTTGTAAATTTTGTACTTATTCATTTTCAATGCTCCGATTCTTGCGGGGACTGCGAAATCTGTTAATTTTTACACTGTATTTTATAAATATTTACTATTTTTAATAAGAGAACGTAAACGTAACGTTTTCTGTTTTACACTACCTTTATCAGTGCGAATCTTTTAGTAGCTTTTAAGTTCTATTGTAAGTTATATTTCATTAATATAAAGCTGATGATTTGCCGAATAAAATAAAATAAAATAAATAAAATAAAATAAAATATGATGACGGTGTTGATGATGATGTTTAAAATAGCAGTTATTTTTTACTGATCCTGCTTGTGACGCTATGAACGCCAAAGCGTTAGTCAACGCGTAAGCTCATAGCGTAGTTTAAAAACGCTGCTTGTAGAAATCTAATTATTTTCTAGGTTGCCGCGGATGCCGATGTGCCCCGCAAACGAATGTTGGCGCCGATGTGCGTTCATACGAAAGAACATAATATGGCGCGTAACGTCACAGTAAATGATTGCTTTCTAGGGCAGGCAATGAAGGGTTTAATTCAGGATTCATCAAGCGTAAGAGGTCCTCGTATAAATAGACGATCAAAAGGACTAAACTCTATGTGATAGAATTAACGAAGAGTTGTTAAGTCCTCACGCTTAAGTACGCACGGGGATAACAGGAAAGGTCAGATTCTGTTGTTCGAACTCATCGGATAACACGATCAATCAATGCTAAGGTAATCCCCTAATCTTCTAAAAGTATTCGCGTTAAGCTTGAAGTGAAATCACTTAGATTTTGTGAATTTATTTTGTTTTCTGCTTTTAGGGCTACAAAGTACATGGAAATAAGAAGTACCTACCTAACATATGATTAAAGGTAGGTACTCTAAAATAACAGATTAGAATATTTGATATTTACACATAGATATTGAAGTAAGTTTTCAATCTATTAAACCTTTAACATACTACCTAAAGAAATAACATGGAAAATCTCTTTACATGAAATCAAAATGTAGAGCTACTGCCCCGGGCGCAAATTAACGCGCGCCTAAACAAACTCGAAACGACAATTTTCAAGCAAATGTTTACAGCTTTTTTTTCTTTCACAGGTTCATATATTAAAAATCAATATTTAATCTTTTGTTCAAACACATTTTCTTTCTTTACTACAATTAAATACATTCGTGTGCCGTTCTATTGTCCCACTTGCGGAGGCAATCAGAATCCTATGTGTGGTAAAACAATACCATATGAAAACAAAGAACTGCACACGTACGTAGGAACACAAATAGACAACAAACCTTGACTGTCCTAAGCGCGCCATGGGCAGCATCCTCAGCCCACACTTTGACGCCGTCTTTCTCATACTCCAAGGTCCAGCGATGGTCGGAAGAAAGGAGGTTTTTTAAGGTTTGAAAGTCGGAGTCGTCTGCAACGCGCGCCTCGCCGCGCGCCCAGCCCGCGCCGCCCATCCGCGCTAGCGGACATCACCACGCTGACTGCAATGTAGCCGTGACTTCCAGGAGTCGATGGGACGCGCATGCGTTGCGCGCGCCTCCCTCACTTTTTTAATATTCATAATTTGTAACCCGAGAGATGTCGCTTTTATAACGCGACGCGCACTTTTGGGTCGAACAGGTGGCACGTTCGCTAAGCGGAATGTGACAACTGGCAGATGCTAGAAAGGGTTGAGCCTTTTATGGGCGAGAACTTGACTGATGGTTTATAGGTTAAGTTAAAAGAAATCTAGAATATAGGAATATTTTACATTTTGAAATGGTTTTCGTAGGAGAATGTATCAACTGCAGATATTTAAAGTGCATTTTTCACGCAAACGACGATGTGGCTAAGTTACTTAAATTGATAGAAAGTGAAGCTTTTCCAATTGTTTGCTTTTCTAAAATGGTTAGATATCAGTATGCTGACTGCAATATAGCCGTGACTTTCAGGATCATCATAAAGATCGGCCATTATGGTAAAAATTACACTACCTACTAGAGATAGGACTTTCATTTTACTTTATATAATAGTTATATTTGTATCTTTTTTCCTTTCTGTTTTAAATCTCATAGTAGCAAGTCATTCATTCGCGCCCGGTCTGCAAGTGCTGAGGTTAAAAAACTTTCGCTAAGGCCGGTCAACGGATGGGTGACCAAAAATGTATTATCTCGGGCTCCACCGTGCTTGAAGGCACGTAAAGCCGTTGGTCTCGGCTACATTAGCAGTCGTTAACAACCACCAATCCGCAATGGACCCACGTGGTGGTTTACGGCCCGTTCTGAGGATGATGAGGAAGTCATTGATGTACTTAATGCACACAAAATTATAGCATGTTCAGTGTTTCATCTTGTTGATTGCTCAATAAACAAATAGACTCTTGCTTTCATATTTTAAGAAAATAAAAACGAACGTTTAACTAATCAATATACTTACCTACTTTTTTCTTTTTTTCTTTCAAACGTCCCAAATGAACGGTTCAAAGAAACAAGCTAAGTATCTATCATAAAGGTATCGACCGTATCATACCAAGACCGTGCTAGGAACGTATCAGGCAAAAAAATAAGACTATGCCCATTAGACCGTTCCGTTCCGACCTGCCAACACCCTCGCGTACCATACATGGATGGACCGTCAACAAGTTGTTGGCGAGAATATTTCATTAAATCCGTTAGGCACGGGTATGATTCGCTACGGTAGAATAGTCCGTGTCGTGTTACTTTCCGTTCCTGATACGTTCCTGACACGGTCATGGTATGATACGGTAGTGGGCAGAGAACTTTAAGCATGTAATTTATTGGTGATATTTCCGGTGACTCACTCTTATCATTACAAAAACACGTAATTAGAGTGCATTACACTGTTATCACAAATCGATGACCTATGATTTGAAATTTGCGATACCGTAGACGATATTTATCATTATTTTTATTAGTTTTATATGTTACAGATAAATGTAATAAACTTTGAAACGAATAGGTACTTCATTAAAGAGGTTATTAAGGCGAAGGGTAAGGCACACTAGCGCTACCAATTGATAATTTGACAATTACTAACGAACCGGGTCTTTTTTTAAACATTGCGTACCGTCCGACAACAGGAAAGCATCCATAGTATTTATTTAATAATTGTGCACTACTTTTTGTTGCGTGGTTTATTCACAAAACGGGCTATCGCATTTATTCACAAACAATGGCCACTTTTGGTGTTAGCGAATAAATACAAAAACAAACCTAAAAGTAGTACACAATTATTAAATAATAGATGTTTGCCTAGTGTCGAAAGGTCCGCAATGTTTGAAAAAAAATCCAGTTTAGCAGTTATCAAATTAAATCCATTGGCGGCGCTAGTGTGCCTTACCTTTCGCCTTAATAAACATGTCATGTTTTTAGAACAATCTAAACTTTCGCAAAGGCCCGTCACCAACCAAAAACTTATCATCTCGAGCTCTTCCGTGCTTCGGAAAGCACGAAAAATTGTTAGTCTCGTTTGCGAACTGGGATGTGTACAGACGCATACACGTCTATCTAACACAAACTGTCAAATTTCCTCAATAGACTTTAAACTTTATGTCTCAGGCACATGGTTAAATATTTATTGCAGAATTTTGACAGTTTTGGATAGGTTATATATTTATGCAGTTGGTGTATGTAGAAAACTGAACCGAAATTGCAAAAAAAATAGTTTTTCCTTGATTTATACACAAAACACTCATTATATTCTAAATTTGAAGCTTCTATGTCTGCTAGAAGAGCCTTAGAATTTTGATGATCGGTCAGCCAGTCAGTGAGTGACAAAATTAATAAACTTTGAATAGTTATAATTCTTAAGCTACTGGTTCAAATTGTATGAAATTTGAAATATACCGTGTTTATACAATGCTTGCCTGGTTACTGAAAGTTCAGGTTTCTAGTTTTATCCACAACGAAGTTATAGGGGGTCAAAAAGGCCTAAACTGTTTCGAGAAAAGGATGGTACGGCCGTCCCTTTTTTTTGCTCGACTTGGCGGGGGCACTGCCGTGCCACCAGATAAATATGACTTTTCATGTTATTACGGTGTTATTTATACTTGGTTGCATGGTTATGTTTCGGGATTAAACACATATTACTAAACACCCTGTATATATTTTAATACTTTTTTATGGTGTATATCAAGCTATTTTAGCAAACTATACATCAGAAGCATGCGATATGGTTTAGGTGAACCGTCGATGATTGTTATTATTATTTTTATTAAACATACTAGTATAATATATTACTTATAAGTTAATTAAGTAGAGTGGCACTTGTTTTCGATAGGAGCCAGTGATCGACATTTTTTCCTTTAATCATGAAAAATACGGGTAAGCAACTAATTTTAGTCGTTAACAACGATTAAATACCGATCAACTGTTTCCTAGCTAGTGTTGCCAGGTCCTGTGTATCAAATTTTGGGACGGAAGGTAAAAATAATCGGGATTTGGGATTTCATATCGGGACAGCTACAATTTCTAATAAAATGCAGGTTCTTATGAATCGTCATGGTTGGATGAAAATAATGAAACTAAAACTAGATAAACTTCTACATATTATAACAACATAAATTCATTTCTGTTGTCAAAATTATCGAAAGTACTCACTAAGGAGGTAAGTGAAAAATCGAGACTTTTGGCATCCCGATCCTTGATCGGGACCTGTCACCAGACCCTTGAAAATCGGGACGTTTCGTACAAATCGGGACACCTGGCAACACTATTCCTAGCTCTCTCTATTCTCGTAACACTTAAATGACGACTAGCAGCGGACATCTGTTGGCTCAGATGATGATTAGGTTTAAGTTATGATAGGACATGGCATAATAAGAAGTCCCTAAATAAAATAAAAGAATTAAAAAAACTGCGCGACACGTGCGAAACGTGCGACGCGAAGAAGTTCTTCGCGTCGCACTGCAGGCAGGCTGCGGCCACCACGGCGGCGACTACCAGGATCAGCTTCATGTTGAACAGATTAATACACGGACTTGTTACTGTTTATGACTTTGTAACAAGAATAAAATACTTATACAGGCTTACATCGAAAACTGGTGCCACTCTACTTAATTAACTTATAAGCAGTGGTCGGAGTAGGTATATTGATTTTAGATACTTGCGTCATGATATCATAACATGGACATGCATTTCTTCCGGAATGTACCGGAGTTTCCAAAAATTTGGTAAATAGAGTAATAAAATAAAAAACCATATGTAAGCAAACAAAATTGTTTATTGTTAATACAAATAATCATTATTACAGTTTTATTAAAAATAATTATTTTTAATCCTCATCGGTTACAAGTTCTACATTTTGATTTTCTGTCTCTATACAATTAAAATAAATAACTATAATTTTTTCAATATTTTCTAATTTTAAGCTATTTCTTTTAACATCTAAGATCCATTTGTAAGTGGAAAATGATCGTTCAACATCTGTAGATGTCAATGGAGCGAATTTGAAATAAAGTTTCTGATTATTTGCTACGCTTTTTTCAATACTCTCGCTGTATTCTCTAATTGTATCTAAATCTGGATTTCGTTCCATAACTGATTCTATTTTATTTTTTATATTCTCATTATTGCACTCGTTAAGCGTAGCCCTTACTTGATCAAATACTAAAAGTGAATCAGCTAGAGATAAATTTTGTTTTTGTAACTCTTTTAGGGCTAGTAGTATAATAGAGTAATTTTCTTCAATATATTTTAAATCATTTTCTAAATTTTGTTTTTCCAAAATGTTTTTTGCGTTTCGTATGGCTATAGCATCAGAACTGCTCAAGCAGGATAAAACTTCTTTTATTTTATCTAAATGTTGAGCGTAGTAAGATGCTGCCTGTAACCAAGTACCCCATCTGGTAATGACTGGTTGCGGAGGCAACGGTAAGTCAGGATATTTTTCTTTTAAAATGTTTACCCTACTAGGAGCCTTTAAAAATACTTTTTTAACATTTGATATAAGAATATCAACATCGTTGTATTCTGACCTTATCTGCTCACTTACACGATGAAGAGCGTGCGCCAAACATGTCACATGCTTCATTTCAGGTAAGTAATGTTTTAAATTTCGCCCTGCAGATAGCATGTACGCTACACTGTCAGTGCAAAGCATTAAAATATTGTCAACTTTCGCTTCAAAAGTGTTTTGCCATAAATTTTCTAGACATTGCAGTACAAATTGTGTTATTGTTTGTCCATTTACTGCTGTTAGCATTTTACAAGCAATCAAATAAGGCCGGCCTGCACTATTACTAGGATGCAATGGTTTTATTAGGAAATTGACTATGTATCGACCAAAAATGTCTGTTGTCTCATCCAGCGATATCCATAGTTTCTCATTTTTATTAGTTTTATAAATCGAATTGATTTTATTCCTATAAAACTTCTCCAAATAAACTTTTCGTAACTGTGATTCGTCAACCACTTTACGATTGGTACAAACGCAACAACAAGTACTGCACATATATTTCTGAAAAAACTCTTTGAACGCTGGATTTTTCATTTGCGACCAAGGAATATTGCATAGAATCAGGAACTTAATGAGGTCGAAGTAAAATTCCTCTTGCGGTCTCTTAAATTTTCCTTGATGTACCGCGCCTTCAATGTGTTTGGTAATGTTGCCTCTATTCACAGCTTTCAAATGACTTTCACACTTTGTACAGTATATAGTGCCACTAGCGTTATCGTAAAGTAGCTCAGGATAGTGCAATAACCACTTTTGCACTGTTTCAGCCTTGACCTTTGCCATATTTATTTATATCTCACCTTAAACAATGATTTAAATTTACAATATATACATACACAACTGTAAAGTCGATAATGAAATTCTGTTTCATATAAAGTGTTTTTTTTAACTGAAGCGGTGATAGCCCTGCGGTGTGCGTACCGGACTCTCATGCGCTGTGATGATTGCTATAAAGTGATTTTTTTAACTGTTTCCAAGTTCTAAAATCTTCTTAAATAGTGAAAATAATTAAAACTTACCCGTACAAAAACAACTTCAAATGGGCCCAATCCAAGAGTAATAAATCGATGTCCGTAGTTATAAGCCAAATTCGTCGTTTTAAGTAGATTTCAGAAGACAGTAAACAAGCCAGGGTCAAGTCAAGATATTCACAACACATAAAATAAGCGCACTCCACGAACCGAAATAAGTGAGTGAGCCACTTGGTCTGGATGTCGGTGCGAGCGCATTGTTTTCGAACAAACAGTCAATGAGTCATCCTGGATACTTGATTCTAATTGGTCAGATGCGTTGAGCATAGAGATAAGAGGACAAAAGACCCTGTTTGCCGGATGTCGTGTGTTGAAATGAATATTATTATTATATCATTTTATACATGCTTAGGCTTTTACTCCAACACTTTTACTACAACAAGGTTTTTACACACCAGTCATTTTTTACTATTAAATTCTGGTCATCTACGCCACTAGCAGCATAGCGTTGAGAGTATTGATACATTTTTAACTAGTTTCATGTAATAATTTCGATGTTTCGGTATTTTTATCATAATAATCCGGAAACTCGGAGGAGTATCCATATTAACATATACGTTTGATGTCAGTGACCTTAATTCAATATACCTACTCCGACCACTGCTTATAAGTAATATATCATATTAATAAAAATAATAATAACAATCATCGACGGTTCACCTAAACCATATCGCAGACAAGTCTGGCTGCTTCTGATGTATGGTTTGCTAAAATAGCTTGATATACACCATAAAAAAGTATTAAAATATATACAGGGTGTTTAGTAATATGTGTTTAATCCCGAAACATAACCATGCAACTAAGTATAAATAACACCGTAATAACATGAAAAGTCATATTTATCTGGTGGCACGGCAGTGCCCCCGCCAAGTCGAGCAAAAAAGAGGCACGGCTGTACCATCCTTTTCTCGAAACAGTTTAGGCCATTTTTGGCCCCCTATAACTTCGTTGTGGATAAAACTAGAAGCCTGAATTTTCAGTAACCAGGCAAGCATTGTATAAACACGGTATATTTCAAATTTCATACAATTTGAACCAGTAGTTTAAGAATTATAACTAGTCAAAGTTTATTAATTTTGTCACTCACTGACTGGCTGACCGATCATCAAAACTCTAAGTCTCTTCTAGCAGACATAGAAGCTTCAAATTTAAAATACAATGAGTGTTTTGTGTATAAATCAAGGAAAAACTATTTTTTTTTTGCAATTTCGATTCAGTTTTCTACATACACCAACTGCATAAATATATAACCTATCCAAAACTGTCAAAATTCTGCAATAAATATTTAACCATGTGCCTAAGACATAAAGTTTAAAGTCTATTGAGGAAATTTGACAGTTTGTGTTAGATAGACGTGTATGCGTCTGTACACATCCCAGTTCGCGAACGAGACTAAAAATTTTTCGTGCTTTCCGAAGCACGGAAGAGCTCGAGATGATAAGTTTTTGGTTGATGACGGGCCTTTGCGAAAATTATCGCAGACCGGGCACGTTAACCGCTGCGCCATCGAGCTCTTCAAAATTTGCAAGCAACATTTTCGTAACATTATATAGGCGTGTGTATATCCCGTCCGAGATCAGTATAAAGCAAAATAAATTAAAATAAATAAATTTTATTATAAATTAAAATCACATTTTTACATACATAACAATTTATTTCATTTTGTTTCTGTTTTAATAACACAGGTTACACGTATGATGCTAACTTCAAAATGTTCAACTTTTAAACCCATTGTTGCATCGTCCTCACAGGGTTTTGTCACTGGTCTTTGTATTATAACTATTTAAACTATAATGGTCACTTGCATTAGAGTAATAATTAGTGGGATTCTTATCATGTTTATTACCCAAACTAGCTGACCCGGCGGACTTCGTACTGCATTTCTTCTTTTTTCTTTTTTTTAATATAGCCTATGTTACTCAGCGCTAATGTAGCATTCTACTGGTGAAAGATTTTTTAAATCGGTCCAGTAGTTTTTGAGTTTATTCGTTGCATACATACGAGTACATACAATAATACAAAGCTTTCCTCTTTATAATACTAGTATGGAATATCATATTTTTTGTTTTATTGTTAAATGAACTTCATATGAACTTTATTTGACTTTGACTTTGCGGTTACGATGCAATATTTCATTTCTTTTCTTTATTTTCAGTTTCATTTTCTTTATCATCATTATTGTAATTTTATTAATCCTATGCCGCCGGCGTACTATTATTTATTTATTTATTTACTTACTAATATAGTATTAGTATTTTTATTTTATTTACTATGGTAAGCGTACGGTCATACTTACTTTTTTATGTTACAGAATTAATTAAAAATAGATGTATTACGTAATCTCATTAAGTTTACACTAAGCAAATGTTTTGACCTGCCGCCTCCATCAGTCAGTCTGTTCCGCTGTCACTGCCATCAGAGCCATCATCATTAACAGTGCTGTTCTTCACCTCCAATAACGAGATGTATTTGAACGTCCAGTACGCGCCAAACGCCAACATGAATGTCACTAGAAAACTGGGCAAAGATTTTTTTAAGTCAATGCATTATATATGACGACTTTTTATACAGGGTGTTAGGGTAATAGGTGTATAATCTCGAAACATAGCCATGTAACCAAGTATAAAAAAAACCCGTGACAATATAAGAAAAATCATATTTACGTAGATAATTACTTTACCATACAAAAACTCAAAATTTTGTTACATTATTTGTGTTCAACTCTGACTTGTATTGACTTCTGTTTTGTTTGGACCATGAGGTTGCCAACCAAGAACTTTAGCTGGACTTAGGCTTGTCACTTTGAATTTTAATGGGTTGTATTTAATCGATCACCAAACTAACCTAACCTTACCCACAAAAATACTAAGTCAGCACCTAACAATACAAAGTTAGCACCTAAACTACTATTTAGATGCTAACTTACCATTTTAGGTGCTAGCCTACTATTTTTTTGTGGATCAATTTATTATTTCTCAATTTTAATTAGTAAAAAACAACCTCAATATCTCGGTCATATTGTGTTTCTCAGGCATGTTCAAAATGTTTAGGGGGTTCTATGCACGGTGCCATCTGCCATACTCAGCGTTACCAAACGCTCTGTATAAGTAGCATACAATATAAAAATGTAAAGAAATCATATCGTTCGATTTGGAGTGTTGCCTTGTTAAATGCATGTTTCGTCTCAAGGCAAATTAATATTTTTCAGGATAACAAACCTCTAAGTTGTCAATTTGTATATTCTGTATTATTTTTTTAATACATATATTTTCGGGTAAGCGCAGTGCCTTGATCTCACCTGATGCTAAGTGATGATAAGGCCAATGATGGAAGCGCACTTCACTCAGGATCCTCCACTAGTGAGGCACTGTCTATGTTATCTCTAGCTGCCGGAACACAACAATGCTACAAACATTGATGTTATGGCGACATATTTAGATAAGATGGTGGTAGCTAGTACCCCCTAGACATGTTCCCCCGCTGGGAATCGAACCCGAGACCTCTGGGTCTAAACCACTAGACCACAGAGGCGGTTAAAATCTTCTTATGAGAATTTAAACTTTCTTTTAACACATATCGAGCACTAGTGTCTCCATGCTTCAGATAAACATGAACCCGTTGGTCCCGGGTTGTTGCCGTGATTGCAGTCGTTAATACCCACTAACCCACATCGGGCTAGTTTGGTGGTTTGGTTTCTATTTTTATAGTCAGCGCGGCAATTATATAACTTCACTACGCTTTATGTGAAATGATGACAACTGATGCAGCTTGAAAACCTCGCAGGATCAGTCAGCCATAAGTAACTATCAATATGCACATCTTTATTTAAAACATAACAAGGCTATCTATGGTATGTTATACACGCAAGTATTTATAGCCGGGTTCATTACAAAAACAATGTGAAGCGTGCATTTCGTTTCGAGCACGGTATGAATCATCATCAACATTATCTCAGCCAAAAGACGTCCACTGCTGGATAAAGGTCTCCACAATGACCGGTATTGTGTTGCTCTGCTCGCATCCATCAATCCCGCGACCTTTACCAGATCGTCGGTCTACCTTGTTGATGGCCAGCCCCACAGCGCTTTCCGGTTCGCTGTCGGTCACCAATAAATAGTTCGTATGAATGAATATCTTATTAAAATAAAACTTGTAAGTACTTACAAAGCAAATGACATAGTTATTAAGGAATGTTAAAAATATACTTTAAAGATTCACTTCGAATAGTTAAGTGAGTTTTCCGTCAATGAGGTTTGTGCCAACTTAAGGCGAATTCATACACGCCTCGCTGTATTATGAATGTTCAATCTCTGTATGACTTATTGACTTTATACGTTGACAGGACTAAGGAAGAATATTTAAAATCAGACCACCCAGATCCTTATCGAGGTCCTGAATGTTTGTATTCCTCCTGTTTACCAGCGACTATTCAACAATATCTATACTAACGTAATCCGAAAAATATTAACAAAATATACGTCACTATAAATGGCCTTTACCATGGAACAATCCTGTTGTTGTCCAAACAATTAAACGGAAAGAATCATGTGTTCTTCAATTGTTTGAACAACTTGCTTTGTCAATAGTACAGACGCGACGCCGGCACATCAACCTATCTTAAACAAATTTCTTCAATAAATAATCAACCGTATGTCATGTATATAAAGTTCAAAGTCCATTATGGAAATTTGACAGTTTGTGGAAGTCTGATGTGCAGCCGTGTGTACATACTACGGAAGGGACGTAAGTAGTAGTAGTAGTAGCTACCGTGAGAAGTAGTTAGACAGGCTCGCCAAGTAGTTAACGATTCGGTGGCAGAGTTCCCAGGACCCCAGGTAGGCTACTCTTGAACGCAAACTCAATCTCAATACAATTTCAATGCGATTAATATGTATCGATATTGGGATAAGTTTCGCAATTTCGGAACGCCCCATCTCGATAATAATTTGTTCACTCAATTTCCACGCAATTTAATTCCATTGTGGCGCTATTATCGCTTTTAAGAGTGCCATTTGATATTTTTTAGATTTGTGATTGGGAATTTGTGTTTCAAGAGTAACCCTACAGGTAGGCTACTCTTGACGCAAACTCAATCTCATTACAATTCCAATGCGATTAATATGTATCGATATTGAGATACCTAAGTTTCGCAATTTCGGAACGTCCCATCTCTATAATAATTTGTTCACTCAATTTCCACGCAATTTAATTCCAATGTAGCGCTATTATCGCTTTTAAGAGTGCCATTTGAATTTTTTAGATTTGGGATTGGAAATTGATTATTGCAATTGTGTTTCAAGAGTAACCCACCTGGTCGGGCAAAGTGTGTTTTGGATTTTTTCGAGGCATAGCCCGGGTTTGTGTTCACCAACCCGCATTTGGCAAGGCTAAGCGTGATTAAGCCAATACCCATAAATTTTTGTATTGACTTGATTTCAATGATGGAGGCCTTTGACCAGCAGTGGGACAGATGGGTCCATATTGGCTCACCTAAAGTTTTTTACCCGAAATTGTTATTCCTACCGATTTGTAATCCGAATGATCACTCTTCCTAAAATTTTTCTTCCTAAAGTTTTTATTCATAAAATTTGTAGTAAGTACACTACTACAGACGATGTTCATAACACTCATGTTTCCGAAAATTGTAATTAATAATATCACTAATGTAAATACATATATTTAAACTCCTACTGTTGTTTTTTATAACGCTTTTATCCCTTAACATAATTTCCATTGTAAAGTGATGTATATTAATGTGAGAAACGCCTTTAAGTCGCTACTGGCGCTGTGTTTATGTCAACCTAACCCGCTTGTAGCTTCGCTCCTCGCTAACCTAAGTTATGACTTTAAATAATGGTGTAAAAGAGGGTTATGTTGACAAAATATAGGAAAACAAATAATAGTATAATAGATGTTTATTGCTACTGACATTATGAAGTTGAATGATTTGGAATTATGAACATTGGAAACAGAGTCGTTAGGAATTGTGATTGTTAGGATGGAAAATGTAAGGAAGAACATTTTCGGAGTTCCAATTATCGGAGTTGAAAAAGGTGAACTTTGGCGCACCCGAGACAGATATGCTATTTAGTTTTACTACTTACAAGTAGTTACACCTCGAACTCAGCCAGGTGCCCAGTGTGGAGTTTCATTCACCATCCGATTTCGATCACGTCCACAAAAACGAAAATTTGTGTGCCATTAAACCAGCGGCTGGCCCTCCCCGATCCGATCTGATTTGCCATTCCCTCTAGAAAATCTCTTACGGTGTTTCGATCACTAAAATTCATTAATACAACTTTATAATATACATTTGAATGCACTGAAGTAATTGGCACCGGGATATCAGGTTATAAGGGATATAAAACAAATTTAATAATAATTTCTTTTTGTAAAAAAAAAGTCTTACCAACCGTTTCCACTTTCCATCGAAAATCGAAGAGATTATGTAATCTGTATTAATCTGTATTAAGCTATAAGCGGAAACTTGTAATTGGCTGTATTTAATTTATAAACACTTTTAATTTATATATTAGCTGTAAGTTTTTCAAAAAAAATAAAAAAATAATAAATAAAAATAAGGTTATCCGTGATATAATGTCGGATAAGGGATAAGGGAAAGGCACTCACGGGCACAAGTGGCATTGCAGTCCTTGCCGGGCGTGTTGCTGTTGTTGCACCAGTAGCGGTCGTTGATCTGGAACAGGCCGTGGTCGCGGGAGCCGTTCGAGTTGGGCGGCCCGATGATATGCGTGCGCCGCCCACTTTCTTTCTCCACCAAACAAACCCCTGGATTGAAAAAACATAGTAAAATATTTTTGCAGCTGTGTATTATCATTCACTGTGAGTGGTTCCTCAACATAAATTGTGATCACCTTGTGATCACCTCTCCCCGTGGGTTCACAGCTCAACCGCAATCACTTTTCTAAGACCTATAATGCACCTTCTGATATGGTAATATCTTCAATTTACGGTGTTTCGATCACTCGATCTCACGGCTTGAGGATCCCTTTAAGTTTCTCGCCGCCTCCAAAAAAGCCGGAAGCCGAGAATGTCGTCTGAGGCAATCAGCAAACTCTCTCAAAAAAAAGACAGCGCCTCCTTTTTTGTAACAGTGGAAAACTCGTCGCCCGAGTTTCACCGCGCCCGAGGAAGTGCAGATGGTTATGTGGGGTTCTCCCTTCCAGATCCCGCCTTTCTGCTTAGGCCCGTGGCTTCGACAGGTATTCGGGAGAAGGAGGGGCTGATTCACCTCTTCACATCTTCACACACACTCTCAGTATTAGTATTAGTATGCCTATGACTGTCCCACTTGCTGGCTTGCATTATTAAAACCAAGTTGTCACTACAATTGATAGCAATGGCTTAATCACAACGCTTGTCAAATACGGGTTCCTCATCAGCTAATTTTTTTGTCCCCACTGCTGGGGCACGAGCCTTCCCTATGGATGGATAGGGAGAACGGACCATATACCACCACGCGGGCCAGAGCGGATTGGTGGTTGTTAACGACTGCTAATGCAGCTGGGACTAAAGACTTTACGTGTCTTCCGAAGCACGGAGGAGCTCGAGATAATAAACTTTTGGTCACCCATCCGATGACCGGCCTTTGCGAAAGTTGCTTAACCTCAGCACTCGCAGACCGGACGCGTTAACCACTGCGCCATCGAGCTCCTCAAATACGGGTTGGTGATCACGAACCCCTATTGAAAAATCCGAATCTAACTTTGCCCACCTGGGGATTGAATCTTAGGTATCAGGCTGAGCGCTTTGCCACGGCCACCGAGTCGTTTTCTCACGCTCTTATCATCCAAAAATAGAAACAATTAGAGTGTGTTCCACTCTTATTATTATAATTGGATGTCTCATGATTTGAATGTCGCGATACTTTATCAGTATCGCGACATTCAAATCATGAGACATCAGAGTACAAACATTAAATGATTATTATTATAGTTTATTACAGATAAAAATATTGCCCTTGAAACAAACTGGTACTAGATTAAAACTATCTGTTTATGTTGTTTTTAAGTGTCAGACTTTTAGAATCAATCAATTGAAATCAATGTAGGAGTATTACACATTGATTTCAATTGAAGTATTAAATAATATAACAAAAAAGTGATTGTACCGAAGAGTAATTTAAGTCGGAAAGTGAAAAAACTAACTTGTAGTCTATAACACTTTATTTTATTTATTCAAAAAATATTAACATTCGACTTCTAAATCTTGGTATCAAAAATTCTAATATTGTTTGTGAAGTAAACACAAAACATACCAATAATTATTTATCACAAGTGCAACTTTCAATATACAAGGTATGACAAATTGACGTTAAAAAATAGTAAAGTTTTTATGACAATGCTGTATTTTTCAATACTAGTATTGTCGATGAACCTTGTATCTAGTTATTATAGTTGAATATAAAATGGTCTCAATAACGATCCCAGTGCCACCCCAAAATTAGGACTCAGCAATAAAAGATTTAGCATTTGCTGATGTCAGGAAGAGCTTTTCCCTTGCAGTGGTTGACCCAGCCGTACCACGCCGAGAACCCATGCCGCTGGTAGATCTTCTTCGCGCAGGTGGACGCCCGGCTTATGTTGTCCGTCCTCAGCTCTGAAATTATAAGACATTTTCTCTGCTAACTTGTGACAACATAGTGTAACAGTCGCCATAATAATAACAGTCATTGATTCAAATTTCAGTGCCGCAAAGGTCATTGATTAAATAAATACATTCAGTGCCAGAAATACATCTGGAGCAAGCAAGTGTTAGAATTCCCAAGGAACGATAAGCTAAGATTGATAGTCAACTAAAATTCACTAAAACAACTTTATAATATACATTTGAATGCACTGAAGTAATTGGCACCGGGATATCAGGATATAAGGGATATAAGGTTATCCGTGATATAATGTCGCATTATGATAAGGGAAAGGCACTCACGAGCACAAGTGGCATTGCAGTCCTTGCCGGGCGTGTTGCTGTTGTTGCACCAGTAGCGGTCGTTGATCTGGAACAGGCCGTGGTCGCGGGAGCCGTTCGAGTTGGGCGGCCCGATGATATGTGTGCGCCGCCCGCTTTCTTTCTCCACCAAACAAACCCCTGGATTGAAAAAACATAGTAAAATCTTTTTGCAGCTGTGTATTATCATTCACTGTGAGTGGTTCCTCAACATAAATTGTGATCACCTTGTCTCTCCCCGTGGGTTCACAGCTCAACCGCAATCACTTTTTTAAGACCTATAATGCACCTTCTTATATGGTAATGAACTTCAATTTACGTTTTGAATGGCACGTCACTTTGAAGTGGATGTATCCGCTGCCGGGAAGGCAGTCGGCACAGCGACGGGGGCTGATTGGTAAGGAATAGGGAGCTAATTTACCCGGCGAGCTGACGTTGACATTGTCAATAGTCAGTATATTTGTCATTGTCAATGTCACAAACAAGCGATAAATTTTTCACAGAAATTATTGATTTGCGATTTTCCTTCAAAATAAGTGCACATAAAATATATTCAGCTTGTCTGTCTACTTATACGATAGTAACCTGATGGCTTAAATTGATTGCTATATTTTTTTCTATCGAATATAGTTTGAGAATTAGAAATAATTTTATGTTGCATTTAAGTTTTTTTACTACATTACAACACCAAATAATATTGTTTTAAAAATATAAATAATTAAGTTTGTTTTAAATCGTATTATGATTTTAGTTTCACTAAAGAACCTTTTCACTTTGACTGTACTAAATTCCTGACGTATACAGAATAAAGCGTAGTTATATTTCAACTCATCAAGAATCTGTTAAAATTAGTATTCAGACTAAATCATATTCAGGGAAAAAACGAACCTGACCTACTCCGAATCCAAATGAAACAGAATCTAACTTAGCAAGATATTGCCCCAGATCTTCAATTGACCTAATGAGAATCTGACAGCTATCGCCTTAATCGAAGATTTCCTCACACTAAGGGGTCAGTGTGAGGCTGAGGTTAGGGTTCTTCAGACTCCCAGAACCTTTCCAGATTTTTACATATGTCATGGGCTAATTCGCTTGAGTCTGGTTGTGAGCTGAGGACGTGAGCTGAGTTAGCCTGTTGTGCAGGCTGCGAGTACAAATATCATCAATGGGTCCTATTAATGCGAAGTTGAAGATCGTGCCGAAGGCTATGAGCTTGCCAGGGCCCAACGAGGCCTTCCGTCTCAGGTAGGCTACTCTTGACGCAAACTCAATCTCAATACAATTCCAATGCGATTAATATGTTAGGTATATTATGCGATAAGTTTCGTAATTTCGGAACGCCTCATCTACTTATTCAAAAGGTGTTGTCTAAAAGCCGAGCCTAACCTTATCTACCCTACCCTTCCTACTATTCCTTTCAGAATGTAGACTTAAGCGGGTTATTATTATTGTTCTTGATTTTAAACACTCTTCTGCTAATATTTAAGAAAAACTTTAAACTCACAGTTTCTCAGTTGGCTCGCTGGAAAGTTCTGCTTCCTTAGCTCGCGGACCAGCTCGCACCTCGTGAAGGTCTTCGCGTTGCACTGCAGGCAAGCTGCGGCCACCACGGTGGCGACTACCAGGATCAGCTTCATGTTGGACAGCTTACTACAAGGACTTGTTACTAAAGAAAAACACAGTGTGTATAATTTAGTAGCATAAGTAATAGGCTTTTATACGCCTCCACCTGTTGTAGATGACACAATTTTTGCAGAGATAGCTACTACTATTATCTAGGTTATTTACCGTCTTTGAGTTGCTTTAGTCACTACATAGGGGGCATGGAATGATAGGCAAGATAAGCATTAGTAACAACAATTACTCAAGAGAATATGATTAATTGTTGCTATAAAACGTACCTAATCAATATTTTTCCTTATGTTGGTTGTTTAATAAATCATCATCATCATCAGCTCCTTTTATGTCCCCACTGCTGGGGCACGAGCTTTCCCTGTGGATGGGTGGGGAGAACAGGTCATAAACAACCACGCGGGCCCAGTGCGGATTGGTGGTTGTTAACGACTGCTAATGCAGCCGGGACCAACGGCTTTACGTGCCTTCCGAAGCACGGAAGAACTTGAGTCGAGAAATGTTTGGTCACCCATCCGATGACCGGCCTTTGCGAAAGTTGCTTAACCTCAGCACTCGCAGACCGGGCGCGTTAACCACTGCGCCATCGAACTCCTTATTTCTATAATTGTTTAATAAATACGTACTAAGTAAGTTAAAAATATATGTAAATAGATATCACTTATGGTTTTTTTATGATACTGTTAGTTATAGATTTTTTCTAAGTATTATCGCATACAATTTAAGAATTATATGCGATAATACGTACATAACGTGTACGTAACTGGGTGCCTAGTGCGAATTGCATTCAACATTCGATCACGTTAACGAAACCGAGAATTTGTATTGCAAAATGTTAACTCTTCTCGTATGCCGCCAGGAGGCGCTGCTTCAAAGCCATTTTCATTTTCGTTTTCGTAAACGTAATCGAATGAATACGAATAGTAAACAAAACTCACACTAGGCACCCAACCGCATTGAGCCAGCTGTTAATAATAATAATGTTTGCAAATACGAAGATATTTTAACCAATCAAATTGTTACTATTATTGTTATTGTTGTAATAAAAAGCATTAATTCGTTGGTAGTAAGGTACGTATATTATGTAAAGCATTCTATCCACTAAACTTATGACAAAAATTCTACTTCATATCAGAGAAAGAAAGGTAACATTTTTTTTTATCTATTAGCATTTAGCATTCAGCAGCATAATACGGTTATGCTGCTGAAACCGCAGCAAGGAATGAGAAGCACAAATATGCCACACATACGTATTTGTGCCGTTTGCTGTGGAAATAGGAGGTACGTGGGGCACCGAGGCCAAATTATTTATTTCGGAGTTGGGTCGGCATTGCAGGGGCAAGGGCTACGATCCCCGCTCCGGAGCGTACCTGGTTCAAAGAGTTTCCTTAGCCATACAGCGGTGTAACGCTGCAAGCGTGATGGGAACCTTTAGGCCGAGTGCGGTTCGAGGGGGCCTACTAGATTTAGTTTGGGTTATATATAATTGGGTTTTTATGTTTAAGCCTTCCATATTCTTGATATTTACAATCATACTCGAAGAGAAACCAATGTCCTGATATGCCTAGGTATGTTAAGCGTGACTTGTAACACTATCTTGTCGTTTGAGTAATACTACGATTATTATTGCATTATCTTCTGCTTTCCATTGTCTCGTTCCCGACGTATCTTTAACTGCACCCCCAGCTAAATATTCCAACATGTGTTGTGTCATCTACAGGTGAAAGCGTATATAAGCCTATTACTTTTGCTACTCAATCATACACACAGTGTTCTTCACTAGTAACAAGTCCTTGTAGTAAACTGTACAACATGAAGCTGATCCTGGTAGTCGCCGCCGTGGTGGCCGCAGCCTGCCTTCAGTGCGACGCGAAGACCTTCACGAGATGCGAACTGGTCCGCGAGCTGAGGAAGCAGAACTTCCCCGCGGACCAACTGAGAAACTGTGAGATTCACTTGAAAATTTACCTCATCATCATCATCATCATCAGCTCATTTATGTCCCCACTGCTGGGGCACGAGCCTTCCCTTTGGATGGATAGGGAGAACGGGCCATAAACCACCACGCGGGCCCAGTACGGATTAGTGGTTGTTAATGACTGCTAATGCAGCCGGGACCAACGGTTTAACGTGCCCTCCGAAGCACGAAGGAGCTCAAGATGATACATTTTTGGTCACCCATCCGATGACCGGCCTTTGAGAAAGTTGCTTAACCTTAGCACTTGCAGACCGGATGCGTTAACCACTGCGCCATCGAGCTCCTCCTTTTATAGAAATTTACCTAATGTAACTATAAAAGGTCTTAACCCTTTCGGTCATCAATCGGATTGTTCAATTATCATCGAATTCTTTGTTCAACATCAAGAAGGCGTTAAGTATTTTTTAAGTTTTACTGATAGTATATTCGTATTTAAGCCCCTCACTAAAGAGCTTCAAGTATACAGCACTGCATTATGAAATTTTCGTCGGATCCATTCCAGGGGTGTGTTTGGTGGAGAAGGAGAGCGGGCGGCGCACGCACGTCATCGGGTCCCGCAACTCGGACGGCTCCCGCGACCACGGACTGTTCCAGATCAACGACCGCTACTGGTGCAACAACAGCAACAAGCCCGGCAAGGACTGCAACGCCACTTGTGCACGTACATAAGTTGCTCTACTTATCTTAATTGAGGATCTGAAACTTTAGACCATTCTTACTTTGGCGCGGTGCAGAGTATCGACCGACCTCATCCCCCAGCGTGAAATTTCGGATGTTACATCGTCAGCCCAGGAGCGTTCGTTCGTCTGGGGCTCATCTGGCTTTCCGTCTTCCTTTCCCTGCATAAAAGCGCCGGGTAGGCCGAGAGGATCAGTTATTATTACATTATACCTATTCTATATATCCTAAAATTTTAAAAAATTAAATTTCTGTTATATCTTTAAAAGAAGAGCTTTTCAATAATAGTTATATATTCATTGCATTCTACAAAAGCAACACGTTACTAGAAGTGTTTATGATTTCAGAGCTGAGGACGGACAACATCAGCCGGGCGTCCAGCTGCGCGAAGAAGATTTACCAGCGGCAGGGGTTCTCGGCGTGGTACGGCTGGGTCAACCACTGCAAGGGCAAAGCTCTTCCCGACATCAGCAAATGCTGAAACACAGTCATATCCAATCACAGGATTTAAGAATAAACGATATTATAGTCAGATAGTCGTCCTTGCACAAGAAACTTGACTACAATGGATTTAGTAGTTTTGATATCACATTGTATTAAAAATATTTTTATTGTTTATATCTTAATAATAAAGTGTTCCTAAATAAAAGTAGTTATATCCTTTACAATTGAATGCTCCTCTTCATTAATTCATTAATTCATTAATGACCTCTTTAATGAATAACATCATAAACTTCAAAAGCACTTACTCTTAATCTATTTGACAATGACCACAGAAAAAATAATAGTCTTTGACCTTGAACTACATGTAATAGTTAGTTAACTACTTCATATAAGTTTCATCTATATAGCATTTACGAATAAAGCATTATCTATGGTGGTCATTGTTCAGTAATCGGTCTCCGCAGCCTATTAGCGCTAATTATCGCAAAGTAGCGCAAGCTGGTACGTGAAGCTTTTTGATATCTTAAATTTGACAAAAATAACTTTTCTAGTAACGCACTTCACTCGGAACCCTCACTGGCTATTTTATCTCTAGCTGCCGGAACCGAACAATGCTATAAACATTGATGTTATGTCGACATATTTAAATAAAATGGTGGTAGCTGGGAATCTCAACCACTAAACCTAAAAGGCGCTTAAAAATTTGGTACAATTTTCATTGATATTAGTAGACAGGAAAGGGGTTCCCATATATTCGGAGATTGTGCAACCAATAGTCCAGGATGGGAGGAGAGCCCCACATAACCATCCGCCTCTCCACGCGGTGAAACTCGGCAATCAGTTTTCTCTTGAATAAAAAAGGGGACAGTCTCCATAAAATTGGACCAAAGACCCCAAAAGTTACTAACTACCTTTTGTCATAATATGATGAGATGGGCTCCTGTAACGAACAGCTTCATCTGTACAAGTTTCATATTAAAAAAATATAAATATATTTCCAAGTCTAATCGCAAGTCTAATCGCGAACGGAAGAGAGAGATGAGCTTCTAACAAACAGCTTCATCGGTAAAAGTATAATCATAAAAGGTGGTGCTATGTAGAAGGGCTTTGATATGTTTATAAAACTACGATGCAACATAAGTAGATAGGTATTGGTAATGTAGGTAGGTATTTCTTGGGAGGCTTTTAAAGTAATGGTTTCATTTGAATTTAAGATTAATTAAATTTGCTGTAAAAATATCTTACAAATGTCTGAAACTACAGTTTTGTGGGACTATGGGAAATGTAAGATTTTGTATAAAACAAATAAATATTTAAAAAAAAACTAATAAGGACTAATATACCCTAGACCTGGATCATCTCCACCTGGTAAGCTAGTGCTTGCCTTGCTGGATAGCGAGGTTTATGTTATATTCATCATCATCATCATCAGGCATAAACGTCCTATAGCAAGCTAGGGTGTAACAGTGAATTGCATGTTCAGCTTAAATATCTTGTGAGTTAAGGAACTTCTGCAATACTGGGTCATCGGATAGGTGACCAAATTAAAAATATCTTAAGTTCCTAAGTACTTCGGAAGGCACGGTAAGACGTTGGTCCCGGTTGGTGCTGTAACATGGCAGTCTTTAAGCCCCACCTGCTCGCATTAGGTCAGCTGTATGGTATAGCTATATACAGAGTATGGTCTTCCCATGTTCTATTGTTCATGTGAGGAGCCCTGAGCTCTGCAGTGAGACGTTTTTGAAAACGTCTACTATCGTGAATTTATCTGTTTTCTGCTATGAATACAGACACAATATAATTTTATTTGTTCAGGGTACTGATCAGTGCTGGCGAGCACTGCGGCGGCAGGTGAGAGCTTAGTAGCTTAATTTTAATATTTTAAGCTATGGGGAAAATGTTAGAATCAGACCATTGAGACACGACTGCGGTGGTCGTTTTAAAAACAGTGAGAATCGATGCCCAAGCATCATATGCTTGCTTGCTGACAGATCTAGTCAGGATCAGATTTAGTGGTTAATGGTTATTTTTTGAAAATATCAAAAGAGATTTTTTTTATAACAAACATACACTTTATTAACTAGCTGCAAACGCCAAATACATTCATAATACTAATCTTAAACTGTACGAAATTTCTTTATAATATAAATAACTACTTCCTTGAATAATGATTACTACTAACAAAGCAGGTTTTATCAGTTCATAAGCAAGCTTGCTGTGTCCAGTGCAAAACCAAAACAGCTTCTGAATAGATGTTGGTTTCAGCATTGACTGATGTCAGGGAGGGGCTTGCCCCTGCAGTGGTTGACCCAGCCGTACCACGCCGAGAACCCGTGCCGCTGATAGATCTTCTTTGCGCAGGTGGACGCCCGGCTGATGTCGTTTGTCCTCAGCTCTGAAATCACAAACACTTCTGTAATGTCCATGTTTTTGTCTCTATCATTATTATGTCCGACTCAAGACTAAAGATTTGTGTCAGACCAAAGAGCAGCTAGTTTCGATTTTAAAAAAACATTTTCCAAAATCCACAAACAGCAGATTAAGTGACTGTGGAGATATGAAGGACATATCATCCCTTAAAATATATAATATCAAAGGTTTTATAACAGGGATCAACGCAAACTACTATGTATAGGGTATATATAACGCAAACTACTATATCATAGACATACTTTAGCCCGACTTTTTGACTGAGTTGCACCGGTCGTGGTCGCGGGCGGTACGAAAGTTTAAAAGTGAATATATAGTATGATTATGGGATTTAATTAATAACCACGGGTATCAGGGGTACTTACTTGCGTGGAACATCAAGGACACCAAATACACGTTTCTTTAGCAAGTCTTGGCATCAGCCATAGCATTCTTATCATAGGTTATTATTAGGCAGATAATCAGCTTTAAAAATAAAAACTTTCAGGATGACAGTTGACATACTGAATAGTCAGTGCATTGAACCATAGAAATTGGAACCATGAGAGATTAGGATCTGAGAATGATACTTAGAAACAATAAGCAGCGCGTCGGACACTCACGTGCACAAGTGACGTTGCAGTCCTTGCCGGGCGTGTTGCTGGTGTTGCACCAGAAGCGGTCGTTGATCTGGTAGAGGCCGTGGTCGCGGGAGCCGTTCGAGTTGGGCGGCCCGATGATGTCCGTGCGCCGCCCGCTCTCCTTCTCCACCAAACACACCCCTGGTTGGATTCGATGAGAAATTATCAATGCTGTCCTTTTTTTGAAGCTCTGTAGTGGGAAGCTTAAATATTACTGCTCTATCTGTTCTAGTAGATTCGGGAGACGAGTAGGAGACTAATTACCCACTTTGCTTTGTACCAAGAACATAATGGACTGGTGATCGAACCTTTTGTTGAGGGGTATTCTTTTTTTTACATATTATTGGTAAGCATTTGGCCTTCATCTCACCTGATGTTAAGTGATGATAAGACCGAAGTTGGAAGCGCACTTCACCCGATTCCTCAACTACTGAGGCACTGGCTATCTTATGTCTAGCTGCCGGAACATAACAATGCTACAAATATTGATGTTATGGCGACATATTTATATAAGATGGTGGCAGCTAGCCGGCCGGGCAAACAAGTCCTACCACAAACCAAACCGAGTACACAACCGAATCGAACCCGGGACCTCTGTATATAAACCGGTAGTCTTAACCACCAGACCACAGAAGCGAAAAAAAACTGTCAATAAAAGACCCTCCAGTTCCAACATTTCCTTGGAGATTCAATCATTAGAGCTTGTAAAACTAAAGTGATATAACAACTTACAGTCTCTTAGTTGGCTTGCCGGGAAGTTCTGCTTCCTCAGCTCACGGACCAGCTCGCACCTCGTGAAGGTCTTCGCATCGCACTGCAGGCAGGCTGCGGCCACCACAGCGAAGACTACCAACATCAGCTTCATGTTGGACAGTTTATTACAAGAACTTGTTACTGGTGAAGAACGCGGTGCGTATAATTATAATTTGGTAGCAAAAGTAATAGGCTTTATATACAAGACGTATGACATAATTTATGTATGATTATCTCTCGTTATCGTTGTTGTTTTTCACACGGGGGGGGGGGGGGGGGGGGGGGGGGGGGGTTGTCCCCGAATTCGCATTAGGATCGAAACGATGAACGATAGGAAAGCAATAGATAACACTAATATTTGTAACACATTTCATTTCCTGTAGTAATTAATTAGGTATTAAAGTATTAGTTCTGTGCCTTATTAGATAATGAAAATGTCCCTCATATAATAAGTAGGTTAGTACATAAATATTTTCAAAACATTAGACAAAAACATAGATATATAAAATATTTTAGGATGCACTCCAAACGCTTTTAAAAGTTTCTTTAGATCATTCTCCCTTTTTATTATAGCGCAACCCAATTGAACCAAGTTGAGTAGAATTTTTTGTTATATGAAACCCGCTCTTTCTCTTACTTATCCAAAAAAAATCATAAACTTTTCATTCATAACTTTACCTTTACAATTTTTTGACAAAGTTGTAACTCTTCTTCTCGCATGTCGCCAGGAAGCGCTGCTTCAATCCCATAATAATTTTCGTTTTCGTAAACTTAATCGAATGAATACGGATAGTAAACTCACTTTAGGCAGTCTGGTGAAGTTACCCATCCCTAAAACTCGGTGAGCTCGACAGGGTGCCTGGTGTGAGATTCATTCGCCATTCAATCAGGTTAACGTCAATTTGTATGGCAATAAAGCAGCGCCTCCTGGTGGAAAATGCAAAGAGTTAACATTTTGGCATACAAATGCTCGTTTTGTTTAACGTGATCGAAAGAAACTCGCACTAGGCACCTAGAGCGTAGAGACACAGAAGAGGGTAGAGACACAAAAGAGGCACACCGGCGTCGTGTCGCCTGCCTGTGTGTCTTTTACCGACTTTACCACGGAGAGTGTGCCGGGGAGCTTTTCGAGCTCATACCACCATCATCACAAAGCTTGCCTTGCTGGATAGCGAGGTTTATGTTATATTCATCATCATCATCATCAGGCATAAACGTCCTATAGCAAGCTAGGGTGTAACAGTGAATTGCATGTTCAGCTTAAATATCTTGTGAGTTAAGGAACTTCTGCAATACTGGGTCATCGGATAGGTGACCAAATTAAAAATATCTTAAGTTCCTAAGTACTTCGGAAGGCACGGTAAGACGTTGGTCCCGGTTGGTGCTGTAACATGGCAGTCTTTAAGCCCCACCTGCTCGCATTAGGTCAGCTGTATGGTATAGCTATATACAGAGTATGGTCTTCCCATGTTCTATTGTTCATGTGAGGAGCCCTGAGCTCTGCAGTGAGACGTTTTTGAAAACGTCTACTATCGTGAATTTATCTGTTTTCTGCTATGAATACAGACACAATATAATTTTATTTGTTCAGGGTACTGATCAGTGCTGGCGAGCACTGCGGCGGCAGGTGAGAGCTTAGTAGCTTAATTTTAATATTTTAAGCTATGGGGAAAATGTTAGAATCAGACCACTGAGACACGACTGCGGTGGTCGTTTTAAAAACAGTGAGAATCGATGCCCAAGCATCATATGCTTGCTTGCTGACAGATCTAGTCAGGATCAGATTTAGTGGTTAATGGTTATTTTTTGAAAATATCAAAAGAGATTTTTTTTATAACAAACATACACTTTATTAACTAGCTGCAAACGCCAAATACATTCATAATACTAATCTTAAACTGTACGAAATTTCTTTATAATATAAATAACTACTTCCTTGAATAATGATTACTACTAACAAAGCAGGTTTTATCAGTTCATAAGCAAGCTTGCTGTGTCCAGTGCAAAACCAAAACAGCTTCTGAATAGATGTTGGTTTCAGCATTGACTGATGTCAGGGAGGGGCTTGCCCCTGCAGTGGTTGACCCAGCCGTACCACGCCGAGAACCCGTGCCGCTGATAGATCTTCTTTGCGCAGGTGGACGCCCGGCTGATGTCGTTTGTCCTCAGCTCTGAAATCACAAACACTTCTGTAATGTCCATGTTTTTGTCTCTATCATTATTATGTCCGACTCAAGACTAAAGATTTGTGTCAGACCAAAGAGCAGCTAGTTTCGATTTTAAAAAAACATTTTCCAAAATCCACAAACAGCAGATTAAGTGACTGTGGAGATATGAAGGACATATCATCCCTTAAAATATATAATATCAAAGGTTTTATAACAGGGATCAACGCAAACTACTATGTATAGGGTATATATAACGCAAACTACTATATCATAGACATACTTTAGCCCGACTTTTTGACTGAGTTGCACCGGTCGTGGTCGCGGGCGGTACGAAAGTTTAAAAGTGAATATATAGTATGATTATGGGATTTAATTAATAACCACGGGTATCAGGGGTACTTACTTGCGTGGAACATCAAGGACACCAAATACACGTTTCTTTAGCAAGTCTTGGCATCAGCCATAGCATTCTTATCATAGGTTATTATTAGGCAGATAATCAGCTTTAAAAATAAAAACTTTCAGGATGACAGTTGACATACTGAATAGTCAGTGCATTGAACCATAGAAATTGGAACCATGAGAGATTAGGATCTGAGAATGATACTTAGAAACAATAAGCAGCGCGTCGGACACTCACGTGCACAAGTGACGTTGCAGTCCTTGCCGGGCGTGTTGCTGGTGTTGCACCAGAAGCGGTCGTTGATCTGGTAGAGGCCGTGGTCGCGGGAGCCGTTCGAGTTGGGCGGCCCGATGATGTCCGTGCGCCGCCCGCTCTCCTTCTCCACCAAACACACCCCTGGTTGGATTCGATGAGAAATTATCAATGCTGTCCTTTTTTTGAAGCTCTGTAGTGGGAAGCTTAAATATTACTGCTCTATCTGTTCTAGTAGATTCGGGAGACGAGTAGGAGACTAATTACCCACTTTGCTTTGTACCAAGAACATAATGGACTGGTGATCGAACCTTTTGTTGAGGGGTATTCTTTTTTTTACATATTATTGGTAAGCATTTGGCCTTCATCTCACCTGATGTTAAGTGATGATAAGACCGAAGTTGGAAGCGCACTTCACCCGATTCCTCAACTACTGAGGCACTGGCTATCTTATGTCTAGCTGCCGGAACATAACAATGCTACAAATATTGATGTTATGGCGACATATTTATATAAGATGGTGGCAGCTAGCCGGCCGGGCAAACAAGTCCTACCACAAACCAAACCGAGTACACAACCGAATCGAACCCGGGACCTCTGTATATAAACCGGTAGTCTTAACCACCAGACCACAGAAGCGAAAAAAAACTGTCAATAAAAGACCCTCCAGTTCCAACATTTCCTTGGAGATTCAATCATTAGAGCTTGTAAAACTAAAGTGATATAACAACTTACAGTCTCTTAGTTGGCTTGCCGGGAAGTTCTGCTTCCTCAGCTCACGGACCAGCTCGCACCTCGTGAAGGTCTTCGCATCGCACTGCAGGCAGGCTGCGGCCACCACAGCGAAGACTACCAACATCAGCTTCATGTTGGACAGTTTATTACAAGAACTTGTTACTGGTGAAGAACGCGGTGCGTATAATTATAATTTGGTAGCAAAAGTAATAGGCTTTATATACAAGACGTATGACATAATTTATGTATGATTATCTCTCGTTATCGTTGTTGTTTTTCATTCGCATTAGGATCGAAACGATGAACGATAGGAAAGCAATAGATAACACTAATATTTGTAACACATTTCATTTCCTGTAGTAATTAATTAGGTATTAAAGTATTAGTTCTGTGCCTTATTAGATAATGAAAATGTCCCTCATATAATAAGTAGGTTAGTACATAAATATTTTCAAAACATTAGACAAAAACATAGATATATAAAATATTTTAGGATGCACTCCAAACGCTTTTAAAAGTTTCTTTAGATCATTCTCCCTTTTTATTATAGCGCAACCCAATTGAACCAAGTTGAGTAGAATTTTTTGTTATATGAAACCCGCTCTTTCTCTTACTTATCCAAAAAAAATCATAAACTTTTCATTCATAACTTTACCTTTACAATTTTTTGACAAAGTTGTAACTCTTCTTCTCGCATGTCGCCAGGAAGCGCTGCTTCAATCCCATAATAATTTTCGTTTTCGTAAACTTAATCGAATGAATACGGATAGTAAACTCACTTTAGGCAGTCTGGTGAAGTTACCCATCCCTAAAACTCGGTGAGCTCGACAGGGTGCCTGGTGTGAGATTCATTCGCCATTCAATCAGGTTAACGTCAATTTGTATGGCAATAAAGCAGCGCCTCCTGGTGGAAAATGCAAAGAGTTAACATTTTGGCATACAAATGCTCGTTTTGTTTAACGTGATCGAAAGAAACTCGCACTAGGCACCTAGAGCGTAGAGACACAGAAGAGGGTAGAGACACAAAAGAGGCACACCGGCGTCGTGTCGCCTGCCTGTGTGTCTTTTACCGACTTTACCACGGAGAGTGTGCCGGGGAGCTTTTCGAGCTCATACCACCATCACCCTTTTACCACCGAACCGCCAGACGTACTGCAGGATATCATCCCCACCTAGTAGAAATTCCACTATGTCGCACTAAGCGCTTCATGTCATCATTTCTACTGCGCACTGGCAGGGAGTGGAATTCTCTGCCATCGTCTATGTTCCCAAAAACTTATAACCTGAATTCCTTCAAGTTAATAGGCATCTTCTGGAACAGCTCGCTCCATCGTAGACCTCATCTACGCTCACCATCAGGTGAGATCGAGGTCAAGAGCTGTCTTATAAAGCATTTTATTTTTAAAAACACTGAAGAGATAACCTTGGCAAAAACGATTTCTGTATTTATAAGTTATAATAGGTCGGCCTATTTCGAGTATTGCTGTCTTTTGAAGGTCTCGTTTCCAAAATCACAAACAGTAGTAATCTTTTAATCTTAGACTTGAGAGTTTTGATTTTTTTGTTTTGATTTTATTGCTTGTATATTGGGATGTGTCTGGAAGAATTATTCGACATGATGCCTACTGACACTTTCCACTATAGCAACACGGCAAGAGTACCTTAGAACCGAAATGGTCTTGCACTGTACGGTTTCTGCGTAACTTTATTTTTGGAAAAGATGATACAATATCGAGTTCTTAAAAACCGGCCAAGTGCGAGTTGGACTCGCGCACGAAGGTTTCCGTACTTTATGACGTATTAAAAAAAAACTGCTTACTAGATCTTGTTCAAACCAATTTTCGGTGGAAGTTTGCATAGTAATGTACATCATATATTTTTTTAGTTTTATCATTCTCTTATTTTAGAAGTTACAGGGGGGGACACACATTTTACCACTTTGGAAGTGTCTCTCGCGTAAACAGTTTAGAAAAAAATAATATTAGAAACCTCAATATCATTTTTGAAGACCTATCCATAGATACTCCACACGTATGGGTTTGATGAAAAAAAAAATTTGAGTTTCAGTTCTTATGGGGAACCCCCAAAATTTATTGTTTTTTTCTATTTTTGTGTGAAAATCCTTATGCGGTTCACAGAATACATCTACTTACCAAGTTTCAACAGTATAGTTCTTATAGTTTCAGAAAAAAGTGGCTGTGACATACGGACGGACAGACAGACAGACATAAGGGTTCCGTTTTTTGCCATTTAGCTACGGAATCCTAAAAAGGGCTCATAAATATTTCTATAGGGTCAACAACGTGTGAATGATAACTCAGGTGTTGGTATTGTCCATAGGTCGTTGTTAAACATGTCTTAATAAATATTTTGAATTTGAATTTTGAATTTAAATTTAATACTTGTACTACGGGTAAATTGTACTACTGAAAATGAAAAATCTAACAAATAGTAAGTAATATTATCTTTTGCTTTCTTATCGTCTTTGTTTTGAGCCAAATGCCATATCGAGGCAACCCCTTTCTGGTAAACTACCTCGATAATAAAAGATAATCTAACATGGATTTTGTCATGCGGCAATTAGAAAATGCATACCTATATAAAGCTTATTACTTTAGCTACCAAATCATATGCACAGTGTTCTTCACTAGTAACAAGTCCGTTTAGTAACCTGTTCAACATGAAGCTGATGTTGGTAGTCGCCGCCGCGGTGGCCGCAGCCTGCCTGCAGTGTGACGCGAAGACCTTCACGAGGTGCGAGCTGGTCCGCGAGCTGAGGAAGCAGAACTTCCCGGCGAGCCAACTGAGAAACTGTGAGTTTTCATTTTATTTAATTTTTGCTGTAAAAGCTGACTGACTGGATCTCTAAATAAAATGTTTAAAAAGTCTAATAAAAATAATCGTCAACATCATCTCGGCCAATGGACGTCCGTCCGTAAAATTTAAATATTCAAATAATGTAGTTAAGGATTCCGGTGAAGTGCGCTTCCACCTTCGGCTTTTTTATCTCCTAACATCAGGTGAGATGAAGGCCAAGTACTGTCTTACAAAAAAACCATTAATTATATTCTTTAGAATCTAGAATGCAAAGAAGACTCCTACTTTCCTCCCAACCCCACGGAAACCGCGATCAGTAACTGATATTTTAGGCTACATACAGAGCTTACACTAAAGGAGAGTATTGATAATTTCCCAATAAATCTATCCAGGGGTTTGCTTGGTGATGAGAGCGGGAGGCGCACGGACATAATCGGGCCGCTCAACTCGAACGGTTCCCGCGACCACGGCCTCTTCCAGATCAACGACCGCTACTGGTGCAGCACCAGCAACACGCCCGGCAAGGACTGCAACGTCACTTGCGCACGTGAGTTTCCGACACGCTGCTTATTTTCATGATCATTTTAGCCCGTAAGCACCCACTGCTGGATATAGGCCTCGCCTCCCCTTTGACACATCAACTTATCCGGTCTTATGCAAGCCTCATCCACTGCCTTCCGACCACTCCGGCGATATCGTCTGACCATCTGGCAGGTGGTCTGCCTCGAGGCCGCTTCCCATCTCTGGGCCACCACTCCGTCCCCGCCTTGGTCCATCGATCGTCGTCGCGCCTAGCAACGTGTCCTGGCCATCCTGCAATACGCATACCTACGTCGACGTTTTTTGTGCGCCGTCGTATCTATCGACGAGAGAGATGCCGAGCATGGCGTTATTGAGTACAATTCTCAGATCCCAATCTTCCATGGTTCTAATTTCTATAGTTTGATGCGTTTATCAACTATCATCTTTCAATCTTACAAGTTACAAATTTGTTGTTAAAGCTGATCGTCTGCCTAGCAAAAACTTTTCAAAAAAATGTTAGTATCTATGGACGATGAAAACATGAACTTACAGAAGTGTTTGTAATTTCAGAGCTGAGGACAAACGACATCACCCGGGCGTCCACCTGCGCGAAGAAGATCTACCAGCGGCACGGGTTCTCGGCGTGGTACGGCTGGGTCAACCACTGCAGGGGCAAACCCCCCCCTGACATCAGTCAATGCTGAAACCAACATCTATTCACAAGCAGTTTTGGTCTTGCACTGGACAGAACAAGGTTGCTTATGAACTGATAAAACCTGCTGAGCTAATCACCACAATAATGTTTATTTTTAGGAAATTTGAACTGTTTAATTTAAGTATTAGTATTAGTATTATTGTTAATAAAATGTGTATTTCTTAAAAACATAAATCTTTTAATGAAACTTACTGATTGTGATCACAAATCACTTAACCTAGGTAAGATATGATGTTTTATTTTTTTCGATTGAGTCAGCCAACAAGCATGCTTAACGTGCCTACGTTTATAAACTGATGGCGTTGGAATAACATAAATCATAAAGCTATCGGAACCGTATAGGGCTCAGTGTGTGGTGAGGCAGGGGCTGACTTCTCGTTTGCTATTCCGCACGTAAGTTAATTCATAGTTCGTGAACCTCAACAGTAGGTACCTAGTAGGTATACCTACCTACCAAGTAGTTGATATAGTATGTGTCATCAACAGTGATCGGAATGAAGACGACTAAGATACTATACTTTACCATTGACTTAAAGTTAAATTTTTCCGGGATCCGGCAACAACATTTTGGTAGTATTAACCACTCTTAGCCATGTCTTGCCGACAACTTTAGGTATTTTAGCCCCCTTCATTCCGATCATTGGTCATCAACGAAAGATATGCTGATGACATGGTGTTGCTAGTTGAGAAAGAGTACTTGATAATATTACTTGCAATTTTAAAAGAAACAGGCAACACCCCTAAAGAACTAGTGGTCTAAGTATCAGGTACATATAGGCATGTTCAATAGTTTAAATCAAAAAATACTATCTTACAGTATTTATTTAGTGGCTGATGTATCCTCTATTTTAGAGATTATAATAAAAAAGCGAGTGAGGAGCTCGATCGCGCCCGGTCTGCGAGTTGCTGAGGTTAAGCAACTTTCGCAAAAGCCGGTCATCGGATGGGTGACCAAAAATGTATCATCTCGAGCTCCTCCGTGCTTCGGAAGGCACGTAAAGCCGTTGGTCCCGGCTGCATTAGCAGTCGTTAACAACCACCAATCCGCACTGGGCCCGCATGGTGGTTTATGGCCCGTTCTCCCTATCCATCCATAGGGAAGGCTCGTGCCCCAGCAGTGGGGACATAAAAATGAGCTGATGATGATGATGATGATGATGAATAAAAAACCGTTAGTTTATTGGGTAGGCATGTAGCGTGATCACGTCCGTTCACCACAACTCGGCTGGCAAGTGATACGGGGCGGGCAAAAAGCCTATGCATACATTATAGTAAAATTTCATTTTCAAAATAATAAAACTTCAAAATAAGGAGACCCAGAAGGTAAGCTAAATACATACCGCGCTCGAGCAACTCACACACATAGACACCTTGCGCGGACACGGATCTTGGAACAGCTCGGAACAGCCCGAGCGCAGCTGTTGCGAGATGCCGAGAGTTTTATTTATTCCCATTTTTGTATCACAGCTGGTTCTTGCTATTGCTATTTTTATGTTATTCCTTTTCTTCTATTTTTTTTTGTTTTATTTTTTATTTTATTACTATTTTTGTATATCCAACGGTATCTGGTCTGGGCCGGGACACTGAAGTCCTGAAATTCAGGGATATCCTAGCTTAGGCTCCAGTCCTCTCAAACACTGTAAGTTTGTATACCTACCACACTGTTTTGTTTTTGCTTGTCTGTTTGCTCGTCCCAAACTTGTAATGATTTGGAGGAAAAATAAACAAATTTTGATTTTATTTATATTTGTTTATTTACTTATTTATTTTATTTTATTTTATTTATTTATTTATTCCGTGTCCCTGGGAGGTTGTCTATGTGAGCGTTGCTCGAGTGCGTTTGTACGAAGCTTATCTTCTGCAGTCTCCTTATTTTGTG